>JAGDYQ010000009.1:10188831-10661331 GCA_021962125.1 Bulinus truncatus | reverse complement strand
CTCGTTACTTAATGACACACACGCTTTTTGTGGACATAATTCCAGATTACATTTGAAATTTAATTTTCCCTGTATCTCTTGATAAGTGGCCCCCCAATATTTTTCTCCTGCGCCCCGGGTCCCGAACGACCTTAATTTGAATCTTGACCTAGGGCTATTTTTTATGGAAAGATATCTTTGCGACCGGCTAGGAGCCCCATCCTTATCCCCCCCCTCTTTCTGCCCCCTCCCCCAGTATCTCAGAATTTTTCTGCCAAATGTCTGTATATAATGTAACTCAATATTAATATGAAAAAGGTTATGCCTTGAATTACTGTATATAAGAGCTATGTGCTATGCCCTGATCAATATAGTTTTGTTTAGCTATCAGTATGATAAAACATGTACATCGAACTATCATTATGATATAACAAGTATATCGAACTATCAGTATGATATACCATGTATATTGAACTATCAGTACGATATAACATGTACATCGAACTATCAGTATATGATATGATATGTAATTCAGTGTGATATACTATGTATTTTGAACTATCGTTATGATAAGCTATGCAGTATTTTAAGCTATTATTATAATACTATGTAATTTGTAAATCAGTTTTAGAATATGTCATTTGAACTATTAGTAAAATTTATAATTTGAACTATTATTAGAATATTGTGTAACTTGAACAATGAATATATTTTGAACTATCAGTAAAATCATTTTCCATGAACTGTTACTATGTCACGTCATTTCGTATGAAGTCAACATTTCCTCCCCCTAGGAAATCAAAAACTGAAACTCGCACATAACTCCATGTAGCACCTTAAGTCAATTAACGTGAGCAGGCAAGAACTCAACTAATATCTCAGCGATGTCCCTAGACGTAGACAAATTATCACCTGTCTGTCAAGGGTCGGTCGATATATCGAAATGTTGTTTACATCCTAGACTTGGACAGGTCATAAATGTACACCAATCCACTAATCAGTTCATTTACCTATTCAGTTCATTAAAAATCAGTTGATGTCACCAATCAGTTGATTTCTCTAATCAGTTCATTTCATTAATCAGTTCATTTCACCAATCAGTTGATTTCAATAATCAGTTCATTTCTATAAGAGATAGAATAACTGTTGAGGACCCCTTTGAGGGTATCCTTGGCTTGTTGCTAAGAGTATGAGGGCTGACTCAATGATGACTCGTATTTGTATTTGTGTTTCTACCACACACAGTCTCAACAACAATTAAACGTACAACAAGTGACGATGATGAATTCAACAAGTGTGTACAGCGACAAAATATATTTATTATCAGAGACACCAGTCCGTAACAGAGATCTGGTGGTCTTTAAAATCATAAGCAAAAGTAATCCAAAAATGTCAAAGATTAATCCAGTATCAATGATCAGAGTTAAAGGGACGTTCTCTCAATAGATCACCCTTCTCCCTCTCTCTGTCTCTCTTTCTCTCACTCTCAGAGACACATCAATCGACTAGCTATCACTCAGTCGGATTGCGACCGGTCACCCCTGGGACCCTCGGTCGAATGTCTATAAATCTATCTTACATTATTCAAACACTTTCTTTCACGTGACCCTTAGCCAATCAAATATAATACCTGGTTCTTTCAAACTTTCAAATTAGGGGGTGGAGCCTAGATGAGGAGGGGGGGGAAGTACGCCTTGCCGACAGAGACAGTAGTAACTGGACATTCGTCCGGGTCTCCGTCCCTTTGAAGACGCCGACCGGAGAATAGCCGTCAGATGGTCAGAGAGGATTCCCAGTGGAATGTAACGTGTTTCTGTTAACTACTGTCCTACTCAACGGCGGAGATTTCGCTGTCCACCTGGCTGATGATGCAATTACGGGGGTGGGGTAAAAAGGGGGGGGACTTGAGAACGGGAACGTATATTATTATACATGGTATGATATACGTCCTAATGTTAGTAATACTATTAAGTTAAGGGTTGGCGTAAGGGGATGGTTTCGACAGATTAGTCACAACCCGTGACAATAACTAGTGTCGATCTACGACTTCCTATGAACATGTCGCCTGATATCTTGTATCCTGATATATTGTATCCTTATATCTTGTAACCTGATATCTTGTATCCTGATATCAATATGTATCGTTCTATCAGGTTCACCCAGGCAGGTAAAAGTACCCGACTGTCCAGGTCCCCCACAGATAGAGGAGTCACTACAAAGTATTCATTTCAATAGAACCTGATGACATCATTACCAGGACCTGATGACATCATTACCAGGACCTGATGACATCATTACCAGGATCTGATGACATCATTACCAGGACCTGATGACATCATTACCAGGACCTGATGACATCATTACCAGGACCTGATGACATCATTACCAGGACATGTACATTAGCATAAGTCCCCAATAAAAAAAATCTTTGCCTAGCCCCTCCCCCCCCACCCATCCCCATCATCTATATAATTCTATATATTGGTACCCCCCCCCCGGATAATCTCTATAAAAATCTCCACCAAAGCCCTCCTTCCCTGCCTTCCTCCTTACGAATCTCTGCCCCTGTGAACATAGCATTCAACTTGTTCTGCACACCTAGGCAGCGTAGCTATTGAATGATGGAGCCGGCAGTGTGCATTAACGAACTCCGTAATGATAGATACTATCTGTTGATACTATTGTGATGATAGATATTATCTGTTGATACTATTGTGATGATAGATATTATCTGTTGATACTATTGTGATGATAAATATTATCTGTTGATACTATTGTGATGATAGATATTATCTGTCGACACTGTTGTGATGATAGATATTATCTGTTGATACTGTTGTGATGTTAGATATTATCTGTTGATACTATTGTGATGATAGATATTATCTGTTGATACTGTTGTGATGATATATATATATATATATTATCTTTGGATACTATTTTGATGATAGATACTATATGTTGATACTATTGTGATGATAGATATTTTCTGTTGATACTGTTGTGATGATAGCAAGTGTGTGTATGTACAATTGATTCTTTTAATCACGTTATTTGATCGTTCTGTCAATGTACAAACCACATGTCACAACATAATGATCGTAAAAGTGATGAAAGATAGTTGTTGCTTTCATGTTACTTCTGACACCGAATCCGTTTGGCTCATGTACTGATGCAAGTAGTTATCTAGCTGTAAACTATTTATCAATGACCGACAATACAGTCGACCTGCTAGTTCCGGGTTCAAACCTTGGATCTTGCCAGGACTTTTTTTTTGTTCTGGTCTAGACGAGGTCCCATTGTACATCAGTTTTTGTTGGATATCTGACGTCTTGCAAACAGGCAGCATACTAGCCACTCGGACCGCTGGTGTTATGTGACTTACTATAGACTGGTGACCTGTACAACAGTCTTCCCGGTGGTCTCTTTTAGGCTCTGCAACATTTCTAGTACTCTTTTGTCACTTACGTTGACTTGCACTTTCGCTTTTAACACAAGTTTCATTTCTTTTTATTTGTCTTTTAACTTAGATTAATTTTATTTACTTAATATTGTAAATAAATGCTGATGTAAAATATGTATTAGTGTGTTTGAATATTATTATGTTGGACTGTATTTAGTTTTATCGTGTTGGACTGTGTTTAGTATTATTATGCTAGACTATATTTAGTATTATCGTGTTGGACTATATTTAGTATTATTGTGTTGCACTATGTTTGGAATTATTGTTTTGGACTATGTTTAGTATTATTAAGTTGAACTATGTTTAGTATTATTGTGTTGGACTATGTTTAGTATTATCGTGTTGGACTGTGTTTAGTATTATTGTGTTGGACAATGTTTAGTATTAATGAGTTGGACTATGCTTGATTCTATTGTATTTGAATATGTTTAATGTTATTGTGTTCGTTGTGCATCTGTTGTATTATTCACACGTTATGTGCAACATTGCTGGTCTACTTTCAGTAGCAATAACTACAAATCCAATGTTTTGATCCAAGTAAAATTATCTCAAAGCAAGATATGGAGTTTATGTGATACCGACCGTGGGTAGAGATTGTGTACACAAACAACCGGAACCAACCCAGCTATACCATCACATTTGTTAGAGACTCACAGTTTGACAGGTCTGTGGAGTAGAAATTTGATCTCTTGTTTCTGTTTTAAAAGCTGGACTGGTTACAAGAAAATCAATTTAAAAAAATCAATTAACAAGACTGATCAATGAAAAAACTAATCAATAAAGCAAACAAATCAAAGGCGCTGAAGTATTATTCTGTGTAAATCTACCTGTAAATCTACCTGTAATTCTACCTGTAAATCTACCTGTAAACCTACCTGTAAATCTACCTGTAATTCTACCTGTAAATCTACCTGTAATTCTACATGTAAATCTACCTGTAAATCTACCTGTAAACCTACCTGTAAATCTACCTGTACATCTACCTGTACATCTACCTGTAAATCAACCTGTAAATCTACCTGTAATTCTACCTGTAAATCTACCTGTAATTCTACCTGTAAATCTACCTGTAAAGATACCTGTAAATCTACCTGTACATCTACCTGTACATCTACCTGTACATCTACCTGTACATCTACCTGTACATCTACCTGTAAATCTACCTGTAATTCTACCTGTAAATCTACCTGTAAATCTACCTGTAAATCTACC
The DNA here is from genome assembly GCA_021962125.1 of Bulinus truncatus. Lineage (NCBI taxonomy): Eukaryota > Metazoa > Mollusca > Gastropoda > Planorbidae > Bulinus > Bulinus truncatus. The sequence continues at coordinate 10,656,677 of JAGDYQ010000009.1, read as the reverse complement.
TGTAAATATATTTGCATCTTTCTGGACATTAATAACGATTTTCTTTTTGTTACCAGAATGTTTATTTTGTATTTATGGTTAGACAATATAGGAAGAGGCGAACTAAGGTCAGTTGGGACCCCAGGCATGTTTGATAATACTGGGCCCCCGTTAAACAATGATAGACATATTAAAAGGTTTAATTATGACTCTAGGTGGCCCCGGGCGCGTTCATGACTCGCCCCTCCTGAAATCCGCCCATGTATCTTGGGTGATGAAATGTTCACCCAGGGCCGCCAAATAAAAGAGGCAGCCGGGAAAATTGTCAGGGGGCCCAATTTCTTTTGAGCCCGATGCTGTCCCAAATCTGTTATAAAATAATATACCCCCCATCAAATTTTCCTGGAGGCCCCAAAATAATTGTCCGAGAGAGCTATTGTCAAATATACTTAAGTATTTTGGCACTATATATAATATCTGGACTTAAAAAGGGGCCCAATATCTCAAACGGCTTAGGGCCTTATGAAGTTTAAATCCGGCCCTGTGCGGATGATGTGTCTTTTTCGAATATGAGCAGCTCTGATGTCAACGAGCGGGAAAGTTCAGTTTAGCAAGTGATATGGAAACTGTAAATTACTTAATACTACCATGTTGACTAAACTGTGTACGATAATACGCCCCTGTTCCTGTTTTGAGCTGTACAACAGCCACCGCACATCGGGGCCTTTTTTTTAAAAAAAAAAAACTCTGCTCGTCGTGGGCTTTTATGAGCCAGCACGTCCCTGTCCTGATTACAAGTATTTCCACTTATTGTTCTGTTGCGTGATTTGTGCGCATTTTCAAGATCAGAGGGTTGTTGACATATCCGAGAACCGTACAACCTACATTTCAGGAAAGTCAAAGGTCAAACTGAATAGAGCACTTGAACAGGCCAAGGATGTTTGCAGAAAAGAACTCCAAATATAGGAAAATTAAAATTTTTTAACGTTTTCTGACGAAACGATGTGAAACAACTTCTGCAAACTGTTATATTACACGTCTGCTTTTTTTTTTGTTTAGGCGCAAACCAATGTCGAAATTATTATTGCGTATGTCCCAAAAGGCAGACATTTTTTCTATCTGGGGTGTGAACATATTATTCTTAACAAGCTCTAATTAATTTCACTTTATGTGTGTCTATATATATATATATATATATATATATATACAGTCGATTCCGCTTAATTGGGACACATCGGGACCGAGGCTTTTTGTTCCGATTAAGCGGCTGTCCCAATTAAACATACAAATTTACTATTGGCTTCTTGGTTTGGTTTCTTTGAGATTTGTCCCAAATAAGCGGCTGTCCCAATTAAGCGGTGTCCCAATTAAGCGGAATCCACTATATATATATATATATATATATATAAACAGAGCCGGATTTACAATTTTAGGGGCCCTAGGCAAAAAAAATTAAGGCCCCATTTTGAAAACTACTCAACGCTTTGGGGTCCCTTATTTCGAGGGGGCTCTAGGCCAAGGCCTAATCGGCCTATCTGTAAATCCGGCCCTGTATATATAAAAAAGAGTTTTATTAAAATCCACTAACAAGTAAAAAAAATGACTTAGATCATACAACTATTTATATGAAGTTTCATTAATGAAATTAAAAGCGTGGGTGAATAATTATACAGAGGCGTAGTGAGGGGTGGGCAAGGGGGGCATCATGCCCGGACGCTTCTCCCAAAGGGGAGCCAAATGGTATATTTTACATATAATATTAAATGGTTTTCGAATGAGGGGGGGCCCTAAAAAGGTATTGAGCGCGAGTTAAGCTCGCTCCGGCACTGTAATTATACTGGACTGAATAGGTATGTGCATTCGTTGATGAAAGGACAATAAATCTAATATAATAATAGCAATTTGGGTTCTGCATTAAATCGAAAGGAAATCATTAATGCAACAGTATTCCAGTTTAAAATACAATCATGAAAAAAAAAAAAAGAGAAAAATCGGATCTGCCCGAAACCAATAATAACTTAGCCTACCGATCAAGCTTAGGGGATATAACTCTATGCAAAGGTTTTGCAGGGTACAGCTAGTTAATAAATAATATTATTAGGCTATTTGTATAAAGATGTGCACCAAGAACTAACGTTTATAAGATACTACTAGATATCACGTGCTCCATTTAACAGAAGACTTTCGTTAATTAGTCCTATAATACAAAAAAAGTATGTACCCCATTGATGAAATCAAATTAAGTTGTGTTCCTCAATGACGTCATGACTCTGTGTGGTCTTTGAATAGCATAATGCACTCCATCAAAGGAAGGGGTAGAGAACTACTACATGTATGGATTGGTGCCAGCGGGGGGAGAAAATAATATCGTCTATTAATTGATCAAATTAGACAGCAGATCAACAAAAAAAATATGACGAATGTTTCCCTGGGTCTGTCAGAAGTCTGACCGCAGGGATGTTGGATGACCTAGATTCATCGTTGTTGTTTTTTTTTTTACAGTCACCACCGTGGGAGGGGTAGGAGTGGTTCCTTCCTTTGTGGTACAATTATATAGGTGGTGACCTCGACCAGTTGTGTATCAAATTATGGGATACACGAGGAATAAGGTAAAAACTTTTGAAGGAGAACATGATTCAGAAATACAGAAAAAAATATTAATATTCAGTCGCATGTGACATTCAGATAGTGGCATTCAGTTAGTGGCATTCAGATAGTGACATTCAGATAGTGGCATTCAAATAGTGGCATTCAAATAGTGACATTCAAATAGTGGCATTCAGATAGGGGCATTCAATTAGTGGCGTTCAGATAATGGCATTCAGATAGTGGGATTCATATAGTGGGATTCACTAGTAGCATTCAGATAGTGACAATCAAATAGTGGCATTCAAATAGTGGCATTCAGAAAGTGGGATTCAGATAGTGGCATTCAGTTAGTGGCATTCAGATAGTGGCATTCAGTTAGTGGCATTCAGATAGTGGGATTCACTAGTGGCATTCAGATAGTGGCATTCAAATATAGGCATTCAGATAGTAACAAGCAGATAGTGACATGCAGATAGTGGCATTCAGATAGTGGCATTCAGATAGTGGCATTCAAATTGAGGCTGATAGTGCCATTCAGATAGTGCCATTCAGATAGTGGCATTCAGATAGTGCCATTCAGATAGTGTTATTCAGATAGTGGCATTCAGATAGTGTTATTCAGATAGTGTTATTCAGATAGTGTTATTCAGATAGTGTTATTCAGATAGTGTTATTCAGATAGTGGCATTAAAATAGAGGCAATCAGAGATGGTCTTAAGCCCATAGAACCGATCACTACTTAAGTGCAATCTTAATTTCGGTTTGACAGGTATTCGCAACAATTCACTCCAACGCAGGGCAGTTAGTAATATGTCTCGGGACGCCCGCTCCCTATAAGTTCAGATGAAACTAAAATGAAAACTCCAAAAATATGATAAATTAGATTTACATGTAATAGTATATCCCATAATTTTCTCTTGGCGGTGACTTGTATGATAGTTACACAGTAAAAATGTTTTGAAAGTTAAAGTAGGCCTAATGAAGAACCTGAAGTGTTAGACTGAAATCAATACTAATGAAATCAAAGAATAAGATACATTAAAAATTGAGGCAAAAATACAGTCAAGCGCATATTGTAGAGAAGATTATAAAAAAAAATAGTATCCTAATAATTTATCAATAACTGTATTCAGGCACACCGACAGAAATTTCGGGCCCCTGGGCAGGGCTGTCACGGGCCCCCTAGTGCTGATAATAATATTTTCAAAAGTTGATTGGCCAGATCAGTCCGGGCCCTTAAAACTCGACGGACCCCAGGGCATTTGCCCCCCCTCCCCCTCGGCGGCACTGACTGTATTATTGTGAAGAAGCGCACCTAGTTTACTCTAGTTCACGGAAGCTATGAAATTTCATTTCAATGTTCACAATTTAAGACACTAGTGAACGTGAGCAAGATGGTGAATAGATTGTTATATGCGATATATCCTTCAAATACCAGTATTTCTATAACACAGCCCAACAAAAATTTTTTTTTTCGAATTGCCAAGAATGTTTGGATGAATTTATAGCAATTCATGGGTGCTGATTTCAAAACTGCCACTGCTTTTGCTGAATTGGCTCTAGTTTCTGAGATATTGGACATCCTTGAAAATATGATTATACCCTTTGTGTAAAACAAATGCAATAAGTTTGGTGTCTTTTGTTTAATTTAACTATACCAAGTTATAACTTGGTTTATTTTTTTCTCTTTTATGCTTCTTTCTAAAGACATGAGTTCATCACGAAGATGCTGCAAAAATAATCCGAATGTATTCTGTTACATCTGTGGAGAATACATGATTGAAAAGCAAAGAAGAAATATAAACGATTTTTTGCAGCAGGCATATTTGGCTTATTTCGGTGTGAAGCTGGGAGACCAAGACAAGAAATTTTCTCAAACCAGAAGTTAAAATAACATTTTATCGGAAAAGAGAAGGGTTTTTTCTTCCATATTTCAGCCAAGAGGAAGATCTTGTTTACTGTAATGACATCCCTGGACTTCTGCTCCAAATAGGACTACAAGACTACCATTCCGAAGACTGGCGTCTTTCTATAGACAGTTCCATCAGAAGCTTGAAATGTGTTCTGTTATACAATGGTAACCGTTATGCATCTCTTCCCATTGCTCACTCAACAACACGTAAGGAAGAGTATGAGAATATCAAAACATTATTACCCAAAGGAGGTGTTCTGAAGTATGAAGAAGCATCAGTGGTCGCGAAATTTACGTGTGGTCCTAAAGAAATGGTACAAGAAAAAGCATCTTTTGCTTGGACAGCAGTCAGGATACACAAAATACCCATGCTTCATGCCTTTGTGATAGCAGAGCAAGGCAAGATCATTCATTGGACAAAACCTAGTGACCCATATGGCCTGCAAGGAAAACAATAACTGTAGGTAAAGAAAATATCAACAAGCCACTGGTTGACTAAAATGAGATCATTCTCGGACCGCTTCATATCAAATTAGGTTTAATGAAACAATTCGTTAAGACTTTGGACAAATCTGGCAATTGCTTCAAGTATATTTGCAGATCATTTCCCGGATTGAGCCTGGAGAAGCTGAAAGCTGGGATTTTTTTCGGTCCTCAGATTCGGAAACATCAACGATCGAAATTTTACTAATTTCATGTATCACCTTGAAGCTTCTTCATGGAACAGTTTTGTTTCAGTTGTCAGGAACTTCTTAGGTAATAACAGAGCAGAGAATTACGAAGAACTGGTGCAAGATATCCCAACAACTAACTTCAGAAACATTGGAACAAATATGAGGCATCAAGGTACATTACCTGCACTGTCATTTAGACAAATTTCCAGGTAACCGTGGGGACTTCAGTGAGGAACAAGGCGAGAGGTTCCATCAGGATATGAGGGAGGAGATATATCAAGGAAGATGGGACATACATATGATGGCTGACTACTGTTGGAGCCTCCAGCGCAATTGCACCAACGACACATACAAAAGGAAGTCGAGCAAACAGCGATTTGCTAATGCATTATCATAGACAATTAACATATTAATTAATTAATTAATTAGACATAATTAGTTTTTCAAATGGCAATGTTTTCTTCTATAACACTATTACATATATTTTGAACAAATTTCTGCATGACTATTAACAGTTTGTTAGTATACTATTATACTTCATGCAATTTCTGACAAATTCCAAATACGGTGCATACAGTATTTAATTAATTTTAATTATCTCGTAAAATAGAGCCAATCTAGCTAAAGCACTTACATATTCTAAATCAGCATAGTTGACTTTGTATAAAATGATTCAAATATCACTGGCAATGAATTCACTGTTTATCAGTGTAATCCATGAGAATTTCGACCTAAAATTGTTGTAATTTGTATTTAATGTTCCTAAAGAATCTAACGATATTCTTTTTCAAAGGTTTTTCTATTAGCAGCAAGCTTGCGTACGGTCAGTGTACACACTGGCACACATAGAAGCTGATTATGCTTATCATATATAAGATGAGAGGCTGAATGTCCAAAAATTAATGTACTTTGCACAGTTTTTACCATTGATGGGATAGGTAGTTGACTCCGTGCTCCATTAAAAAAAAAAGCGTGTGTGCCCACTTTACTCAATTATAAACACATTAATGTGATGCATGTGTGTGTACATTATGTTTTGTCCCAACCCTCACAATTAGCTACGATCATAAATTGGATTGATTTATTTCGATGGAGGAGAATGTAGATCTATTAAATTGAAGTCATTGAGGAGAATGTAGAGCTATTAAATTGAAGTCATAGAGGAGAATGTAGAGCTATTAAATTGAATTCATAAAGGAGAATGTAGATCTATTAAATTGAAGTCATAGAGGAGAATGTAGAGCTATTAAATTGAATTCATAGAGGAGAATGTAGATCTATTAAATTGAAGTCATAGAGGAGAATGTAGAGCTATTAAATTGAATTCATAAAGGAGAATGTAGATCTATTAAATTGAATTCATAAAGGAGAATGTAGAGCTATTAAATTGAAGTCATAGAGGAGAATGTAGAGCTATTAAATTGAAGTCATAGAGGAGAATGTAGAGCTATTAAATTGAAGTCATAGAGGAGAATGTAGAGCTATTAAATTGAATTCATAAAGGAGAATGTAGATCTATTAAATTGAATTCATAAAGGAGAATGTAGAGCTATTAAATTGAATTCATAAAGGAGAATGTAGAGCTATTAAATTGAAGTCATAGAGGAGAATGTAGAGCTATTAAATTGAATTCATAAAGGAGAATGTAGAGCTATTAAATTGAATTCATAAATTCACATTTACTTTAATTGATTGATGCATTGGCTTTCCTTAAAGTTTCCTTGACCCGACTCGACCATCTTTTTTACTACATCATAGGCCTAGCCTAGAAATGCAAGACGCGCTTTTGAATTAATGTTTGACATTAGTATTTGACTTAAAAACCATTACGGGAAAGTTTGGAGAGGCGCTGAACTTTGTGCACACACACACACACCCCCCACACACACACATATATTAAAGTCGGGTGTGAACCTGAGCAACGGGCCGTTTTGTAGAAAACGATCATGTGAAAATATTATGTGGGTTTTTTCAAAATATTTTTCACATCTTCAAAATGCAAACTTTCTTGCATTTAAAGTTTATGCCACTAAAGTCTCTAAAAATAGTTCTTGGCATCGTGGGTCATAGTGCAAGCAGGAAGTTATGAACAAAGGAAGGAGTTGTTGACAACCCTACTGACGAATCTAATTGCAGCAGACTCTAGCCTAGACCAGCTAACAGAAGGTCAATTCTATCAAATCCGGATGTACCGGAGCTTTATAAAATAGTCATGACTTATTCTCCAACTAAAAACAAACAAATTATCTTATAAACCTTTTTTTTTTTACGTGTATTTTTTTTCTTTTTAAATAAACATTAGCTGGTGTTAGAGGTTACTTACAGTTCGTATACATTAGATGTGTCTGCAGAACGTTTTATTTGTTTATTTATTAATTTTTTTTGGGGGGGTGGGGTGGGGGGCTAGACGCATGGTACACCAGGGGGCTTAGCCAAATGTACATCTGGGGTGGGGGGCTAGACATGGTACACCAGGGGCTTAGCCAAATGTACATCTGGGGTGGGGGGCTAGACATGGTACACCAGGGGCTTAGCCAAATGTACATCTGGGGTGGGGGGCTAGACATGGTACACCAGGGGAAGCTTAGCCAAATGTACATCTGGGGTGGGGGGGCTAGACATGGTACACCAGGGGGGCTTAGCCAAATGTACATCTGGGGTGGGGGGGCTAGACATGGTACACCAGGGGGCTTAGCCAAATGTACATCTGGGGTGGGGGGCTAGACATGGTACACCAGGGGGCTTAGCCAAATGTACATCTGGGGTGGGGGGCTAGACATGGTACACCAGGGGGCTTAGCCAAATGTACATCTGGGGTGGGGGGCTAGACATGGTACACCAGGGGCTTAGCCAAATGTACATCTGGGGTGGGGGGGCTAGACATGGTACACCAGGGGGCTTAGCCAAATGTACATCTGGGGTGGGGGGGGCTGAGACATGGTACACCAGGGGCTTAGCCAAATGTACATCTGGGGTGGGGGGGGGGCTAGACATGGTACACCAGGGGCTTAGCCAAATGTACATCTGGGGTGGGGGGGCTAGACATGGTACACCAGGGGCTTAGCCAAATGTACATCTGGGGTGGGGGGGCTAGACATGGTACACCAGGGGGCTTAGCCAAATGTACATCTGGGGTGGGGGGGCTAGACATGGTACACCAGGGGGCTTAGCCAAATGTACATCTGGGGTGGGGGGGCTAGACATGGTACACCAGGGGGCTTAGCCAAATGTACATCTGGGGTGGGGGGGCTAGACATGGTACACCAGGGGGCTTAGCCAAATGTACATCTGGGGTGTGGGGGGCTAGACATGGTACACCAGGGAGCTTAGCCAAATGTACATCTGGGGTGGGGGGGCTAGACATGGTACACCAGGGGCTTAGCCAAATGTACATCTGGGGTGGGGGGCTAGACATGGTACACCAGGGGCTTAGCCAAATGTACATCTGGGGTGGGGGGCTAGACATGGCACCAGGGGCTTAGCCAAATGTACATCTGGGGTGGGGGGGCTAGACATGGTACACCAGGGGCTTAGCCAAATGTACATCTGGGGTGGGGGGGCTAGACATGGTACACCAGGGGGCTTAGCCAAATGTACATCTGGGGTGGGGGGGGCGCCAGATAAAAGAAAATGTACAGGTCCTGGGTAGATGTGCATTTTGAAGAACATCTGGTAGCCCAAACCAAAAGTCCGTCTCGGGGCCCTAGCCAATGGTAGATCTGGGTGCGCTAGGCAAAAAGTAAATATAGAGGTCCAAAGTAAATGTACGTTTTGGGGCCCTGGCCAAATGCAATTTAGAGAGCCATATACTTAACTCTGATCAGACCCCTCACACACACACACAGACACACACTCACAACTATAAATTAATTTATTTTTAAACTGGGGGCTCTCCTCTGACGAAACCCATGATAAAATTATTTTAGCCCCAGGCCCATAACAACTTCTAAAATGTTGCGGGCAAAAAAAAATCAAAAGCCCCTATTGCAATGAGGGCTACTAGGTACCCGCCAACTGCTCATTTATATATTTATATATATATATATATATATATATATATATATATATATATATGCGTGCGCCTGTGTGTGTTGTGGATCAACTGTTCCATATTTATCTAGGTTTCAAGGTCGCCACGACAACAAAATAGACTTGGAAGAAAACTTCGCGCCAAAACTGGTAACGAAGGGGGAGAGAATTCACCCATATATTTTTTTTTTAATTTTCTCGGGTGTAAATTTGTTTTTATTTTTTTTTTTTGCTTTGCTTTCTGTGCGCGTGCTCTGTGAGTTATCGTTCGCTCGAGTGCAACGTTTGTGGGTGGTTGTCTAGTTCTTAGCTGCCAGATAGGTCGTGGAGAAAGGGGGGGGGGAGGGAGGGAGGTGCTTAGCACGCACACCGTGTGTGTACAAACCTGTTTACACCTGTTACCTAGAGGCACACTGCAACTCACAATCATAAAGGCGTTGGGAGGGGCGGAGGGGGGAAGGGGGGATTTATCACCTGCTACGTCTACGATAAAGCCGACAGTCAGGTCAATTCCTACTCGTAATGCATGCGATATGACGTAGACCTAAGAATTAGGGTAACATATAGATAGATAGATAGATTGGTTGATAGATTGGTTGATAGATTAGATAGATAGAATATTTTGTTAGATAGATAGATAGATAGATAGATAGATAGATAGATAGATAGATAGATAGATAGATAGATAGATAGATAGATAGATAGATAGATAGATAGATAGATAGATAGAATATTTATTTAGATAGATAGATAGATAGATAGATAGATAGATAGATAGATAGATAGATAGATAGATAGATAGATAGATAGATAGATAGATAGATAGATAGATAGATAGATAGATAGATAGATAGATAGATAGATAGATAGATAGATATCTCTGTATTTAAATGATCCCAGTTAGCTGTCCTCACATTCAACTCTACCTACACAATTTATCTCGCTCTACAACTGTAAACATTACAAAGTTGGTTCCATTAAAAATAAATAGTTGTTATATATATATATATATATATATATAAATTCTGACCGATATCACAATTCTTTAGTAACAAATATTTACCTCTATGTTTTAACAAACTTTACACTAACAAATATTTACGTCTATATTTAACACCCTTGGTAATTGACCTATTGACGTTTCAACCAAGCAAACATCAACAACACGTATTATAGTGATTTAAAAAAAAAAATTAAGCTGATGACGTAATCGTTCTGTTTTGTTTGTTTTTTCGCTCTCCTATCCCAGCGTCAGCGGTTTAATCCGAACTCTCGTTCTCTGACGTCATATTACGTTCAGTTTGTCACTGCCTACGTCAAGACCTTGTTTAAAGTGTTATTGTATTTTTTTATCTTTCTACCCGACAAATAAATAATTTACCTACATGATACAAGATGCGTCAAGTAGCTGACTGATTTAATTAAACCATATTAAGCCTTACATTTTCTACTTGTGTATTTTGCTGACAAATTGGACGCTACTCCGATAGATCCACAGGACTACTAATATTTCCACGTTAATATTTTCACGTTCACTGAATGATTTATTACAAAGTGATTCTAAAATAACTATAATAAAATAAAATTCAAAGTAGAAATATACGAGTTAAATATATATCTTTTGTCTATTTTATTACCATATGTCTGTCTGATTAAAGTTTTTAAAAAATCATTGTTGTTAAATAAGCAGAGAAAAAAACAACAGATTTTTAAATACATGTCAACATATTAACCCTTGACACATTATTTTTCTTTGTATGTACTATTGCTATATTTATTCGTTGATGCAAAATTACAATCCACACAGTAGTGATTTATTTCCTGGTTCGATTGATTTTTATTTTACAATAAATATAAAATTTGTATTCGTTACAAACTAGATATGATCAATTGTTTGTTTTTGTTTGAAAGAATCGACCTTAGGGGGTGGGGGCCGCTATAGCAATCAGCCACGGACATCCATGTCTGAGAGCGGTACCAAGACAGGGAAATATTTTACTTATCTTACCCTAACAAATTAAACTTTTGTTCAAGAGCAAAGTGGGAGGGGGGGGTAAGGGGGTACAAATTGTACCATTAAAATGGCGTAATGAACTAGACGTCAACTTCGATCAAGTGTAATTAAATTTGAAATGCATTTTTGGATTTATCTTCATTCACTGCAGACCTTCATTTCTGATACGTCATATGATTCTTACTAAAGATACTCTCTAAACTACGTCACATAAATACATTAGCACCGTATAATTATTTTCCTTTTTATATCTAATATAATAATAGTGGTCTGGGTTCTCTGTTAAATCGAAAGCGGAAAACAAGAATTCAAAATGGCGTCTTGCCCGCGTCTCGATTCGATAAATCTTTTTTTTTTAAATCTTCAATTTGGAACAGTTTCTGTGGTTTTTAAACATGAAACCTAAAGACCAAAATGTGAAATAATTCCATTTAAATATTTTTTATATTTTTTTTTTATTTCTCTACATATTGCATCTTTAAATTGTAATAAAATCATGAAAAAATCGGATCTGTCCGAAACCAAAAATAACCTAGCCTACTGATCAAACCAACTCTATGCAAAGGTGTTGCTGGGTACAGATAGTATTATATTAATTTGCACAGGTTATAAGTCATAAAGACCTAGTTTACGACTTTTTTTTCAAAATGGATACAGTGACTATATTACGATAAATATAAATGCTTAACTGTATTACATTTATATCATATCGTTACAATATATATGTTTTATTTACTGAACACTAAATAGTTTCGTTGTGCTGTGGAGATAACAAACAGAAGAATGAGCTAAACACCGAAACACAACAAAATAATCAACTCTCTGTGAGGTACACAAAACCAAACGCTGAACTTAACATTCAGCAGACGAACTGTGTTGTCTAAGTGAGTCATAGCTTGGCCAGAAGTCTGAATGATCAACATCTTCACAGTCTCTCTCTGTTTGGTCAAAGGTTAGCCACGTGTGTGTATATATATATATAAATATATGTGTGTGTGTAAATATATATATATATATATGTGTGTGTGTGTGTGTGTATGTGTTTGTGAACGAGGCTGTGCATGGTTGAGAGGTCAGCCGCATATATATGTTGAGGCAGTACATGGCTCATGGCTCATTCGCATCTATACAAACGGAAGCTGTACAAAGTGTACAGGGATCATTGGTGAGCCACATATTCTAACGGAGGCTGTACAGGGTTCAGTTGATAGACACTAAACGATGTGTCTGCCTCAGAGGTCAACAACACAAACGTGTACATGAGTACCTTCAAGATCAACATTTACAGAGCTCATCAAAAGCTAATGACGCACACCCAATCCCCCTCCCTTCTACACCCCAATGTTCATGTCAAATAAAAACAAGTGTACAGTTTCCGTGGAGTTGTGGTCGCTGGATTTGACTAAGTTCTACATAAAAAACACATTAAAAAACCCAGTAAAACAGCTTCCATTTTCTGAATAATTTAACTACGCACTTGTCCGCAACATTTTTTGATGTAAAAATACAAGAGCAGATCATCAGCTACCCCGTGTCATTTGACTGGTGAACATTTCCGGGTACTGTTAATTAATGTACGGTCAGGTCGGAGCACTATAAATAATCATGTTTTGTTCTATCCCTACAATTACAATGTAAGATAACATTTTAAATACCATAACCCCGTCATTTATAACTAAATCATTTTGGATAGTTTATTTTTTATAACATAGCCAGATAGAACAAATGCTAGTTTATTATAATCGACAGATGACTTATATCCGTATACAAATATATAAACATACATATTTATGTAAGCCTATATATATATATATATATATATATATATATATATATATATATATATATATATATATATGGGCGTCGCTAGGAATTTTTCCAGGGGGGGGGCAACATTTTCCAGGGGGGGGGGCAAATAACAACTTTATGACATTTTTTTAATGTAAGGGGGGGGGAGCAAATGCCCCCCTCTTATAGGACATTTTTTCAAAATGTAGAGTGGGGCAAATGCCCCCTCTTGCCCTCCCCCCCCCATGAATACGCCCATGTATATATATATATATATAGTACAATATACGTTACACATTGAAATAATAACTTAATTTTAATAAGATATAAACGTTATCTCTACAAGAAAATGCTACCACAAATTATCAATTGTTTTAAAAGCTGTGGATAGCCAAGCATCTTTTCAGAAGTGTACATGTTCTGCAGCAAAAAATAAAACCAGTACAAGCGAACTTTTATTTTTGGGGCAGCGAACAACAGGACTCGCGTTAGCAAACTGGTAAATCTATGAAAACATAACGCGATTTCGCAAGCAGCTCGCATAATTACCACAGAATTGTTTCATTCCTTATCCATTAATCTCGTACCCAGATCACCAATGAACGCATTTTTTTATGCTGTGTCATTCCATTAGTCCCGCGCATCAACATCTTCGTGTTCAAACCTCTTGCCAACTAATTGACTTTGTTCTTTCATTTTTTCTCGCTAGTCCTCTCTCTCGTCTCCGGACAACTTAGAATGTTTTTTTTTTTTTATTTTTTAATGTGTGAGGCTAATTTTAGTTGCTCGCAGATGACGCGCGTTCCCACAATGCTTGCCAAAAGCGCTAAAAATAGACAGCCGTACCATCTCGGTGTATCTGTTTATGAATGAATAGTAAAAGAAGGGAGGGGGGGGGGGAAGGGGGAGAGGAGAGAAAGAAGAAAGAAAAGAAAGGGGAAACATTTGTGTTTTAAAAAAAGAAAATCATCGGCAGTTACTTCCCTTTTACCGGTAAACTTGGAGTATATGATTCACACGTACGAATTATTATTGCCAACTTGGAATTGCATTCTACTTCCGAAATAATTTATGATCATCTGCATTCTGTCAAAGTGTTTTGTAAAGAAGAATAACGAAAACAAGTTGACAGGTTTGCACGCCCCCCCCTTCCCTTTATCCTCCCCGCCGCCCCTCCCCCCATCCCCCAATCTCAATCATCTATAAATGTTAAATCCAATAATTAGAACGCGTGCGCCCTGTATTTTTAGTTGTACTAATGTACCAGTGAGACAAAGTTGATAAACGTGTATGTTAGTAAAGGTTTGTTATAATTATTTACTTTAAATGGGGCTTCTGTATTTACAAAAAAATAAATAAATTTATAGAACTTATACTTATTTGTAGCTAAACAGGCAAACATTTTGGTTTGAGCTCTTTATATGGTTTTAAGTATGTACAATAACCAGTTTTGACTAATTTTGTTTGCTTAATTAACGCTGGTCGACTTTGGGACATTAAGTCTTGCATCCGGGGATCGAATTTAGTTCCTGAATTCATTTTTATAAGCTTTTTTTTTTTGGTCTTCTTTGCAAATGATCCTTTCGCTCATTATAAATTAAATCATAATTTTAAAAAATGTTTAGAACTATTTAGTTTATTGGTTTCGTGAGATAGATACGGGATACATAAGTTAGCACATAAGTCTAATGGACTTTGTTGCAAATATATTTTCTACTTTAATATCATTGGTGGGGACAGGGCGTTTTATATATATTGGCTGTTGAGACACCAGTAATATATATATATATATATATATATATATGTGTGTGTGTGTGTATTATTGATGTAACATCCCTCCCTACAAACACACAAACACACAACTAATTTGACTATGTAGATGTGTCTCAACAGCCAATTAGTATGACTGTGTGGATGTGTCTCAACATGTGACACGTGCAGGCTGCAGGTTGGATTGGGTAGAGGAGAGACGGTCCAGGAAGGGGAGGTAAGAATGATTCAATATACCGTGGGGGGGGGGTGCACAATCTGTCACCAGACGTTTAGCTCTTTCCGTTAAGTGATCCACCCATCACCAAAAACCTGCCCCCACCCCTCATAGTCTGGCCTGATGAGTAATAAAGTCGGGGGGGGGGGGGGAGACCGGCAAGAAATATGAGAAAGAACAGTCTCCCCCCGGCATCCCCGCCTCCAACCCACCCGAGGCATATGGATCTATCTCCCTCGCTCTCTAACTGTTTAGGGTTTCAAATATATAGATAGACATTTAGACAGACAGGCAACAGGACAGGCAGACAGATAGACAGATGGATAGATAAATAAAAAGATAAGACTAATATATATATATATAGATAGATAGATAGATAGATAGATAGATAGATAGATAGATAGATAGATAGATAGATAGATAGATAGATAGATAGATAGATAGATAGATAGATAGATAGATAGATAGATTGTATACATTATCGTTGTTTCAAACTAATTGTTGGTGTGTTGTTACATTCAGTCATCAAGAGAAATAATTTACTTTTTTTCGCGCCGTTAAATATTAAACGTTTTCCGCTTTTTTTATTCCAGCTTTACTTTTTAATTATTAACACCACTTTTACGAAGTTGCGAATAACGCACAAATATTTTATAAAGAGATTTCGACCATTAAAGAGAAACTCTAATGTAGAAATTATAAGACATTGTCTTTCGATTTGCATTTTCGCCCCATACTTGCAATTAAATGAAAGCTTTTTGAAAGTTGAATAAAAAATATTGTATACTATTTTACTGAGTTTTTTTTTGTTTTTGTATATTTTACTTTTAAAAATTTGTGTTAATTTTTTTTTTTAATTGTTGGAGAAATACATTGGAATAGAACAGTTGTGGCGAACATATGGCTCGCGTGTCACAGTCGGCACACAGAGCCTCATCAGTTGGCACGCCACTAAAATATCACTTCCTTGAATTTTAATTGGAATGTTGGCAATTTTCTGTGAATAATTGTTTGTGTTGTTTGTTTGTTTGTTTTGGTTTAATTTTGGGCAAGCGTCCCCACCACTGGCATAGATATTAAGGATTGGTTGGGACAGGGGCTTTTGACAGGGGCTTTTGACCTGGGCTTTTGACAGAAGCTTTCGACAGAGGCTCTTGACAGAGGCTTTTGACAGAGGCTTTTGACAGAGGCTTTTGACCGGGGCTTTTGACCGGGGCTTTTGACCGGGCTTTTGATCGTGGCTTTTGACAGAGGCTTCTAACAGAGGCTCTTAACAGAGGCTTTGGACAGAGCTTTGGAAAGAGTCTTTTGACAGAGGATTTTGACCGGGGCTTTTGACGGGGGCTTTTGACCGGGGCTTTGTGTCAGGTCGGCTATACACATTTCTCGGTTTGGAACATTCGAGACTTACATCCCCAATCAGAGCCGTACTGAGGTGTCCCCTGGGTAGAGACGTCGTCATGTAGTTCTGGGTGACCTAGGCAAAATATATTGTATTGGGGCCAGATATTAACGAATTGTATTTATTGTACCTGCCCAAATTGGTATTTATAATAAGTGAAGCGTGATTTATATTTATGTCAGCCGATTTCAAACGAATTTTTATAGACTGGAAATGTTTTTTTCCTATGAATAGTCTAGTTTGTCTAAAAATTGTTAAGTTTGTCTAGGAATTGTCAAGTTTGTCTAGGAATAGTCTAGTTTGTCTAAAAAATTGTTAAGTTTGTCTAGGAATTGTCAAGTTTGTCTAGGAATTGTCCAGTTTGTCTAAAAATTGTTAAGTTTGTCTAGGAATTGTCAAGTTTGTCTAGGAATTGTCAAGTTTGTCTAGGAATAGTCTAGTTTGTCTAAAAATTGTTAAGATTGTCTAGGAATTGTCCAGTTTGTCTGGGAATCGTCCAGTTTGACGATGCATAAGAAAGTCTGTGACCCCTGACAACCCCACCAACCGCGCAGACGACCTATATATATATGTTATTTATTTATTGCGATAGTCAACAAACGTTAAGACAAATTTAGTCAAGTGTATTGTGTTCAATTTTAATTTTATTAAAGATGATTTTTTTTTTAAAATATGTGTATGTTAATAAAAACTTATTTTTATACATTTAAAAAATATATATATATATTTTGTACTCTATAGTTTCCAATGAAATAATTATCTCCTGCATGTTTCTCACAATTATTATGTGAGTTAACTAATTTAGCTTGGCTTTAAAACTGTTAAAAAAACAAACAAACAGACTTACAACGTAACAAACACATGCACAGGTGGGGTAGAAGATTTGACCACACACACACACACACGCACGCACGCACAAAGTCAAAGAAATAATAAAAGTCATTGAGTTGTCACTTCACCCCCCACCCCCCAAATTTCTAATATTGATTCATCTCAGATGAGGTCACGTTAATGTCACCCAGCAGGTCACCAGTTTATAATATATATATATATATATATATATATAGGTCACACTCCATCAGTGAACCAGATAAACTCTCAACACAACACAACAACAAAAAGAAAAGAACCCCCCCCCCTCCATTTCCCCCGAATGTCTGTGGAGTGAATCACCTGAACTTCATTTCCTATCACAGTGCAGGACCTAGTCACGTGTGTACAGGTTGGCCATTATGACTGGGCTGGACACGCAGTGGTTCTCAAATATATAATTGAATTATACATAATTTATTCCGGGAGTTCGTTACAGGTCCACCAACTACAAGTTAATACTCATAGCATCAAATAGTGGTCCCAGCATCAAATAGTGGTCCCAGCATCAAATAGTGGACCCAGCATCAAATAGTGGTCCCAGCATCAAATAGTGGTCCCAGCATCAAATAGTGGTCCCATCCCCCAGCATCAAATAGTGGTCCCACGAATCAAATAGTGGCCCCAGCATCAAATAGTGGTCCCAGCATCAAATAGTGGTCCCACGAATCAAACAGTGGCCCCAGCATCAAATAGTGGTCCCAGCATCAAATAGTGGCCCCAGCATCAAATAGTGGCCCCAGCATCAAATAGTGGTCCCAGCATCAAATAGTGGCCCCAGCATCAAATAGTGGTCCTAGCATCAAATAGTGGCCCCAGCATCAAATAGTGGTCCCATCCCCCAGCATCAAATAGTGGCCCCAGCATCAAATAGTGGTCCCACGAATCAAATAGTGGCCCCAGCATCAAATAGTGGTCCCAGCATCAAATAGTGGTCCCAGCATCAAATAGTGGCCCCAGCATCAAATAGTGGTCCCAGCATCAAATAGTGGCCCCAGCATCAAATAGTGGTCCCAGCATCAAATAGTGGCCCTAGCATCAAATAGTGGTCCCATCCCCCAGCATCAAATAGTGGTCCCAGCATCAAATAGTGGCCCCAGCATCAAATAGTGGTCCCATCCCCCAGCATCAAATAGTGGTCCCAGCATCAAATAGTGGCCCCAGCATCAAATAGTGGTCCCATCCCCCAGCATCAAATAGTGGTCCCAGCATCAAATAGTGGTCCCAGCATCAAATAGTGGCCCCAGCATCAAATAGTGGTCCCATCCCCCAGCATCAAATAGTGGTCCTAGCATCAAATAGTGGCCCCAGCATCAAATAGTGGTCCCATCCCCCAGCATCAAATAGTGGCCCCAGCATCAAATAGTGGTCCCACGAATCAAATAGTGGCCCCAGCATCAAATAGTGGTCCCAGCATCAAATAGTGGTCCCAGCATCAAATAGTGGCCCCAGCATCAAATAGTGGTCCCAGCATCAAATAGTGGCCCCAGCATCAAATAGTGGTCCCAGCATCAAATAGTGGCCCTAGCATCAAATAGTGGTCCCATCCCCCAGCATCAAATAGTGGTCCCAGCATCAAATAGTGGCCCCAGCATCAAATAGTGGTCCCATCCCCCAGCATCAAATAGTGGTCCCAGCATCAAATAGTGGCCCCAGCATCAAATAGTGGTCCCATCCCCCAGCATCAAATAGTGGTCCCAGCATCAAATAGTGGTCCCAGCATCAAATAGTGGCCCCAGCATCAAATAGTGGTCCCATCCCCCAGCATCAAATAGTGGCCCAAGCATCAAATAGTGGTCCCAGCATCAAATAGTGGCCCCAACATCAAATAGTGGTCCCATCCCCCAGCATCAAATAGTGGTCCCAGCATCAAATAGTGGCCCCAGCATCAAACAGTGGTCCCAGCATCAAATAGTGGTCCCATCCCCCAGCATCAAATAGTGGTCCCAGCATCAAATAGTGGCCCCAGCATCAAATAGTGGTCCCATTCCCAGCATCAAATAGTGGCCCCAGCATCAAATAGTGGTCCCACGAATCAAACAGTGGTCCCAGCATCAAATAATGGTCCCAGCATCAAATAGTGGCCCCAGCATCAAATAGTGGCCCCAGCATCAAATAGTGGTCCCAGCATCAAATAGTGGCCCCAGCATCAAATAGTGGTCCTAGCATCAAATAGTGGACCCAGCATCAAATAGTGGTCCCAGCATCAAATAGTGGTCCCAGCATCAAATAGTGGTCCCATCCCCCAGCATCAAATAGTGGTCCCACGAATCAAATAGTGGCCCCAGCATCAAATAGTGGTCCCAGCATCAAATAGTGGTCCCACGAATCAAACAGTGGCCCCAGCATCAAATAGTGGTCCCAGCATCAAATAGTGGCCCCAGCATCAAATAGTGGTCCCAGCATCAACAGTGTGGCCCCAGCATCAAATAGTGGCCCCATCAGAATCACTTTACTTCGTAATGGTCGCCAAGCAATTTAGTATGTCTGGAAGAGGTATGCTGTACTGATTAATAGTTCTCTTAAATAAGTTACATTGTGCAGTGGAGAAAATATATTCCCGAGAGGGAGGATCTGATGAGGGCCACTCCTTAACATGTCACTTGACTTAAAACATATTGCTTCACTTGACTTAAAACATATTGCTTCACTTGACTTAAAACATGTTGCTTCACTTGACTTAAAACATATTGCTTCACTTGACTTGAAACATATTGCTTCACTTGACTTGAAACATATTGCTTCACTTGACTTGAAACATATTGCTTCACTTAACTTAAAACATATTGCTTCATTTGACTTAAAACATGTTGCTTCACTTGACTTAAAACATATTGCTTCACTTGACTTAAAACATATTGCTTCACTTGACTTAAAACATATTGCTTCACTTGACTTAAAACATATTGCTTCACTTGACTTAAAACATATTGCTTCACTTGACTTAAAACATATTGCTTCACTTGACTTAAAACATATTGCTTCACTTGACTTAAAACATATTGCTTCACTTGACTTAAAAAATATTGCTTCACTTGACTTAAAACATATTGCTTCACTTGACTTATAATACTCTGCCTCATTTGACTTACAATACACTGCCTCACTACCTCTGTAATCAGGGTGGTCGTGGGGATGGTTGCTTTCCCTTTATCTTCATTTTTTTAATCTATTAATTGGCATGAAAAGTGTGTAAATGGGGGCCACATGGGGGCCCCCGTTGTCAAAGCTTGTGATGGATCCCAGAATTCCTGGCTGCTGCCCTTATGTTAAACTTGACCTACAACACATTGCCTCACTAAGTAAGTCAGACGAACACCAAGTTAACACCGGAAATTCTCACACAGGGCTCGTCTTGACCTCAGTCGTATAAAAATAGCGCTCGTCCTCGAAACAAAAAAAAAATCTGGAACAAAAGAACCAGCCAAGGGTGCTCAACAAAAAAAATTTTGAATAGTCTCCCTTCTTCACCTCTCCCCCCCCCCCCTTTTTTTTTTCCCGGCTTCTGCATTTCAACTTTGGCTGGAGTAATTTATAGCTGTGTCAAGGACGTTCCTCTTTTCAGACATCCCCCTCCCTCCCCCCCTTCTCCCCCCCCCCATAACAAATGACGATTGTACTTTATCAAAAGTTCTTCAACGTGTCTTCTAATAAATGTTAAACGAAAAATTGGACATGTTGAAAAATTGGGTAAGTTAAGAAATTAGGCAAGTTCTTCAGTTGCTTTTTAACTAGCTCGTTAACCTCTTGAGAAATGTTTGTCAAAATAGTATAAATAAAAACAAAAAAAAAAACCTTAGAGAAATGGTTTAATTGGCCAGACATTTTGTTTTTGTCAAAATCTTTCTTTATTTCTCTTTTTTTTTTAATTTTGAAATTTTTTTGATTAGGGTTAGAGAATATATATTTTACAAATTGTTTGATCTTTCTGAAATCGGTCTCAATAATTGGTGAAGAAATGAACAAAACACAAAACTTTGAACAATTTCATTTAATTAATTTTTTATTAGACGGGAAACCGGAAAGACAAAAGAGTTAAGTTCATGGTAGAATTTAAACTGTGTTTGTAATATAGTGAGGCTTAATAGATAGGTCTAATACAATTAAATACACACTGCCTGTAAGGATGATTGGCAGACTGAAGGACAGTTATAAACACGCTAAAATATAGATAGATAGATAGACAGACAGACAGACATACTGACATATAGATAGATAGATAGATAGATAGATAGATAGATAGATAGATAGATAGATAGATAGATAGATAGATAGATAGATAGATTGATTGATAGATAGATAGATAGATAGATAGATAGATAGATAGATAGATAGATAGATAGATAGATAGATAGATAGATAGATAGATAGATAGATAGATAGATAGATAGATAGATAGATAGATAGATAGATACAATTCTACAAACTGACCACTGTGTCAAGGGGAGACAAGAACGTCTGTGTGATGGGACTGACTCATGAGCGGATTGAAAACAAAGAGAAATTAACTCTTGTCAATTTCCAACACACACACATGCACGCACACACACACACACACACACCGTCATGACCATATCCCAACCCACTCTTCTACTCACCCTCATCCCCTCCCCTAGTTTCCTCCATGTCTGAAATAAATCCCAGTCGCTGATTAAATTAACGAGATGACCAGTGGCTAACTGATGACCAGTGACTAAACCAATAAACTCATTAGCCAGTGCACGCGAATGTGTCCATGAGACTGTGACCACTGAATACGTAGAGACGTGGATGATACATTGAGGGCCATCTGACACTAGGTGTCAGGGACAGAACTACATCTGATGACCACGTGACACTAGGTGTCAGTGACAGAACGACATCTGATGACCATGTTACACAAGGTGTCAGTGACAGAACGACATCTGATGACCACGTGACACTAGGTGTCAGTGACAGAACGACATCTGATGACCACGTGGCACTAGGTGTCAGTGATAAAATGACGTCTGATGAACACGTGACACAATGTGTCTGTGACAGGGCGACATCAGTAGAACAATTGACACAATTCGATTGTAACTACCTCCCCATCACCCCTTCCACCACCACTCTGTCACTCTGTCACTCTGTCACTCTGTCACTCTGTCACTCTGTCACTCTGTCACTCTGTCACTCTGTCACTCTGTCACTCTGTCACTCTGTCACTCTGTCACTCTGTCACTGTCACTGGTTTGTCCCCCGCCACCGCCCCCGTAATAATTTTTTTTTCTCTCTTGTCTTCCATTTTTAAGCAATGTCGCCGAACTAAGGTACTTGGTTCTTTATTCTGTGTAGGCCCATGCGACCACTCTAAACATGGATATTGATGCTGAGATCAATGACTTAAGACGAGTGCCCTAGTGGTATCTATCTATCTATCTATCTATCTATCTATCTATCTATCTATCTATCTATCAATGTCATCAGATTCACGCCCGGGGATCCAAAAAACCAAGGAGGGATCGCGAGGGATAAGGATATACACAAAATAATTGAGGCTCATTGGGGTGTCTTATTTTTACATGGCGTTCCAAAAAGATTGACTGTTTTCTCAAATATTGTTCACCCATATTAAATAGACATTTCAGATATCGCAGGTCAGGGCCTCGCGTTCGCGTAATAGAGCATTGTGCCTGCGTAATAGAGCCCCCACGTCTGCGTAATAGAGCATTGTGCCTGCGTAATAGAGCCTTGTGCCTGCGTAATAGAGCCCCGCGCCTGCGTAATAGAGCATTGTGCCTGCGTAATAGAGCCTTGTGCCTGCGCAATAGAGCCCCGCGCCTGCGTAATAGATCATTGTGCCTGCGTAATAGAGCATTGTGCCTGCGTAATTGAGCATTGTGCCTGCGTAATAGAGCCCCGCGCCTGCATAATAGATCATTGTGCCTGCGTAATAGAGCCCTGCTTAATCTACTATCGACCTTCAGATGTTCACACCAAACACAATGAAACCTGAAGTGAAACTAATTAGTTTACATGCGCACGCACACACACACACACGCACGCACGCACACACGCACACACGCACGCACACGCACCCTAAACCCATCACCAGGGTTCCCTCTATTTCTCTGAGTGCTGCGTGCCGCAAAAGCTATTACCTGTACGCAACTTTAAAACTAATATATATTTTGTGTGCGCAAAATAACAGTATGTAGGTCTACTTAATACACACAAATGCGTGCGCTCTGATGTAATATGTGCGCGCTAAGAGAACAGAATGACCGACTCGCCGTGTTTTTATTTAACGACATGTTGATATTTTTGTAATTGCACATATCCAACCGCTTGATGCAGTTTAATCACTGCCTAGAGGCACTAAAAGGTCACAGTTTAAATGACACAATGAAAGAAATGGGCGGGCTACTCGTTCAACTTAACCAAATTAGCAGCGATGGACAGTGTCCGTTGTCGCTACTGGACGTGGTTGCGTGACGGAAACTGGAGGTCGTTAACTCGTGCGTTACTCACCCTCTCAGAAAAACCACGAGTGGACTCATCTGATTAGCATTGATCCACAAATGACCACTGTCCAGACATGCCCCCCAGCTCTAATCATAGGAGCTGACCAGTACCTGCCATTGACCGGGGAGATTTAAATACATGTACGGGTATGAGTGATAGTAACAGAAGAAATTCTCCGAAATAGGGTCATACATGATCTTAATATATAAGGCATATATTTAATACATAGGGTTCGAAAATAACATTTCAAGTCAGGCATATATTTAATACATAGGGTTCGAAAATAACATTTCAAGTCAGGCATATATTTAATACATAGGGTTCGAAAATAACATTTCAAGTCAGGCATATATTTTATAGAGTATGAAGTGAAGACAGAATATTTAGAGAAAAAAAATTATGATTTATTATTTAGTTTTATTAAATGCTGTTTAACCTACCCCATACCCCAAAAGGTTAGGGGGGGTGGATCTCTATTCGTTTGCTGTAAATAGCCCAATAAAAATCTACATTTTAATCTGCTGTTATTTGAGAGTGCACATTTTCTCAAGTCTACTCTAGAACTTTCAAAAGTTGTAAGAAAATAAAATCACATTATCGCAGGGTTTCGTTCTAACGGTCCTCCACAAGGAAGGATAATATGAAGACTTACCAGGGACCCCCCCCCCGGCCTCAATGGGGACGAGGCCTCACTGTGATGTTCAGTCAACCATCAAAAATTATTTACGGGCCAAAGAATAACACCCCTCGATTGCATTGATAGCGTTTTTTGCATATGGTCCTCTTTAAGTTTATGTCACCTAGGCCCTAGGGCCCAAAAAATGTACTTGCTTAATTCCTTGGACCCCTTGCGGAGCAAAGGGCCTTAGAAATACCTCTCCAGCGCAGAGGAGATAAAACTTATACATTTTTTTTATTTTTTTTTTATAATGCAACTAAGATAAATGAAAAATAAATAAGCCAATCATAGACCTCCATTGTAAAAACATGAAAAAAAATGAGTCAATCATTGACTTCCATTGTAAAAAACATGAAAAAAAATTTATTTAGAGAGAAAATAACGTATGTTTGGAACTTAATGTATTTGTGGATGGAAGTAAAATATTTGACCAAGAGCCTGGAAGTAATGACATGCAGAAGAAGAGGGAGATAGACTCACAGAAATAGACGGATAGAAATACATATAATAATACATAGATAGAATAGATAGACAGCATGACAGAGTAAAAGACGGAATAATGGGTGTACAGACGGTTTAAACACACTGTCGAAAGGAAATACAGAGAGACAGAATATGAACAGACAGATCGACAGGCAAGCACGCTGACAGACAGACGAATAGATAGATAGATAGATAGATAGATAGATAGATAGATAGATAGATAGATAGATAGATAGATAGATAGATAGATAGATAGATAGATAGATAGATAGATAGATAGATACAAAAGTTAAATAACCCAGTTTCCAACCAATATCCCCACCACACACACACCCACCCATATGTTCCATGTACGTGATATCAAAGCTCCACCACGCATGACCTGCTTCATGTTTTGTTGTTTTCCTTCAGGTGAACTGGAAACAAAATACAACAGCAGCAGCTTCCCTAAGGTGTCTCAGCTTTCTTTAAGAAGGTGGGGGGGGGGGTCGGGGTGGAGGGGAGGGGATGACGAGGTGGGCTGCTCGTTTGCTTTGTTCCCCCTTTTCTGACTCATCCTAACAGGTGCAATTTAGGAGAGTCACAATCTTCCTGTGTGGTTACGATAGTGTGAGCACTTGGAAGAGGTTAGGAAGGGAGGGGGGGGGGGCTGGGGCCGCGTGCTTAATGGGGGTGAGCTCGTCTCTGGGGGTGAACAATGAAATACAAAAAAAATGCCCCCCCCCTTTTTTTTTTACGTCGTCTTTGTAGCTTAATATGTCCAGGGGATGTAACTCAATGAACCACTGTCTATGAACATAAGGCGTGAGTGAGGCTTAGCTGAACGGCGCATTATCTTCCCCTTGAAATAACTCTAGTATACAAGCGGTGGATAAGTAAAGTCGATCGAGGGCCTCAAGCGCAGAGGTAAATAACCTGCCCTGCCCGTAAAAAAAATAAACACTTTAAAGCGTGTATAAAGTGGGGCTTGAGGGCTCCTAACAAGCCCGGGGCCCCGGGCAGCGCGCCTGATTAAATCCGCGCCTTTATACGACGGTGTCTGTTTTTTTTCTTTTGAATAAAACGAAACAAACCAAGGGATTTGTGGGCCCGGGGGGGGCTTGGCCTCTTTGGGAGCCCCTGCATTTTGACATTCGACGCAATGTCATGAGATAATGTACTTAATATTTAATGTAAAAATATTTTGGGCCCCCCGTAAGCTGGGGCCCGGAGGACTATCGAATTCGGACCCTCCTCCCCCCCCCCCCCACCCTAAGTACGCCTCTGAACAAATCTTTGTTCGATTAGAGCGACTAAAGTCTGTTGCGTTTAAAAAAAGATATTTATAATTTGTGAATAAAGAAACGAATTAATTTTGAAGTGCTTGTGTTACTGTTTACACTTGGTTAGTTTAACCGAGAGAAACATCTCAATGTATCGATAAAGAATATTTCATACATAATTTACTGCAGTTTTATTTTTTTTACCTGCAAGATCAATTATTGTTCAAGTTGAAATTAATTCTTTTTTTGTTTATAGCAAAACCTAAAATAAAGTGTTGCAATAGTTTTATTGGAAACGATGAATTAAAAGATTGCAACAAATGTAATTAAGAATTGTAATTTGAATGAAAACAAAAATTTGATCAACTTTATGTAAAGATTGTAATTTTCCACACGAGTAACAGTTGTTTGTAAATGAAGTTGTAAATTTTTATTTTTATTTTTAACTAAAATTTTAAATAAATCGATAGATATGTTGTTTTTTTTTTTTTCAAGAGATATTTTAGAAGTTAAATTTTGTTGTTTCATCAGAAAGGTATGCATTCATAATCCACAGGGGCCGTTGCCGAACCTAGGGATTTGGTGGCCCGGGGGGGGCTTGGCCTCTAAGCGGGCCTCTGCATTTTGACATTCGACACCATGACATGAGATAATGTACTTAATATTTCATGGAAAAAAATGTTGGTGCCCCCCTCCTCAAGCTGGGGCCCTGGGGGAATTTCGAGTTCGGACCCGCCACCCTAGGTACGCCTCTGATGGGGGCCCACACGTGACGTAGAGCAGCAGCCCGACTTCATTAATATAGTAAAATAAAGAGCCGCCACCATAGTCAATTTATCAAAATTTAGTCAGCAAAATTCATGAAATAATTGAAAAAAAAAGCCCTAATTGGAAGACGTACAAAACCTATCGAAAACTTATACGGTCCTAAGAGCCCCATACGGCTATAAGAGCCCCATACGGCTATAAGAGCCCCATACGGCTATAAGAGCCACATACGGCTATAAGAGCCCCATTCGGCCCTAAGAAGTCCTTTTGGCCACCCCTGTGACATAATCAATTAAATTTATCTGATATTGGAATTCTTAATAGCTTACAATGTAAACGAAATCTACTGGGTTTTTTTTTCTGACAATGCGTTGATTTCTTATTTTATTTCATTTTTCATGAAACTAACACAAATGTTTTGTTTTCTTCCGTTGGGTGAGATGGGGGGGGGGGTTCACTGGTGGATTAAGTCTGTTTTATTTTTTTTATTTTTTTTTTTTTGTATTTTCGTAGATTAAAATAGCAAAGTAAAAATATTAAACCTGATTTTAATTTAGTATATTTAACTTTCGACTTTTTTTTTTCATAATGAGCGTATTTTTAAAACTAATCTTCAACAAAACTCAAGTATATAAATAGTATGTTTATTAGTTGGCAGCGTTAGTTACTAAATTTACTTATTAAAAAAAAATTGACGAGAAAGAATAAAAATTGTGATCTACTGTATGCAGTGGCGAATTTAGGCCTAGGCGCGCCTAGGGCCCCAGATAATTTAGGGGCCCCAAAAACCTGGTTTTATAAAAGAAATAAAAAATAAAAAATACGGTTGCTGTGAGGATTTTGGGAATTCCACAAATCTATAAATAGTCTTTCAGACTGGTAAACAATGCGAGTTGTCGAACGTGGTTGACTGTGTCTTGCTTGCTGTGACGTATTAATAAAGTTGGCGCTAGTGTTCGAAGTGACAAGTAACGTACGGTACGTACCAGTAGTTGGCGCACCTTACGTCACAGATTTTAATTAATAATGCTAATTCAAATTTTAATTTTTTTGCAACTTGCAATAACTAATTGTTAATTGCCAGTTTATTACACTATTTTGATAATTTTGTTCTTGCTACCCACTTCGCTTTGTGTGGATGAATGATCATTGATCATTTTTCCTTTACTGTTGTAGCTGATTGCGACACAATCGTTTCATTAAAACTATGTCTATGAGGTGCAAAAAAGCGTGATATCCAAAAGAAAAGAAGATGCGAAAAACGAAGGCGCCTTGTTGACATTTTTAGCGAAACGACCGGTAATCCCACCATCAGAAACTACTCAAACAGAAATAACAGCCAATGATCCAAGTCCAGTCGTCTCGGCAACAGCCTGTATGGATTCTGAGCCCTGAGCCAACAGACTTGCCAGAACCTGAACAGCCGGCTAAAAAGTCCTATTCCGGAGGTCGTGAGTAGTGAAACTGTTGATGATAACAACTGTGGTGAAATTTTGACAGATATTGCTATGTGGCCAGCGAATTTGACAGAAACCATGCGTAATTATGTTTTGGATTTCAAACCAAAAAATGTTGGCGACCTTTCACGCGCTGGCATGTTGATGACAGATCGTAGCAGAAAATATTTTCGTCATTTGTCTGAACATAACTTTTACTTAACCAAGGCGAATGGCCAAAAAGAAAGACGTGAATGGTTAGTGTTCAGTGAAACTAGTGGAAGCGTGTATTGTTATGTATGCAAACTGTTTCCAAATAAAGCTAGTCAATTTTCAACAAACGGGTGTTGTGATTGGAAAAATATTGCCGCCAAAATTTCTGAACATGAGAATTCGTATGGCCAAGTTCAAGCAATGTGCACTTTCGCTAAACGCTTGAACGCAAAAGGGCGTATTGACGAACAGATGGCCAAACAGTTAAATGATGAAAGGCAATACTGGAGAGAAATTCTACGAAGGATTGTAGCAACTGTACAGTTTCTTTCCTCTGAAGGCTTTGCCTTTCGTGGTCATGCCAACAATGACGGTAATTTTACCAGTTGCTTGAATTACTTGTCAAAATTTGACCCTTTCTTAGCAAAACATATTGCACGGTACGGTAAAAAGGGAAGTGGTTCTGTCAGTTATTTGTCACATGCTACTTGTGACGAATTTATTAAAATAATGGGCAATGCTGTCAGATATCAGTTTATATGAGAAGTAAAGAAATCGATATATTTCTCTTTGATTGTTGATTCAACACCTGATGTTAGCCACGTGGACCAGTTAACTGTGATACTCAGATATGTTCTCATTGTTGGTGAAATTAAAGAACGATTTTTAACTTTTGTTGACAACTACGCTCATAACGCTCAAAATCTGGAGCAAGTGAAACTAGACGTTTTGAAGAACTGGGGATTAGATATCACAAAATGTAGGGGACAGAACTACGACAATGCTTCTAACATGTCTGGCAGATACAGTCCCAATACACTTTACATTCCCTGCTTCAGCCATAGCTTGAATCTAGTTGGTAATGCGGCTGCAGAATCGTCGCTTTCAGCAGTATTATACTTTGACTTTATTCAACATGTTTATGTTTGGTTCTCAGCATCCACACACAGGTGGAGCATCCTTAAAAGTCATCTAGTCAAAAATGGATGCACCATAAAGAAAGTTTCGGACACAAGATGGTCAGCTAGAGCGGATGCAGTGTTTGCATTGCACCAGAACTACATTGGTATTCAGGAAGCTCTTCTTCAAGCAGCCGAAGATCGTGATCAGAAGGCAGCTTTAAGAAATGAGGCTAACGCTCTTGCTAATAAAATGGATCTTTTTGAAACTGCGTTGATGACTGTTCTTTGGGATACAATTTTACAACGAATGAATGCAACCAGCAAATCCCTGCAAAATTCAAATTTATATCTTGATGCTGTTGTATATCTTCTAGAATTACTGAAACTATTTGTTAACAACGAAGTCCGAAACGATTTCACTCGTATTGAAGAGCGAGCAGCATTGCTTATGAACGAGGATCTCAAAGACTGTAAATATCAAGATGAAGTGAGCCGCAAGAAGAAGCGAAAACCGTTTTCTGATGAAAGCAATGAACCGGAAGTTATTTTAACTGGTCGTGATAATTTTATTGTTAACACAGTAAACGCCATTTGTGATAAATTGATCACGGAACTTGATCACAGAATCGAAGCATACAAAGGTATACATGATTTGTTCAGTCTATTTTTCAAGGACAAGGTAGATGACTTGAACACAAAGATCTCGGCCTTGATCGAAGAATACAAAGACGATGTTAATTCTGATACCACTGCCGATGAAATCAAACAGTTTTTTGCATTTCGCTAAAGAAGAAGGCCCTAAATCTGCGGTAGAGATGTACCAGCTTATAGCAGTGGGTGGACTATAATGTACATTTCCCAATGTGGAAACCCTTCTAAGAATCTTTCTCACCATTCCTATATCAAACGCAACTGGAGAACGGTCATTTTCTGTGTTGAAAAGGATCAAGAAATTCTTGCGGAATTCCATCAGCCAATGTAGGCTGGGAGATTTGTCTATTTTATGCATTGAATCAAAGGAGACATTAGAATACGATTTCAATGCGCACATTGACACGTTCGCGAAATTGAAGAGCAGGAAAAAAGTTATATAACTGTAATAAACTGACAATTGTAAGTTCTAGCTAGTATGCATAACTATGTAGTATGCATGTTAAATAATACATGAGTGTTCTGACTATTGTTGTATTCTGATCATTTTTAAATGCCTTATAGGCGAGGGGGCCCCAAATGGGTCATGCGCCTAGGGCCACAGTTTTGGTAAATACGCCTCTGACTGTATGTATTAAAAATGAGTACAGCTTCAATCATGAGCGATATTTTGGGTATGTTTGTGTTTACACGTGCGTGTGTGTGATTGAGAATGTGTCTGTGTGTGTATGTGTGTGTGTGTGAGTGTGTGTGTGTTTGAGCGTGTGTGATGATGACTCCATCGAACTGACTGACACAAATGGTTGGTGGCCATACCACCAACCAGTGATTTCACTCACCAATTAAGACCATGCAATTACATCAAAGTGCCAAAGTTAAAGAAAGACGTAATGGTCTTTTGTTTATGCGAGAGTGCAGGAAATATTAATTACCGAAACGCACCGAAAACAGCGCCTGAGCATATTGGATACAAAACTATATCCAGGAAATGTTCAGAAGTGTCTGGTTTCCTACTTCCTATGTGTGTGCGCGCCAAAGTGAGTCTTGTTCTTACATAGCCACAAAGGCGCCATTTTTTTTTACTTTAGCTCCCCCCACCCCGCGCTTTTTTTAAGTTCAGTCACACACACACACATTCTCTCTGACACACACACACACACAAGCACAAATTTAGTATTTGCTATACTCTTTTGATTGCAATGTTTCCCCTTGCACTTCCCATAATAACTTCCTTGAAGTTGAGATGACGTCATTGTAAACTGCAAGTGCAGGGGGGGGGGTTGCTTGATGGGGAGGTGAGGGTGTGGAACGAGGAAGGGAAAAAGTGGGGGGGGGGGAGCTTTTTTTTTTTCTTAACCAGACGCGTGCGACCGTTGACCTATTTAGACGTACTTCACAACAACGAAAAAAAAAACTAAAGGTGGGTACGGCTGGGTGGGGTGGGTACGCCACCTCCTTGTTGTCCCTCACCTGAAATGCTGCTTAGCGCGTGCACGGAGAAGGTTAAGGGGAAGGGAAAGGGGGCTCTGGATTAAAATCGCACGTGACCTAGTGAGTCAGACGACTACGCTGATAGGTCGTGTGACTTTATAGCGTCCATTCAGCTCGGGTCTTTTAATGTCTAAAACTCCATATAAGGAAGTCCGCGTGATGTAATTGAAGGATGATGTTACGGTGCAGGATGGATTGTTGTTGTTTGTTTTGTTGTTGTTGTTGTTATTTTACTCGATTCTCATTGGCTCGTTTCGTTATTTACACTTTACATACAGTCTATGTTACCACGTGACATTGGTAACCGCAGAATATAAATTATACAGAATGCACATCGTCAATTTAAATTGACTTTCCGGAAGCCGCCATATTTATTATTTTGCAATGGCGTGTCAATATTCGGGTGCTACACTATTTTACAAAGGAAAATAACAAACAGTGGCGTCACTAGGGTTGGTGTCACCCGGTGCGGTAACTCATGGTGTCGCCCCTCTCATGACACCCCATAGACATACAGCATTCTTAGCAAAATTTATAAATACATTTACAACGACAATAGAAGAATAAATAATTGATATCTATAGGTCAGTGCAAGTATACCAATAATTTCATTAAAATAATTAATAATAAAAAGTACGCAGTGTCTGTTAATAATCGGAGATATTTTTATATTTGGCATTAATTTTTTTCGAAGCCTTCCTTATAAAGTCATTTGCTGTTAATAATCGGAGATATTTTTATTTATTTTTAAAAATTAAATACGGCTTTGAATTATTTTAAATTACAAAATAAGAATATAGACTAAAACTAGATATTTTGCATTTTGGTGTCACCCCTTGTGAGGGTGTCACCCGGTGCGGTCCGCACCCCCCGCACTCCCTAGTGACGCCACTGATAACAAAAATGGCGACATTTTTTTTTTAAAGTCCTTATTGAAGAACTTTTTTTTTTTAAAAATCGATGCGCGTTCCGTATGATATAATGATAATATTTTGAGTTGCCAACTATGGAATGACTAATTGTAAAAGTCAGCTTTATATAAAATTATTCGATAAATATTAAGAAGGAAAATTAACAGATTGTCAGAGTAGTTAAAGAAACTTCTGTTATTAAAAAAAACACAACAAATTACCGAAACAATCTAAATGTTTTCTAATCTGATTGTAAAAAGTTTCCTTAGCCCTAATGGGCCATCGGGGCAGATGAAGTATAGAATTCATCTGTTTCTATAACCTCGGCATATAAAGGGATTGTGTGGTTAGCACAACGCCCAGCCGCCTTTACTTCTCCCAACTTAAAGTCAGGTACCCATTTAAAGCTGGGTGGACTTGTGGGACGACTTGAAACAAATTTCACCTGGAAAAATTCCCATGGTTCTCACCAAGGATTGAACCCAGGACTCTCAGGTCGACAGTCGAGTATCTACACCACTCGGCCATCCTCCCACTAATCTAATTGTAACTTATATTTTGTATTTTGTATTGTTATTACATGTATGGTATCTCTCAAGCATAGCTGTATTACTGTACTATTGTACTAACGTTACTAATGCTACTGATGCTACTAATGTACTGATGCTACTAATGTACTAAAGTACTAAACTACTAATGTACTGATGCCACTATATACATAGACTATATTGCTACAATGCATGTAGTCTGTCTAGACTATATTGGTGCAATACATGTAGTCAGTCTAGACTATATTGGTACAATACTTGTCGTCAGTCTAGACTATATTGGTGCAATACATGTAGTCAGACTAGACTATATTGGTGCAATACATGTAGTCATTCTAGACTATATTGGTACAATACTTGCCGTCAGTCTAGACTATATTGGTACAATAAATGTAGTCAGTCTAGACTATATTGGCACAATACATGTAGTCAGTCTAGACTATATTGGTACAATACTTGTCGTCAGACTAGACTATATTGGTACAATACTACTGTAAGGTCTGACCGTGTCACTAGACTCGTCTGCATCAAGGGGGTCGGAGGAATTCAAGTCACCGCGGTCTGTCAACGAGCAATAAAACAGACGTTGCTCCATTTAATGATCCCGTGAGTCGGGAGGGAGGGAGAGTGGAGGGGAGGGGGGCGAGATCGCGGATGGAGGTTAAACCGTGACCTGATAACATTTAACGCTGACCTTGGCACAGACGTAACACCTGTCACCAAGGTCACGTGACTCACGCCGAACCTGGTTTTGTCACACGTTTTCAGCACATATACCTGACCTGCGGGGGAGGGGGGGTTGGGGCACATGGGGTGGGAGAAGAAGGGTTGGGCAAAACACAAAAGAGAGAAAGAAAGATCGGTCTAATGATCTGTTCATCGGTTTTACCAAAACCAAAATGAACGTATCTCGACTGGTTACCGAAACTCAAGTACAGTACAGACGCCTGTTAAAGGCGGGTGCACTGGGTGCAAACATTGCCCCCCCCCCAGCGACCAACCTTAACAACTATGTATTTATTTTCACTATCACTCTTGTATACGGAAGCCTAACAAATTCTTATTCGCCAGTGTTCTCGTCCGACCTAGATCCGCCTCTGTATTTATATTTTACCGCCATTTTTTTAAATAGGCTTATATTGCAGACTCTCTCTCTCTCCCTCCCTCTCTCTCTCCCTCCCTCTCTCTCTCCCTCCCTCTCTCTCTCTCTCTCCCTCTCTCTCTCTCTCTCTCTCTCTCTCTATCAATTTTAACCAACTGCCCGAAGACCGGTCGATTTGAAATTTTGAACTTGTGTGTACTCTCGATGACTGTACACTAGTGTTATGACTTTTTTGTAACCTCATATTTACATGGCAAGAAAAGGTGACTTTTAACGAGTGTATTATGACACAAATAACCTTTTCTGAAAATATTTGAAAAACCTTCCCCACCAAACCATAAAACGAATATTATATATTAATATATATAACACAACACTGTAATGGAAAGTTACATAAGAACAACAAGTGCAATGCATGTAAGCATGAGTATAGAGATGTCCAAAATATGAAATGATAATAAAGGACAGCATAGGAAACATAAATTAAGTTTTATGCTTCATCATTAGTGAGAATAAAACAGTTAATAGTGTCTTTGAAGTCTCACAACGTGGAACAATTTCTTGCATTATTTGTATAGCTCTTTCTGCATAGCAGTTACTTCGTTCTATACCAGGTATTGCTTAATCTTCACAGACCCAGTGCCTCAAGAAGCATCTTTCTTCTTCAGTGTATATATGCAAAGCAGGTTCTAAAATCTCTTTCCCTATTTTCCAGTCCCTTTGCTCTGAAAACCATACTTCAGACCATGCATGTCCTCGTACACACAAGTTAAAATTTCTCGTTTCTATTTTCCGGAATGCCAGAAGTGCTAGTATTGCACTTGAATTTCAACGAGCATTACTTAAAGCCGTCAGTCTCTGGAAGTGAATTACTGGAAAGGTTTTATTTCATTCGTAATAGTGAAATACTTGCGTCAAATGATGTAAGAACTTCCTGTCGTCTTTCCATCCTTTGTTTTCTCACATGATTTCTGAACTACTATCTTGAGAATCAAGTGACTCTTTAAGTGACTCGTAATTTGAGCTAATTTCAGCAACAAATGGATATGAAATGTTTGGATTAGACGTTTCCCTGCCGAAAACAGAATCCATAGCATGCTTGAGTTATATTTACAACATTATATAACTAATCTCATGACCCTTCATGTCAATAAAAATTATCCCATCAGCAAAATAGGAAAAAGGCTATAACTATATTATAATAAATATTTTATTTATTTTCTAAGAAAAAAGTAAGACACGCTGCATATTATGACAAATGCATAGTAGAAACATTTATAACTGTATTTTGTAATTATGCTTACATGCCTTTTGTTGTGACCGAATGTAATTTTTTATTGAAGGATTGGGAATCCATGTATGCATAATTACAACTATATTTCTCTATATGTTAATAAACTAAAAGTTTGTAAATCTACAAGTAAATGGTCGGTGGTGGCTCATGCATAAGCATTGTGGAACTGCAGCCCCCCTCCCTCCAGCAGTGGTCCCCAACCTTTTTCTTGCAGCGGTAGCGGACGGTCGACGTTTAATAATTTCACTGCGGCCTGCTCAGGGAATGGGGCGTGGGGACGTTGATTATTTATATTTTAGATTGCTTTGATGTACAATGTTACTGTTGCTCACAGCTGCTCAGCTCCCATTTCAAATCTCATCCATGGAAAATCGCACCATTCCGAGAGAAATACACCACAGTAAATAAAAAGGAAATAATTAAATGTTTATTGGGCAGCCCGGTACCATTTGATCCACAAACCGGTAGTGGTCCGCAGCTAGGGGACCACTGATTTAAAAGATGGAAATAATTAATCTTTTCAAATTATTTAATATATTACCACAAAATAATTTTTAAATGCATAAAAGGATTAGCTTAAAAGAATAATTTTTTTTATACCAATGTTTTCTATTGTGCTATTATATTTATAAATTTTGAACATAAAATTTAAAAATGCAACTCTTTTACTATGCAGTATCTGCGGCACGCTGCATTCTGTAGACCAGTTTTTGAATATTAAGCTAACAGATATAAGTGTGACAGATCCAGAGAAGTATCCACACATGGTGAGTAATTGGTTTAGGCAAAAATGCTTTTTAGTGTAAAGATACTTTTAATTCCCTTTTACCTTTGTAAAATGTTTATTATAATTTATTGATTATTTAGAAATTTTTCTATAAAATCTAGTTGCGTTTTTATTCTAACGAAGAGTGTTCCTGTATTTTTTTTTTGTAGCTTTCAGTTAAAACATGTTTCATTCGTGGCTCTGTTGTGAGGTATGTGCAGCTTCCTGCAGATGAATGTGATACACAGTTATTACAGGATGCTACAAGGAAAGAAGCAGCACAAAACAAATCAAGATAAAATTGGCCTTGGGCATTATTTAGTATTAATTTTGATGTTGAAAGATTTGTGACTGGCTATAAGTGAATGATGAAAGGAAACATTTGATGTTTTAAAAGTGACTGTGTTGTTTTTTTTTTTTACTTATGAAAATGTTTTTTTTGTACTTTTAATTAATCTCTATAAATAATTAATATTGTTTATGAATATTGTCTCTAAATTAGTTGTCAAAAAAAGACTTGTAAAGTTGTCAAACTGCATACTTTTATTGTTTTAATTCTTTTACATGCTACAGTGGGCAAATTTTTTTTTTCATTTTACCTACAGTGGGTATTCGGTTAACGAACGTAATCCGTTCCACAATTATGTTCGCTATCCGAATCGTTCGTTAACCGATCATCGATTTATCATATATGTTAACACCAATAAACATATGAATATTACAACATCCCTGGTAGGCATACCCCCTCCTCATTCCCAAGTTGTAAATGATAGTCCAAGTTGTGAGTGTCCAGGTTTTGAGTGTTCAGGTTGTGAGTGTCCAGGTTGTGAGTGTCCAGGTTGTGAGTGTGTGTCCAGGTTGTGAGTGTCCAGGTTGTAAATGAGTGTCCAAGTTATGAGTGTCCAAGTTGTGAGTTTCCAGGTTGTGAGTGTCCAAGTTGTGAGTGTCCAAGTTGTGAGTGTCCAAGTTGTGAGTGTCCAGGTTGTGAGTGTCCAAGTTGTGAGTGTCCAAGTTGTGAGTGTCCAGGTTGTGAGTGTCCAAGTTGTGAGTGTCCAGGTTGTGAGTGTCCAAGTTGTAAATGAGTGTCCAAGTTGTGAGTGTCCAAGTTGTGAGTGTCCAAGTTGTGAGTGTCCAAGTTGTGAATGTCTAAGTTGTGAGTGTCCAAGTTGTGAGTGTCCAGGTTGTTAGTGTCCAAGTTGTGAGTGTCCAGGTTGTGAGTGTCCAGGTTGTGAGTGTCCAAGTTGTGAGTGTCTAAGTTGTAAATGAGTGTCCAAGTTGTGAGTGTCCAAGTTTTGAGTGTCCAAGTTGTGAGTGTCTAAGTTGTGAGTGTCCAGGTTGTGAGTGTCCAAGTTGTAAATGAGTGTCCAAGTTGTGAGTGTCCAAGTTGTGAATGTCCAAGTTGTAAATGAGTGTCCAAGTTGTGAGTGTCCAAGTTGTGAATGTTCAAGTTGTAAATGAGTGTCCAAGTTGTGAGTGTCCAAGTTGTGAATGTCCAAGTTGTAAATGAGTGTCCAAGTTGTGAGTGTCCAAGTTGTGAATGTCCAGGTTGTGAGTGTCGAGGTTGTGAGTG
This sequence comes from Bulinus truncatus, assembly GCA_021962125.1. Classification (NCBI taxonomy): domain Eukaryota; kingdom Metazoa; phylum Mollusca; class Gastropoda; family Planorbidae; genus Bulinus; species Bulinus truncatus. Next base: position 10,618,871 of record JAGDYQ010000009.1, on the reverse strand, counting down.
TGTGTCCAAGTTGTGGGTGTCCAAGTTGTAAATGTCCAAGTTGTGAGTTTCCAAGTTGTAAATGAGTGTCTAAGTTGTGGGTGTCCAAGTTGTAAATGTCCAAGTTGTGAGTGTCCAAGTTCAAGATGTACATTAATAAAAGGACATATTTTTTTCTTTTTGTATTCAAATGATATACAGAATACCCCCCCCCCCAAATCTGCCACCTTTCAATGGTCTACAAACATTTTTGTGAGCATAATTAGCTGGGTAACATAAAGTCGCCTCACGAAATATTAGATTCAAAATAAAACAAAAAAAATATTTTTTTTTTAAATGGCATCTGTTGCCACAACGCGTGCCATTGAGGATGTGATACATTAACCCAGGGTTCAAAGGTCACAATTTACATAATAAAACCGTTAACGTAGCTCTAGTCACACAACGAGACTCGACTACTTGGAGTAGTCGATTACCTGGTGAAGACATGCCGCGGACAGGTAATAGACAGACTATCTCTTTGTTAATTACAATGTCAGTCTAGTAGCTGAAACTGGTGGTGGTGGTAGTGTTGGTGGTAGTCGAAGTATTTGTTGTTTTTTTTTAAGGGCTGATTTCAACTTTGCAGTAGATGTTAGCTTTGTACCAGTCAATAAACTAAATTGTATAGGGAGAATATTGGGGTATGAACTTTAAAGAAGTACATGCTTGTGCAGTACAACAAGTATTCCCAAGGTGGGCGCTAGCACCCCGCCCCAAGGGGACGGGGCAGGGGCTGAAACGACCGGGGGCAGTCAGGAGGGGGGGAGGAGGTGATGAAAGCATCAGGCCCAAATGGAGGGTGTTTCATTAATGTAAAAAAAAGGGGGGGGGGCGGTGGAACAAAAAAAAAAGATTTAAGAAACATTATTTAAATAACAATGTGTAATTCAAAGATGAATAAATGAAAATTGTAGAATGTCCATTATCGAAGTGGCTACGGTACCATCAAGCACCATTCAGCGGCGTAGCGTGGGTATCGGCCACCCAGGGCGGAAGACGATTTTGCCGCCCTCTCATTGAGGTATTTCAATTTAATCTATACATTTTTGCCCCCCCCCCTAAAAAGTAATAAAAAGTGCCGCCCGGTGCGGACCGCACCCACCGCCCCCCCCCCCTAGGTACTCCACTGGCGCCATTATATTACGGTTAGGAATATGGCTGGTGCCCGTATTTTTTTTTTCGGGTACCAGCAATTATATTAGGGTTAGGAATAGGGTTAGGATTAGGGTTAGGGTTAGGGTTAGGGATATGGTTAGGGTTAGGGTGTGGAGCAATATCTATTGCTGGTACCCGGAAAAAAAAATACGGAGTCCCGCTTTATGGTACCGTAGCCACTGCGTTTCATTATTTAGCGTGAAAGCACCTCTCTATTCTCTTCAATGAAATATCAATCTCATTTAGTATGAATAAGTAATGTAAAATATAATTGTTCATGTTATTTTTCGAATCATATGTATGCTAAAAGTGTGGCTTTATTTCCTATAATTTTAGGCATTAAAATAGTTCTTTATTGAAGATATAAAATAAAACTACAACACGGTTCTATGAAATATATTAGTAAATATTACTAACTGGGCTACAACCTTCTACTGATATTGAAACATTTCCTAGAACAGCTTGTCGATTATGACAACTATTCTTTACTTTGCGTTTTTTCATCGGTAACAATTAGTTGTACGAGATCTTAGTGAACCAAGGCCAGATTATTTGACTGGATCATGAGAATCAAATACAAAGTCCAAACCTACTTGTTTCACAACGTTGTACTGAAGACTTTAAGTAGATGATTGGTTGCTAAGACGTGCTTGAGATGATTGTTTGTTAACAGCTACATGCTCATAAATTTGATGATTTAAGAAAATGGTAACTGTTTTATTTACCCCGAAGATGATTATATCTTTTAACGGACATTTAAAGTAAATGTTGATGTAAGTCTGTACCTTTGATGTGATGAAATAAATGTAATAGATATAAATGATTTAATAAAGTATATTTCTTCTGTACCAACGAAATGTATGACGTAGTGGGTCATGGGTATAGTAGAGCATGGGTATAGTAGGACATGGATACAGTGGGGCATGGATATAGTGGGATGCATAATTGTACGGACTGACTGGAACAGACTTTTTATCTCAAAACTTCAAGAGTTAGTTAAATGGCTTCAATTTACAAAATAAAAATTGTAAGCTAATTAAAAAGCTCATGGTGTTGAATTACCAACAACAGAAATAGTAACGACAAGAGCACCATAGTTAATGTGCTGATTATATTAACACTATTAATTAGAAAAATATTAATATTCTCTGTATTTAAGTTCAGTCGTATGCAAGAAAAGTAAAAATAATAATAAAGTTATTTAAATCATGGCAATATTATTTCGGCATAAATTTGAACAAAACGAGTGCCACATTATTGTTAGATATGGAAGAATTTCCATTGCTAATTAAAGGAGTGAAACAGAACTTTTTTCATTTAATGTTTTTTTTTTCTTTTGATTAAATGTGCACATTAGTTTTTATTCATTGGTTTTATTCGCTTTTTTATATATTTTTTTTTTATTTTTGTAACTTTTACATGTTTTTCTTTTCGCCGTTTTAGTTTTTTTTTTTTGTTTTGTTGAATTCTTTTTATTTTTTAAACTTAATTATTTTGGCTGAATATTTCCTTTTTTAATCATCCATTCCCAAAAGAAAAATTGTTCTATCAATATTCTACTTTATCTTTGATGTAAAAATTAAATGTTAAAAAAATTGTAATAATAATTTCACATCGTCACGTTAAAATAAAATAATTCATCTTCGTTCGTATGGTTCATTTCACAGATGGTTCCAAATGAAACGTTTTGATTATGGCTAGAAGTGGTCTATCTGGCAACAATCATCGCTGCCTTTGTATTCACACAGACTTGCAGACGACAAGGGTTGCGGCAGCGTTGGTGGCTGATGCATTGCTTTCTGTGACGTGGCGACACGTTGCAGTGACTCATGCAGGGGCGTAGAATGACTTCCAGGATAATATGAAAGGGCTGTCGGTGGGGGGGGGGGGCAAAGTTAGCAATTCTTAGGTAGTACAATTTTGTAATAGAGTAAAAACTATTTGAAATTCATGGACTACGCCGCAAAATGTCAAATAAATAATTTCGTTTGTTTGTATACCAACAAATGTCCTAACTTTCTAGAATATTTTCTTTATTTTAGATGACAGGTTTTGTAAGATCTTTACTGTAAGATCTTTACTGTAAGATCTTTACTTTAAGATATTTACCGTAATATTTTTACTGTAAGATATTTACTGTAAAATATTTACTGTAAGATCTTTACTGTAATATATTTACTGTAAGATATTTACTTATTTTATTTTCTCTACTTTCTGACTGACTTTCCAGTTGTCTATCTCATTCCCTCTCCTCTGCCTCCCATTTCTTATTTCTATTGACTTAATTTATCGACTTCTTTTCTCTTTCTAAATGTACATGTACCTAAAAAGTGTTATTTTCTTGCCAACACTACTATATCTGTAATAATGCAATTTATTATTTCTGTTTGTTTTAGTTTTAATTCAATATGCACTCTTTTTTTGTAGCTATTCCTATTGAGAATTGAACAGTTCTACTTGATAGTTTATATTTCTGATATAAAATGCATTCCCATATATATCACGCGTGAGGTCAGTGAGAACATCATTTGGCCTCTCCCACAGATTATATATTATACCGATAGCGCATCACTATGTAAATATTGTTGTTCGCTTTTGTTTCCAATGACGCTTTCCATTCATATTTACACCTCTTTGTTGTTTTTTTCAAGACATGAAACATGAATGAAAAAGATTTCAATTGGCTTTAAAAATATAAAAAAGCGATAATATATTATTTCATTCATAAGTTCATGGGATATCCAATTATATATATATATATATATATATATATATATATATATATATATATATATATATATATATATATAAATATATATATATATATTATATATATAAACATAATCTCCAAAACCAATTATTCTTAAGCCTCTTAAATAAAAAAATATATATTTATGGATATTTAAATTATGCCTATACTTTTTAACACTGCTAGTTTTAGTTTAACGTCTTTCACGTTTGAGACTTTTAAAAACTTTTGACAAGATAATTTTTTTTTTGTTTGCGTGGTAACTTAGGAAATAAAAAAAAAATCTAAACTCTATTTAGTCTGCATGGTGCAAGGGCGGTAACTTCGATATTCTACGCAATTCATAAAACGTTTCAAAGGTTGTCGTTACTTTCTTGTAAATACAAGGCCACATTCGGTCCACAGTTTGTACATTTCTTGCATACTTTTTAAGGCGGTTGCGTATTTCAGAATGAAGGAATTTTACTTGATAAAATTTGATTAACTGATGAAGAAATAAACAAAGTCTCTATATATATTTATACTCTGAGTCTTTTCCTCGCTACTCGGCAGATTACTTGAAAAAATACATCTGTCAGACAAAAAAGTGTTAGATGACAAGTCAGTGATTTGTTTTCTTACACATTCGCATAATTATAAAAGAGCTATTATCAATAATTTTCTTATGGATAAACAAACTTTGTGGATGCATAGAGCCGCCCTGTCATGACTTGAAGTTGGCCATTAAAAGTAAATTTAACGTTTAATCGGTTGATATTTTTTTTTTTTAAAGTACTAATTTAATTAGTTATTTTGACCAACTAACTTTGAAAAAAAAATGTTTTGGGCTTGTTTATTTCTTAAGGGGCTTACATAACTTACACATAGGCATACCACAAAAAAAAAGCAATATATGCTCTTTTCTGGATACCCCCCCCCCCCCCCGGAGCTAAAACGATTTTACAATTAGAGGTGTGGTCAGAGAAGCCGCAATCGTCAAAGATTATAAAAGGCAAAAATATTTGCAGTGTTTTTCTTAAGGCTCCTCATTTGTTCAGTTTCAGTAAATGTAATAGTACACACCTTTTTACGTTTGATATTTAGTTGGCATTATTTGTTCCAAGACACCCTATAATTATTTTTAGTGAACACAAATTTGAGGGGAAAAGGGGGGGGGGTCTCAACCAACATTAATCCGCTCCTGCTTATTGTGTACTATTAACCGTTAATCATTGTCTTCTTTTAAAAAATGTTAGTTATATGCTTTAAATATTTATTCTTATTTATTTATTACTTAATGATTTATTTTACTTGTGTAGCCAACGTTTTTATTTGATGACACATTTCGTTTGAGACATTTAAAAGACTCGCAAATTGCCATAATTAATTTCTTGTTATTTTAGGTCTTATGAATTAGCTATCAGGTAGGTTGTGAGAGGGGGAGAAGAGTCAGAAGTTCTGTCAATTGATTTGCACATTTTTGTTCCCTTCATTTGTCCTTTGTATTTTTAGAAAATTATATTCGTTTTAAATTTACTATCGGAAATTACAGTAACTTCCGTAAACGCTTTCGTACGAAAATGGTTAGTGTTTCTCATTAAATTCGATATAATTTTATGTTGTATTGTTGAATTTCTTTACTTCTTTTTAGTGCAAAAAGATTAGTGAATACTATTTGCACATACCTATAAATGTAGCATATTTTACATACTAATTTTTAAAGAATATTCTTTTTTAAGTATTTTTTTTTGTTTTTCTGTACTTATTATCATTAACTTTGTCGTTATATACGGTTATTCTTACATAAAGACAACAGTCAAAGAACCTGTATTACTAATTCTAAGGTTGCCAGATGGCTTTGACTAAAACTGCCGCAATGCGTAGACTAAGCAGCATTCATGAAAACATAAAACTTTTTAGCTGGACACATGTTATTGTAAAGAAACATCAAGGCTTTCATTAGAAAATTTGTTTCCTCTTATAATCTGTGAAAACTGGGGTCTCTCTGTCTTATCCCCCATTCTAGCCATAAGTCAAAAGTGGATGGGGAGCTGATGTGTTATGGTTGTCCTCCTTGCATTGATCATTCAGCAACTTCTGCCTACCATAGTTTGATCTAATGAAGGGCTTACGTTAAATGATTGTTTACCTATTTTAATGTACTTTTAAGTTTAAATTTTTTTTTTAATTTCTAATTAAAGCATTCACATTTCAACTATAGCCTATATAAATGTAGGCTTACATGTACAATAATAAAAGCAGCAAAAACTGCTGCTGGTCCAATAAATGCTGCCCAAGCTGGCAGTTAAACAGACAACCTTGAGTATTACTAATGTTAACATATTGACATAATTTTTGAACATTATATTATACATCAATTGTTCTTAAAGTGTTAGTCACATCCTCTGGTGGGTCACCGGCGACTTTCAGGTGGGTCCCCAAAAAAATTTAATAAAAAAAATACAAGAATTTATATTTTCATAATTACAAAACTAAAAGGTTGTAAATCTACATAGTAAAAGGGAAAATCTGTATATAGACTTCAATCAGTTATGCTTTTATTTTATTTTTTTTTTATCATAATTTTTTTAGCAGGTGAGTTGCTAAAACAATACAGTTTTTAATGGTGGGTTGCCAAACCAAAATTGTTGTCAAAGTTGGTAGTGAATTGTAAAAGTTGTGAGAACCACTGTTGTACACTATTCAGTATTAAACTAAATAACCCTATTCATTATGATTTGAAATCTCAAATTTACTTCACAGCTGTTTTATTCATTTTTCAAATCACTTGTGGGAAAAGAAGTTGTTGTTGAGTTAAAAAATGATCTTTGGTAAGTGATTGACTTAGTTTTAGAAATAAAAAATGTTTTTTTTTAATGGCTTGTAATATGACTTAAGACATCATAGCTGACAATACGATACAGTTATCAACTACTAATAATATCTTAGATAAAGTAGGATCTTGGTATGTATTGCAATACGATAGTCTATTGTCCATTAAAATTTTATTTGTGGTAACCATTATGACCAGATTTTTGTATTCTCCTGAATTGCCCTGGCGTATATCACCTCTTTCCCTTGCCAACATATAACTTATACAATAACAAAAAAATGTACCTATCCCTTATATTTACAACATTATATAACTAATCTCATGACCCTTCATGTCAATAAAAATTATCCCATCAGCAAAATAGGAAAAAGGCTATAACTATATTATAATAAATATTTTATTTATTTTCTAAGAAAAAAGTAAGACACGCTGCATATTATGACAAATGCATAGTAGAAACATTTATAACTGTATTTTGTAATTATGCTTACATGCCTTTTGTTGTGACCGAATGTAATTTTTTATTGAAGGATTGGGAATCCATGTATGCATAATTACAACTATATTTCTCTATATGTTAATAAACTAAAAGTTTGTAAATCTACAAGTAAATGGTCGGTGGTGGCTCATGCATAAGCATTGTGGAACTGCAGCCCCCCTCCCTCCAGCAGTGGTCCCCAACCTTTTTCTTGCAGCGGTAGCGGACGGTCGACGTTTAATAATTTCACTGCGGCCTGCTCAGGGAATGGGGCGTGGGGACGTTGATTATTTATATTTTAGATTGCTTTGATGTACAATGTTACTGTTGCTCACAGCTGCTCAGCTCCCATTTCAAATCTCATCCATGGAAAATCGCACCATTCCGAGAGAAATACACCACAGTAAATAAAAAGGAAATAATTAAATGTTTATTGGGCAGCCCGGTACCATTTGATCCACAAACCGGTAGTGGTCCGCAGCTAGGGGACCACTGATTTAAAAGATGGAAATAATTAATCTTTTCAAATTATTTAATATATTACCACAAAATAATTTTTAAATGCATAAAAGGATTAGCTTAAAAGAATAATTTTTTTTATACCAATGTTTTCTATTGTGCTATTATATTTATAAATTTTGAACATAAAATTTAAAAATGCAACTCTTTTTTTACTATGCAGTATCTGCGGCACGCTGCATTCTGTAGACCAGTTTTTGAATATTAAGCTAACAGATATAAGTGTGACAGATCCAGAGAAGTATCCACACATGGTGAGTAATTGGTTTAGGCAAAAATGCTTTTTAGTGTAAAGATACTTTTAATTCCCTTTTACCTTTGTAAAATGTTTATTATAATTTATTGATTATTTAGAAATTTTTCTATAAAATCTAGTTGCGTTTTTATTCTAACGAAGAGTGTTCCTGTATTTTTTTTTTGTAGCTTTCAGTTAAAACATGTTTCATTCGTGGCTCTGTTGTGAGGTATGTGCAGCTTCCTGCAGATGAATGTGATACACAGTTATTACAGGATGCTACAAGGAAAGAAGCAGCACAAAACAAATCAAGATAAAATTGGCCTTGGGCATTATTTAGTATTAATTTTGATGTTGAAAGATTTGTGACTGGCTATAAGTGAATGATGAAAGGAAACATTTGATGTTTTAAAAGTGACTGTGTTGTTTTTTTTTTTTACTTATGAAAATGTTTTTTTTGTACTTTTAATTAATCTCTATAAATAATTAATATTGTTTATGAATATTGTCTCTAAATTAGTTGTCAAAAAAAGACTTGTAAAGTTGTCAAACTGCATACTTTTATTGTTTTAATTCTTTTACATGCTACAGTGGGCAAATTTTTTTTTTCATTTTACCTACAGTGGGTATTCGGTTAACGAACGTAATCCGTTCCACAATTATGTTCGCTATCCGAATCGTTCGTTAACCGATCATCGATTTATCATATATGTTAACGGAAATTCGATTAATTCGTTCTGGAGATCCTAAAAATTAAATTAAAAAAAATTGTCATGTACAAGAATAATATCTTAGTAAGTTTATTTATTACAAATATGATACATACATATAGTCTTGCTTATTAATCAGTCCTTTTCCTTTCTTTTGGCGTTAAAGAACATGTCCAATGTCGGTTGTTTTTCTCTCTCTCCTTCAGGACTTTCAGGAAATGATTAATAGCAAGGTCGTTGTTGAGATCAGTAACCCTATTTACATCAGCTTGTTTAATGCCAGATCTCCTTTTAAATTTTGTAAACCAGCCAGTGGTATCCTTGAATTCTAGATTTTGGAAAACGAGCCTGAAATTTGTTCTTTCAATTTCTCAAACATTTCTCCAGCCTTCTCTTGAACGATGGCCATTCTAGTTACATCTATTTTCACCCCCCGTTCAATTATCCAAACTAAAAGCAAGCTCTCTATTTTATCATGGATGACACTTTCTTTGCTTCTCAGATGTAATTTTCGTTACTCCTTTAGCGGCTTGAGTCTTCTTGATGATATCTTTTTTAGCTAGGATTGTGCCTACAGTAGACCTGTTCAAGCCATACTGCCTGGTAACATCAGTCATTTTTTGTCCACTCTCTACTTTAGTTATAATCTCTTGCTTGGTTTTTATGGTGAGCACAGTTCTTGACACTCCACTCTTTGCAGGTCCCATAATATTGTCAAATTTTCAGGGTTTTTTTATAAGGCGTTTATATGGTACACTATTGACGATGTGTCGTCACACACAATTGTACGAGTTGTACGGTGCTGCCTCACTGCTACGTAGTATGAATGATGACGTGTCAGCACATCCATTTTCAGGACAAATTGAGGACTGATGTCGGGTGTTCCGAGAGCCGAGACGTTTTCGTTAGAATTAGTTTTTGTTCGTTATCCGAATTTTGTTCGTTGTCCGAACACAAAAATCTTTCCTGAAAGTGTTCGTTGTCCGATTTGTTCGCTGTCCGAACAGTTCGTTAACCGAATACCCACTGTATTTCATTTATAATTTGTTTTCTTTCACACTGTGCTCAATAAAATCACTTTAAAATTGTTTTACTTCTGTGGATTAAATTATTCTCTACTCATTTAAATAAATTTCAAAATTTTTAGGACAGAAAAGTTTCGTATTTCATTGCTTAGAGAATAATTAAAAACTTTTATTAAATTTGATTTTTATCTTCTTTTTTTAGCAAAATCTAAAAATGTATTTATTTACATTGTAAAATGTTTTCTATCAGGGGAGATGAAGTGTAAAATTCATCTGTTTTTTTTTTAAACCACTTCATATGAAGGGATTGTGTGGTTAGCACAATATTCAGTCACCTTTACTTCCCCAACTTAAGTCATATGAAGCTGGAAAATACATTAATTTGAAAACAACATTCTTCAAACCCAGAAATGACATTTAACACAATTTTAATTAAAAACTACGGTGAGTGGATGAAAGAAGATAGAAATGTCAAGAAAATATCTTCAGTATTCTAGCTGATTTAATATTAAACAAAACAAATAATTATCAATAATAATTACTATATATGTCCACCATAACTGAGACTACTTATATTGCTTTTCCATAACACATTTAATAGCTGAGCGAAATCAAGAACACCTACATCTGGAAAAATGTTGGTCCTTGCAAAGATCTGATCTAGAGAATAGGTTCAAAATTACTGCTTTGAATGCATGATTAATAGCAACAAAAAAAAACAATAAAAAACTTAAAAGATAGTTTTTGATACACACTTACATTTACTAGTTTACAATCTTGTAATTGAACAAGTGGCAATATTGGCCTGTCAAATATTACTATTCAATTTTTGAACTTTACCTATTGAACTATACAGGCTATATCTTATACATTTTGTGTATTCTGGTTAAAAATGCATTTTCTTTGTTCTTTGTTCAATTCAACTAATAAACATCTGAATGAAATAATTTCTTTAGTAAATTGGGGATCATTTGGTGGTGAAATGAATATGGGAGAACTACTGAAATTGTACACTTAAGATTTTGGCTCTTTTTCTTTGTGTGTGCACTAATATTATTAAAACAAACACTTCAAATGCTTAGTATAAATAGCTCAGTGAAACTTCTTTTTTAAAAAAGCTATCTATTTTTATTATCACTATAAAGTAAAATATTAAGAAATACTAAAATATGCTTTTTAAATAAAAACATAAGTAAATAAAAAAATTTTGTCATACATTTCCACATGGTTATCTTCATGTCAACTTTGGAAACAAATTTCTTCAAACACAATAAAGCTTAAAATTAAATTATATCATATAGATGTGTGTATGATACTTCTGTGGATTAAATTATTTTTCATTAAAATTAGAATGCATTAAAAAGAAAATTAGAAACATATTTTGGAGTCATTAATCACTTGAACAAAAAAAGCCAATAGTGTATTGCAAATTATGGCAGGACAGATATTAAAATAAATAATATTCTGAAAAGGTGAATGCAATACTTTGTCAATATAATAAATTAAAATGTTTTAATATATTCTTAAATGGCATACTGGTGTTTGATTAACCTGCCGACAAAAAAAATTAACTTTGATATAGGGATATACATATGAGAGGATTTTTAAATATAACGTGAATTTTAAAAAAATCTAACAGTACTATTGATTTTCAGAAAATCTTTTTTCAGGACATATATTGTTGAAAATTCGTTTTTTTTTATATAACATCCAACCCACTATTTACAAAAGTTATACCAGCTAATCGGTGTTTTATTTATGAAATTAATTAGATAAAACTTATAAATACCATTTTAAGTTCTTAAAGAATTATGTTCAGATTTTCAAAAGTAATCTTATAGCAACCATATTAATATAAAGCTTTTTTTTTCAAAAAATTCAACACATATTTCAATTAAATAAACGATGTCTCATTTGTTTTCCCACTCCGATATGTTTTTTCCCCTACTTTCAATAGTCTTAAAAAAATCTGGCATCAAGGAACTGTCAATTTTAAATGTCCACATCCCAATCCGCGTACGATTTATTTAGATTAAATTAATGTTGTTTTATTTGAAAATTGATTTTATTATGTTTACAGTTATCACAGAGTGATATTAGTCTTATGTTGGTATGTTTATAGTAATTGATTTTGCTTTCTCTGAATGGAATATTCATGTTATGTTCGGTAAGCATTATTTACGTTAACTACTAGACTAGACTAGTCATAGATAATCTAATATGATACCCAAAGCATAATAATTGATGAAGCTTTACTTTTCGTCACAATTAATACACAACATTTATTGCATATCTTTGCAATAATGAAATATAAATTATGTAATATTCCCTTTAAATGTGATGATTTTAATCATTGAATTAGGCTACATTTTTTTTGTGATGATTGGATGCTCCCTAAGGCTACGGGATATATAAGGTTTGTGACATGAACGTTTCATTTTTATTAAGCCGTTACTAAGTCCATGAAATATTTCAAAAGTTTCTGATTTCCACATACCTCCTTTGTCTTTGATTTTTTTAGGGCCACTGCCAGAAAATCTGGGACCCCACACAACCTCTGAGTGGCTCTGACTACTGAAGCCCCACTGACACATATTATAATCGCACTGGCTCCACGTACACCAAGTCTTGGTGTACGTGGAGCCAGCTCTTCCGTCAAGCAAAACTTTGAGGAACTCTTATGATTTGAAGTCTAATTATACATTAAAATGAGAGGTTAGTTTGAGTGGCGCGCTAGTGATGTAGGTTGTTCGCTTGGCTGAGACCCAGTTAGGCTACCTATGTGCGGGTTCGATTCCTACTCGAGACATAAATTTTTTTGTTCAAATTTTATTTTTCAGGATCAGGGTTAGGGATAGGGGGTTAGGGATAGGGTTAGGGTGTGGAGCAATATCTATTGATGGTCATTTTTTTATAAATCATAAATTTTTTTTTCCAGATTTTTTTTCAGGATTAGGGTTAGGGATAGGGTTAGGGTCACTTAGGGATAGGATTAGGGTTAGGGATAGGATTAGGGTTAGGATTAGGGGTAGGGGTAGGGATAGGATTAGGGTTAGGGATAGGATTAGGGATAGGGTTAGGCATAGGATTAGGGGTAGGGTTAGGGATAGGGATAGGATTAGAGTTAGGGATAGGATTAGGGTTAGGGATAGGGTTAGGGTGTGGAGCAATATCTTTTTATGGTCCCCGAATAAAAAAAAAAATCTCCGATTTTTAACTGTAAATGACGTCATCAACGTCTGCAGTAAATAAGAGTTCTCATTCGTTCTGTTTACTCTTTAAATGTGTTAAAACGATCGCCGATTTTGAGCACCATCATTGTGTAAGTAATAATATCATAATATAAACTGCATATCATAAGAGTTCATTCTGTTGACGTACGTGGTAAAAAAAAATACATCGTACGTCTTGACGTACGTGGAGCCTGTGCCCTTCAGACTGGCTCCACGTACACCAAGTCTTGGTGTACGTGGAGCCAGTGCCTATTATAATTTAGATAGCAGACTGGTGGGGTAATCTCGTAATATAGCATAATCAATTATTACGAAATTATAAATAACAAAAATTGATATATGACAGAACTAATTTATACTATTGATTATAATAAACACATTTAAAAAGAAAAAAAGCATAAATATTAGTAATAAGTTGCATTTATTTATAAAAGAAAGCCACTCTATATTCTATATTAAAAAAAAAACCCACCATATTTTTCCCGACCTAAATTGTTTACTGTTGCCAACTTAAAATTTCCTTTTCTTAGACAATAAGTAACTAATATTTACAAATGTAAAATAGGAAAAAAGCGTGTTTAATGAGAAACCAATCATTTGTCTTAAAAGGTCATCATAAATAATATCTAAACAATTTGACTAGTAGAGTAATGAGCTAACTTAAATTACTTGGGTCTAAATTATTAATATGGATGCATTTTAAAATGTGCTAAGAAAACCAATGCCCTGATTCAGGAAGGCATCATACATATAAAGTTATCAACTGGACATATAGAGGGATATGGGGTTCTTATTGTCCCTATGCTCTTTGGATATTTTCAGCTCTGATATTGGGCCCCAATAATTATCGGATTTTAAATATATGAAAAAACGGTATCTAAAGAAAATCAACGCCCTGACACAATAGGGCATCATACACATTATGTAACCCCCTGGAGAGCTAGAAGGATGGTTGTACTTTAGGCCTATAGGGCTTTTGAATTTTCTTCATTGCTGTACATGTCTGATATAGGGCCCCAAAAATAACCATATTTGTAATATATGTTATATAGGAAAAAACGTTGCCTAAAGAAAAACAATGCCCAGCCACACAAAGGCCTAACAAAAATTAATCAAATCCATTATATGTTAAGGGTATATATGCAATTGATGCCTTATATACCCCTTGATTTTTATCTCGACATTTTATGAGCAAAATGTAGATTCATAAATGAGATAACTGTCAATTAATTTTTTAATACATTCTACATAGGAAAAAACTGTACAATAGAAACACTGATGCCCAACCCTTGTAGGGCATGACAAGTTAATAAAACCAATTAACTGCTAGGGAGATATATTCTCTCGAAGCCCCATGGTCCTTTTAAATTGTATTACTACGTTTAAGGTGTTAAATGTGGCCCTGAAAGTGACATAACATTTGGATAATTAATATACGCAAAAACAGTGCCTAACGAAAACTCATGCCCTGCCTTAGAAGGACATCATAAGCATTATGTAATCCCCTGGAGAATTAGAAGAATGGGTGACTTTCCATTAGAGCCCCTAAAAATGACTTAAAGTATCAAAGTAGGATATATTTGAAAAACGTTTCCTAACGAAAAAATAGCTATGAGAAGAAAATATGTTTGATTCTAAAGAAGTGGACTGATCTAAACAACATATTGTTCAGATATGACACAAAGAATGGCGGAGAAAATATTTTGGTTTGTGAATTGATCTCGAAACTCAAACTCACGCAGATACGACTGAAAGAGAGCTTCGCTTGTCCCAAATTGTTGTCTTAATTTTCGCTTTGCCCTCATCCAAAGATTTTCAATGTTCTGCGTATGAACTTCTGGGTCCTGGGGATGAACAAAATTTTGTTCACGTATGATGACAGAGTGTGAGTAAACTCCGCCACCAAGTCTCTCTATTCCTCTATAGGCGGCCCACCCATCGGAGATTATATGACTTCCTGGAAATACGTGTTCCATTATAAGGGGCTCTAAAGTATCTGCCCTTCTGTCGGCTACTGGAACTAAAAACATTTCCCAGTCCCCCTCTCTATACCTCCAAATACCCAATGTCCTTCTCTCCACGTGCCCCTGTGATATTTCCGATGAAAATATTTACTTTCATCAATTTCTACTATAATAGGTTGACAGTTATTGTCTAAACCACCTGTTTCTGTTGGATGGCGGTTTAAAAAATTAGCCATAACTTCTCTCAAAAAATTAAACCAATCAACCAATGTGTTGCTTTCTAATATTTCTGCCTCAAGTTTAGTACATTCCTGGCTATAGTTCCTGGCTAAACAAAATATAATCTTTATAATTTTTTTAAGTGACAAATGGCTTCTTGTAAAAAATGAATGAAATCTAATGCTATTGGTAAAAGAACAAGTTGAACAAGCCCACCAATAACCATCAATACCTCTATTGTAGGTCGCAAGGAAGCAAAAAACATTGCACTTGGTGCACATCATGTTATTCTTCAACACACGCCTTCTTGCTAGCCAATGCATGTCATCACGATTTGTAACTCTAATACAAGCCTTTCAAGAGACCACACCTCTTGCATGATGGTTGCATTATCCATTATAATGGCAGGATCTACAATGTTAAAACGAAGATTTCTGGGTCTACCTGCCATATTAATTTATTCCTTGGTATTGAAATAATTTTGAAATAAATCTAAAAGTTCATTTTATGGGATAAAATCTTATATTATAGCGGCATGTAAATCTATCAATATTTTTGTTTATAAAAAACGCAATAATAACAGAAATTAAGTGTACTTATATGTATAAACAGTGAACACAAATTAATTGTACTTATCTGTATAAACAGTGAACACAAATTAAATGTACTTATCTGTATAAACAGTAAACACAAAACGAATCACAAAGTAGTCACAATTTTCAAATAGCCAGAATTGCAAAGAAGTTGGTTGTCTTAGAAAATTGAACCTTCTCCAATGTAGTATATAGATATACTGACAGAGTTTAGCGAACTTTCTACACACATTAGCCATAGAACATTCTAGTTAGGAACAACATTCTCAGGGAGATACAATTTAAAAAAAAAATATCGAGATAAAAATCACGGGGCATATAAGGCATCAATAGCATATATACCCTTAACATATAATGGATTTGATTAATTTTTGTTAGTCCTTAATGTTGCTGGGCATTGTTTTTCTCAGGCTTGCGGAGCCGGAGCCGAGGAGCCGGGAGCCGCTACTTTTTGCTGGAGCCGGAGCCGGAGCCGAAAAAATCTGGCGGCTCCACGGCTCCAAAATGCTTTTTTTTACAGCAGAATTTTTTTTTAGCTTTAAAATTCCAAATTTGTTTGATTGTTTGCTTTCAACAATTTGAAATGTTATTTTTACGAACGCCACAACAGTAACAGCGTTAAAATGATAGCGTGCACGCACATCACCACAAAAAATCTGTAATGGGGAATCGCTTTGTGTTCGTTTTTAAATCTTGTTTACCCTCCGAAATTTTTATTATTGGCATGTTATTTTGTTGCATATTTGCCACGGGTCCGAATAACAATCAGACTTTATTGGGACGGGGTCCGAATAAAAATCGGATTTTATTGGTACCCGGGTCCGAATAGTCACTACGAATTTATAAATAATAAACATAAATACTGAAGTCTTTAAAATATTTTTAAAAATGTATCATTTTACTATTTGCTAATTTGATCATTGAAATAACTTTTTATTACTTATGAAAATGGCGACTAGTGAAACCCCGGTCGAAAATAATGATATGATTCTGGATGCACTGAAATAGTTTGTTTTTAGTAAAACTGACATGCGTATATTTTTCAAGTACCTTACTATGGGGCAGCCCCGTAGCGTGAAAATTCTACAGCAGGGACCAGGCATTCTACAGCAGGGGCCAGGCAATAGCAAGGGGGGGCATGTAATACATTTTACTAAGTAGAACAAATAAGCAGAGGGGGCCAGACAAAACGCATGGGGGCCCGGTCCCCTTGCCCCCCCCCCGCACGCTACGGGCCTGCTATGTGGGTGAACGCGACAAAATTTGCATAACTTCTTATCAGCGGCATGTTTGCGTGGCGCAATTACAAAAATTTTTGTCTCGTGAGATACTATCTTAATATGGAGCCGGAGCCGTCAATTTTGTGGAAGCCGGAGCCGGAAAAAAAATTGGCGGCTCCGCAAGCCAGGTTTTTCTTGAGGCACCGTTTTTTCCTATATAACATATATTACAAATATGGTCATTGTTGGGGCCCGATTTTAGACATGTACAGCAATGAAGAAAATTCAAAGGCCCCAGAGGACTAAAGTACATCCATCCTTCTAACCTATTTGGGGTCAACATAATGTGTATGATGCCCTATTGTGTCAGGGAGTTGGTTTTCTGTAGGCACCGTTTTTTGCTACATAACCTATATTAAAAATATGGTTGTTTTTTGGGGCCCAATATCAGACATTTACAACAATGAAGAAAATTCAAAGGCCCTATAGGCCTAAAGTACATTCATCCTTCTAGCTCTCCAGGGGGTTACATAATGTGTATGATGCCCTATTGTGTCAGGGAGTTGGTTTTCTGTAGGCACCGTTTTTTGCTATATAACCTATATTAAAAATATGGTTGTTTTTGGGGCCCTATATCAGACTTTAACAGCAATGGCAAAAATTCAAAGGCCCTAAAGGTCTTAAGTACATTTATCCCACTATATGTCCATGATCACCGGCGGCGGAACGAAATATTTTAAGGGGGGGGGCAAGACAAAATATGACCGAAAGATAAATATTACCCCTTTAATTCAATAATAGAATATAGTAATTCTGTAGCAAGTATTTAATCGATATTATTAAAAAATAATATATTAAAAAAATAAAAATGAACATTGATCACTTCTGTCGTCAACTGATTCGTAATGTCTGTTTGTTTACAAATTTAATAGTGAAATTAGATCAGAAAATTACTGATAATTATCATGAATAATGATGAACATAAAACTGAAACCGGAAACGGGAAACTCAATAAACAAAAAGTAATTTATGAAAAGATAATAAATAATTGTATTTTCTTTCAAAGTTACATTTGCCGCCATTCAGTAGATGGCAATACTTCTCTTTACTTATAAGACGCATTTGCTGTCTGTCTATCTGTTCCCTTAAAACTCAAGATCCAGACAATCAAATAACGTGAAATTTGGTACACATATACACAATTACACGGGGAAGGTTCTAAAACAGGTTTTGTTCCATCTCAATGGGTACTTTAATTGTAATTAATTATTTGGATATCAAAGACATGAAAATTGGCAAACTTTTACCCCGATTTCAGGTTTTACGAGCTTCTCTCCCACATAGCTAACTTACTATAAATATGATCGGTACGGGGAACCAAATATCACATTACTTACTACATTATTACATTCCATTCCTTCATCCATAAGAATTGTCATCTTTTGCTACAGTCATGCCTAAGAGAGAGAGAGAGAGAGAGAGAGAGGGAGCGAGGGAGAGAGAGAGGGGGGAGGGATGGAGGGAGAGAGGGAGGGAGGGAGGGAAAGGGGGAGGGAGGGAGGGGGAAAGAGGGAGGGAGAGAGAGAGAGAGAGAGGGAGAGAGAGAGAGAGAGAGAGAGAGAGAGAGAGAGAGAGAGGAACTGCCAAATAGGTTGTGTATCACATTGCTTTAAGATAAATGTACCCTTTTATTGCATGCAAATAAACCCTTTTTTACGCGTCTTATTTTAAATCTTAATTAAACGTCAAATTACGCTTCTTAAATAAACAGAAAACCTTATTTTTAATCCGGGCCAAGCCGGATACTTGCAACTAGTTTTAAAATATGCCACAACAACTCTCAATAATGTGATTACTGTAAAATGTAAGTTAATTATAATTTCTTTCAAATATTACATTTAAAAGAAATAAATCAAATGAATTATGAAAATGATACATATAAAATAAATGAATTACAAAGTTAAAAAAGTTTAAAAATTTTAGGGGGGGGGGGGCAGACTGGAAATTCAAGGGGGGGGGGGCGCCGTCACCCCTAACAAAGTTTTAGGGGGGGGGCCGCTGCTCCGCCGCCAGTGTCCATGACAATACATAATGCTTATGATGCCCTACTGAGGGATTTGGTTTATTAATGTTTTAATAATAGTAGGCTAATATTTTCCATTGAGTAATTTTTGGAACCCAGAACAATATCCTTAATTTGAAAATGAAGGGTCCCAGCTATCTAAAGGTCATTTATCTGCCTGGTGCCTTTTTTTTTCAAGGCCCCTTGTTTGGCTTTTTTTGAAAAATAAACGAACAAACAATAAATGGTAAATTTTCCATTACAACTCTCAATCCTTGTTTAAAAAAACTCAATTGGCAGCACCGTAGCCAGAATTAGGTCATGTTGTTATAAAAGCTAAACCATAAAGAATCGAAACGAAAAAAAATGGCGGATAAAAGTCCATAAAACTTCACATTTCGCTCGTAATAACAATAATATCGTTGATATTGACGTCCATAATGTCTTGAATGTGTGTATTATAATCAATAATATGATTCTAAACTGATATTAATCGATTTTTATTTATAATACGCTCGTATTTCCTTCTCTGACTTGAGACGTTTATTTTCCAATTTTAATTTCTCATTTCTTCACGTATGCTACATATACCATGTTTATCATCCTCAGCCTGCATTATGCCAGTAACATTGCACATATGTTCCTCACTTATCTTCTCAACTTCATTAAATCCTTCCATCAGTTTGTCATTGTCTATTACCACTGTCGATTTTTTCCTTCTCTTTATCTCCTTTTTGTCTCTCTATACATTTGTTTGAAAAAAATCACCAGTAAAATTGCTAGCTTGGGAAATGGTCATTTGTCGCCCTCCACACTGACTTCAGGGTAGCTGACATTCTGCTCCTCTCAAGCTCCAGGCGCCTTCTTTCCTTCATGATTGCTTGCATTCTAGCTTCCCGAACTACGACTCTTTCATCCCTCTCTTTCTGTTCCTTTTCCTTTCTTTCTTCCCTCTCTCTCTGTTTTTCTTCCATCTCTTTCTTTTCCCTTTCCTTTCTTTCTTCCCTCTCTCTCTTCTCCTTTTCTTCACCTCACACTCCCCTCCACAGAAACCCAGATTCCATGCTCATGCGAAAAGAAAGAAAGGGCTGAGACCTCTTCAATAATGTTTAAAATTGATGACATGGCAGTAACCAAAACAATTATAACTAATAAATGAAAATGTTTGATATCATGTATCATACACAAAAATATTCTATTATGTCATCAACATACGAGTAATAACAAAATAAATACAATATTCCTTTTTCAAAAAACCAGCAAATTAAATGTTTTGGCTGCTCTGGGTGGACTATTTTAACCTCTACTGTATTAAATACAGGAATTCCACCAAGAACAACAAGCAAATAATTACACCAGATTTCAATATTCTAATAATAAATATATTAAAAATATGCCAACTTACATATAAAGAAATACACAAATAGTAAATTATGTTCCTTGACTTCGATGGTTGATCCTCGGTGATCCCAGTCCGCGATTTTCGATGTGGGGTTGACTAACACACGGGTTGATCCTTGGTGATCCTGTCCGCGATGTTCGATGATCGCTGGTTGATCCTCAGTGATCCTATGGTGGGGGTCCTCTGACGATGAGGAGGTGATTCCCAGCCACACGGTAACGTCGGCCCCGTCAGTACACTGCAACTCTGGCCACTTTAAGCAGTAAAGTTGGCCACTTCAGCAACAGTAGGGTTGGCCTCTTCAGTAAACAGCAAGGTTGGCTTCTTCAGCAAACGGCAGGTTGGCCTCTTCAGCAAACAGTAGGGTTGTCCTCTTCAGTAGTAGCAAGGTAGGCCTCTTCAGCAGACGGCAAGGTTGGCCACCTCAGCAAACAGTAACGTTGGCCACTTCAGCAAACAATAGGGTTGGCCACTTCAGCAAGAAACGGATAACGTCGGCCACTTCAGCAAACAGTAACGTTGACCACTTCAGCAAACAATAGGGTTGGCCACTTCAGCAAACAATAGGGTTGGCCACTTCAGCCAAACAGTAACGTTGGCCACTTCAGCAAACAGTAACGTTGGCCACTTCAGCAAACAGTAACGTTGGCCACTTCAGCAAACAATAGGGTTGGCCACTTCAGCAAACAGTAACGTTGGCTACTGGCAAACAATAGGGTTGGCCACTTCAGCAAACAGTAACGTTGGCCACTTCGGCAAAACAATAGGGTTGGCCACTTCAGCAAACAGTAACGTTGGCCACTTCAGCCAAACAGTAACGTTGGCCACTACAGAACACAGTTTTCACGGCGCACACCAGGGTGGTGGCCGCCACGTAATTCACCGATGAATACTTAACCGGTAATTACAACGAGTGTATCTTACTCACTCCGCTGCTCCTGAATCCAGCTAAGTCAGTCAGTTCGACATCGGAGTTGCAAATATATGTTGGTCCCTTATATTGAAGATACTTGTAAGAAGGTGTAATAATTCAGACAACACAAATCACGAAGTTAACTCCAGTGAAGTAACATCAAACAATCATTTAATACTTGAACATAAACTGACATAAGGTAGAATCAGGAGGAGTACAATAGCAAACTGTAAACATGCATCCATCTACATAGACGCCCAAAGCTAGACTTACTAGAACATGCATCCGCATCCTATGATGCACAGAGCTCAACGATATAAAACAAACCATGTGCTCCCAACTATCGGTATAATATACGTCATTTGTACCAAATGACGTATACCTCGCTCCCAATATTTACACTCAAGATGGCGGAATGACGCCATAGATACTGAGGTGGGCGGAGCCTAGCGGAGTACGTCATCAAAGCTTAGACTATATTATTTCTCTATAATATATATATATATATATATATATATATATATATATATATATATATATATATATATATATATTAGATTGGCCAGAATAACGTTTGTCAATTTTTTTTGGAGCATTTTGTTTTTTATGTTTCCCTTGACTTTAAAACAGCCCAGAAAAAATCATGAATATATGACATATTTAGTACTGCCTCATCGACACTGAACTTGTAAATCATTTTGAATGGTGCAATTGATGTATATATAAAGAACTTGCAGAAAAGGTTCTGGAAAGTTTTTGAAAAATCTATATACAATTCTAGGAGGTTCTGGAAGGTTCTATGAAATCTGTAGAAAGGTTCTAGTATCTTCTAGAAAAACGTGGTGAACCATCTAAAGATTTTTTCTGAACGAGTTTTTCCAACAGCGACAAATGTATTCAGTGTATACTTTCATTTACACAAAATTACTAAAGTTCCCAAGAAAGATGCTATATTTCTTGATGTCGTGCAAAGACTGTTGAGCATCTACGGCTAGAAAAACAGGAAGTACTTATTGACAAGTATCGAAGGGGTTGACAAGAATGCTAAAAGAGGAGGAGAGGTTCAACGTGCAAGGAAAGCTGACTTTGTTAGTTTCACAACATCCATCTTTGACATCGCACACATCAATGCTCACACTATGATCAGAATTGAAGAAGACAGGCTTTCCTTGCGCTGACCAGCGAAATGAACGCAAAATGGTAATGGGAAATGAAGACAAAACATTGACAAAGAAGGAACAGCGAGATCAAAAACGGAAGAATAGGTTGCTTGAAAGACTTGCGCAGGAAAAGATGTTGCTGTAGTCATAACCATGCTGACCTCTCAGTACCAAGCAGCAGTGATTGTTCAGAGAAGGAAGACGACAACCAATTCTTTTCCAGTGCCGAAGAAATCGACATCAATTCTGCCTGAAAGACGTCGCTTGAAAGCTATGGATGTTTCACCATTGGTACCCTCTGCTCTTGATAGCACTGGAATAAGTGATAGACTTAAAGTTAACATCCTTGCTGTGACGAGAGTTGGTGATGCAGAAGCAAAGGATATTGCTTTGTCAGAGGGTAGCGTGCAAAGAGCAAGAAAAAACATCGATCCAAAAAGCAGTTGATATCAAAGAAAACTTCCAAGTTGATGGTCCACTGGTAATCCATTTTGATGGAAAGTTAATTCCTGCAATAGTGGTAGTCCAGAAGGAAACCGTGTCGCTATCTTCGTCTCTGGATTAAGTGTTCAGAGAAGCTTTTGGATGTGCCAAAAAGTTAAACAAGGAACGAAACGTGTTTTAGAGGCGGTTGCAAATATTTTAAAGTTAGCCATGTCGTTCGACACAACTGTGGCAAACACAGGTTACATCAATGGAACATGTGCTATTCCTGAAAAGAATTAGGTAAGAAGCTGCTTTGGATTATCGTGCAGACATCATATACTTGAGTTGATATGTGCAAAAGTCTTCAAAAGACATTTGGGGTAGTACAACTGGATCGGATGTGCTGCTATTCAAGTGCTTTAAGACGTTTGGCTAAAATAAGGCAGAAATTTAGTATATGCCACGATGTTCGACTGGAGCAAAATCTAAAGCCATTAGAAGAAGAGTCATCACAATTTGTTCAAATATCCTCCAAATGAAAGACAACTCAAGATATTTGCCACGTAAAGAGTTTACAAAGAACTCTGACTCTAAACTTTATCTTCCTGAGAGGGAATCCACCCCCCTTGGGGTGCGTTTTCATGTTGAGGGCTTATCATCATGCAAGGTGGATGTCTAAAATCTACACATCATGAAGATTTATCTCTTCCGTCATCAATTAAAACTGAATAAGCATGAAGACAGATCAATTGCAGAATTTGGTATCTTTGCATCCTTGGTTTACATTAAAGCTTGAATTCAGTGTCCCATTCCAGCAGGAACGCACCTCTGAATGATCTGGATTTCATCAAGCTTCTTATTTGTTATAAGAATGTTTCTCCATCCATTTATCAGACTGCATTGAAAACGATTGGCCGACATCTCTGGTATCTTAGTGCAGAACTCATTCCTCTGGTTCTCTTTTCTCAACGTGTCTCAATGAATGAAAAAAAAACATCCCTGCTGCTTGCTTGAGGCGATTTATTGAGAAATCTTCTGATGATCAGAAAGAAGAAAAGTGCATTCGCTGCACAAGTGATCTTTCAGCATTTCATAAAGTGTAATTAATTCCCATAAATTTTCTAATGACTGATGCTTCAACCTGGCAACAAATTCCATCCTTTCAGACGGCAACAGTAGTAGTCTCTTCTTTGAAAATTGTCAATGACAGTGCCGAAAAGGGAATTGCACTGGCGTCATCATTCAACTCCTCTCTCACCAAAATCAGAGGAGGAAAATCAGTATTTGATCCAAATTGTTGATCAGCATAGCAAAGAGTTTTCAGATGCAAAAAAATCAACTGTACGGAAGAGATCGCAGCTTGAAGACCTTCAGGACTCAGAAAGTACTGACTAAAAAACTTTCAAGAGATGTACATTTTTTGAATGGTGTACTTTGAACTACTCTACCCAATACAGTCAGGTTAATGTGTCATGTAACTAGTATTATTGTACTGTTTAATTCCTACTCTGTAATATAATTGTTCTTTGTATCTAAAAACCAGCATTTTAAACCTTGCAAAATGTTCATTTTAATGCAACTGCCGAATACCATAAAAACGAGATAACAAGTGCACTGAGGCAGTATTTATAAAGAGCCCAAATGGTGTAAAATGTGGTATATACTTGTTTTAAATCCCAATGAACCAGAAAACTTAAATGCTCATGATAAAAAATCAACTTTATTTTTTTCCATTATAAAGTGAGCCACTAATATATATATATATATATATATATATATATATATATATATATATATATATATATATATATATATACTAGCTGTACCCTGCAAGGCCTTTGCATAGAGATAGACTATTGTGAAACCAGTGTCAAACATAGGGATTTGGCGGCCCGGGGGCTTGGCCTCTTTTGGGGCCCCTGCATTTTGACGTTCGATAACATGATATGAGATTATGTACTTAACATTTTAATGTAAAAAATAATTTTGGGGCTCCCCTCAAGCTGAGGCCCGGCGGGACTTTCGATTTTGGACCCCCCTTCACCCCACCCGAGGTACGCCTCTGTGTTCAGCCTTGATACATATTTTCAATTTTTTTAAGTTATGAAATAATTAAAAATCTAATTAGTTGTTGTTTCTTTTTCTTACAACATCGTAAAAGATAAATTATTTCAATAAAATAAATGTAAAAGATATCTAATTAGTTACTTTTCATTAAAAAACTATAAGGATACATTCTGGGGAAGAAATTAAAACCAAATTTTAAAAATATGTCTCTGAGAGGAATCGAACCCGGATAGTCAGCATAAAGTAAAACCTTAAGCTGCTTGCCCATTCAGCTACCATCACAAGAACGAAGTGATAATTTTAATGTACTATTTAAAAAAATTGCTCGATTAATTTTTAGAGCATTTTTCGAAAAAAAATGCTCTATTATCCCCGTTTTGTCTGTCTGTCTGTCTGTCATCACTAGATCTCAACAACCATAAGTCCTAGATCCATGATGTACATATCATTTTGTAGGTCTTGGCCTGCCATGTGTGCAGCAAAGTTCATTTCGCGATCTGACCTCTGAGGGCCGTAAAAGGGGGCTTGTAAAGTACCGTTTTTTACTATATAAGCTATATTAATAAAGAGGAGCGCCCTATATCTCAGCAACTATAAGTCCTAGACCCATGATGTATATATCATTTTGTAGGTCTTGGCCTGCCATGTGTACATCAAAAGTTCATTTTGCGATAGGACCTCTGAGGCCGGGCTTCAGGGCTCCTAAGGGGCTTCTCTATTATACACCTTGTACGTTCAATAACCCATTCATTTGGTGCGAAATACTGCAGCACGTAGTTTCACCAAGATTTATTAGAAACTCATCAAATGAAATGATAAGCTTGTGTTCTGAGTTTAATTGAAAGTATCAGAGCTATGCAACAATTGACGGAGTTTTCGGACGATTAAATGACTACAATTTCGAATGTTTTCAATTATGAGTCCTATTTCAGTAACTACAAACCACTTGTAGTTAGATTTAAGAGACAATAATTTTTTTCAAATATAAAGAAACGTCTTTATAATTTTTTACAGATATATGCATTACACAATTGAATTTAAACATTTCAAAATTTACAAATATTTACTGAAAGCTAACAAACGTACTGATACATAACACGAAAATGCGCGAACATGTCCTGTGTCCAGATCGTTGGAAGCAGTACTTGTTTCACTTCAGTTTGACTTAGTTTTAGGCATCTTGTAATTTGAAATAAATCAAAGCCCTATTTATTTTTAAAAATTAAATATTATAATAGCTGAGAACTTAATTTGAATAGAAATTTGCAGAGTTTCTTTTTTATATTATATATCGACTTTAAAAAAGATCTTTATTTACGACATTATATACGAAAACGCGCTCGCTAGTCTTATCGTCGGAGATTTTTCGATTATTACAATTGTTTACGTTTAACGATGTTAAATTGCTATCTGTTGTTATAAAAACTACAATAATTTGAATGATATTATATGTTAATTACCTTTTAATATTTTGGACTATTACATTTCATAATAAAAACCACAGAAACTATCTAAAACTGTAGATTTTTTCAAAAGAAATATCGAATCGAAACGCGGGCAAGACGCCATTTTGAATTCTTGTTTTCCGCTTTCGATTTAACGCGGAGTGAAATGAATAGTATGTATGTAGATATATATGGTACAAACTGAAATATGGTGAATTGTGTCAACATTTTAAATTCACAGTCAAAGTATTACATTTAGCAATGTTTGTGTAGTTAAAAACAACTTTTAAAAAACTTATAAAGCAATAATCTTTAATAAAAAGATTAGCTAATACGTTAAAAAATAATTCTATCAAAAAAACGTTTTCTATAAATAATCATAACTAAAAATTTAAGCTGTGCGTCCGTTTAGATATGAAGATTATTTAATAATGTATTGTTATTTATCAACTAATGTAAAGATATATTTGTATCCCACACGCTTTAATGGCTACCATAACCAGACTCAATAATATCTAAACAAGTAAAGTCATTAGCGTTGGCACCAAGTACACGATGTACAAATTATCAGTAATCCCCATTCAGCTCCAAATCTCATACATGGAGACACAAGACCAATATCTATGTGGAAGTGATTCAAAGCAGAATTGGGCTCTTATGAACAACTCATTGCTACAGTCAAAAAACGAAAACTGACGTCGTTTGGGTATTTCTAACGCCACAGTACACACAGGAAGAGGCCGCCCCTAAAAAGAATTAATCGCGAACGAGAATAAACTTGCAACAATGTGTCAAATTTACATAAAAATGAAACATGATAAACGACAAATAAAACATGAAAAATGAAGTGAAACATGATAAACGACAAATGGATGAATGTCATATTTTATTATCGTGTATTTTCTTACGTTCCTGTACCCCTCTGTAGGAATACATAGTATTGGACCTATTCCTTCTTGTTGTAATCTTTCTGTCGCTCTACTTAGTTCTGTTGATGTTCTTCCTGCTACAAACTGACTGTAAATTGTCTTACCTATGAGAAACTCTGATGCTTTTTTTCCTAGCACTCGATAGCTTAGTGACATAAGCTGAAATGTTGCAAAACATAAAATTTTAATAAAACTGACATAAGTAGAAATGTTATAAAACATAAAATGTTGATAACACTTGAGTGTAGTGGTCGTTGAATATGTGTTAGATGTATGCGACAATATTCATATCTACACGGCTCACTTTCTGGCGTTACTACAAATACAACACAACAGCCTGCAGTGTATTTTCAGCCAATTCATTGATTTATTATGTAGAACAGGATTGTACCTGCCTATATAATGAGATGAACCTGTCAATATAATAAGATGGACATAGCTGTATAATAAGATGGACGTGCCTATATAATAAGATGGACCTGCCTATATAATAAGATGGACGTGCCTATATAATAAGATGGACCTGCCTATATAATGAGATGGACCTGTCAATATAATAAGATGGACATAACTGTATAATAGATGGACCTGCCTATATAATAAGATGGACCTGCCTATATAATGAGATGGGACCTGTCAATATAATAAGATGGATCTGCCTATAAGAAAAGGAAGTATAGTGAATATATTCCCCCTACTAACAAATATAAAAACAAATCTGCCTAATGAACTAATTATGCTCGATAATAGTCGGTTATTTTTTTAGGTTTGAATTATTATTATGCTAAAAAAGTAAATATATAACTAGTAATTTTAATTTAAAGACACTGATTTTTAAAGATGTTGTAGAGGATTATGTCAATCTTTTTTATATCGCGTGATTTGCTAATATACTGGTATACTTACATGGACTGCATTATCTGTAAACGTAGGGAATCGGCAAACATAAAATATTGCCAATGTTCGAACAAGTTCCCATGTTGACCTATTGACATAAGCAATGTTATTATTTCCAAACATTGTTGTCTTGTACTGGCCGTTGTCATGTTTAAGTAAAAGTAAACTTTTGTTATAAAAATGATTTTCAGTGCATATTCTAAACATCCTCAAAAATTGTTCATTTCTTGTGAGTGTTCTACAGTGTCCGAATGTTTTAGTATACAGCAACAACAAATGGGATTGCATTTTAAATAAATCTAAGGCTTCTTTCATGATTCCAGCATAAGTAATCTATGACTTCAGCGTCACTATTCTCTGACTACAACAATAGAATCAACCTATTTGAAAAAGAAAGATAAAAAAACTAAATGTTATTGAAAAAAATATTTTGGCAACCACATTCTCAATGATTTTTTCAAGTGCATGATTGTACATAACTAAAACGTCGTCACTCATATCTAGTTAAATATCACATGAAAGTCGTCATATCTAATTAAAATATCACATAGAAAGTCGTCACATCTAGTTAAAATATCACATAGCAAGTCATCATATCTGATTAAAATATCACATAGAAAGTCGTTATATCTAGTTATAATATCACATAGAAAGTCGTCATATCTAGTTAAAATATCACATAGAAAGTCGTTATACCTAGTTATATCACATAGAAAGTCGCCACTTGTATTTCATTTGCGCCGCCACTGCTGGCATGGCAAGGTATGTGTTCCTGCCGCACCAGCTTTATGTCGCCATTACAAAGAGGCGGTGTGAGGTGTTTTGCTACATCTGCCGGCATGACAATAAAAAGTGTTCTGAACTGGCCAATTAGCAGGGTGCGTGTACTGCTGATCGGCCAGAATGGTAAGACGAGGATTTTCCTCCACAAGGACAGTGGGGTTGTGTAGTGTGTGCCTAACCCTCTGCAAATTTTTGAGTTGAACTGTCAATTTTTTTTAATCATCAATGGAAGATTTAAACAAATAGAACAATGAAACAAAGCGTGTGCGTCAGAATATTATCAGAGCCTTGAGAATATTAATTTTGGGGTGACGAACTATTCAATATTTTGCAAAAGAAATTTACGATGATTGCTATTGTATGCAGAAAATTAACGACTTCATATGTAATCATATGTAATCAGGAGCAGTTACGTGATAGCTTTGACAACATTACAATATATTGTTGGTCTAAGTTTTCCAATAAAACAGTAAATGAATTGAGTTTTCATTTACACGCGATTGGGCACTCAGCTCTTATAGAAGTGACAAAATTCTAACAATTCCCGACATTTTCTTGTTGTGGTAAGGTGTTTTTCTGCTCTTAGAGAATACATACATTCCGCGTAATAACCAAGAGCGAACAGAACAACTGGTTTGTCACTGAAGTCAATCGAAAAATCACGTCTCTTAAAGATTAAAAAAAGTAAATTTAAATGACACCGTGATAGAGTTACTCTTACAACACAATAGTGGATGGCGCTACAATGTTAGTTGCTTTCATTCTTTCTTTAGCTTCCTTTGGCTCTAGAGCCCATTTAGGGCCCTGGCCTGCCATACTACTTTTCTCCACTTTTCCTGATCCATGGTCTTCATCCTCCACTCTCCCACTCCTATGGCTTTAAGGTCTTCCTCCAAATGGCCCTCCTTTGTCTGTCTGTCTGTCCGTCATCACCCTAGATCTCAACAACCATAAGTCCCATGATGTATATATCATTTTGTAGGTCTTGGCCTGCCATGTGTGCATCAAAAGTCCATTTCGCGATCTGACCTCTGAGGGCCGAAAAGGGGGCTTATTAAGTACCGTTTTTACTATATAAGCTATATTAACAAAGGCGCCCTAGATCTCAGCAACCATATGTCCTAGACCCATGATGTATATATCATTTTGTAGGTCTTGGCCTGTCATGTGTACATCAAATGTCCATTTCGCGATCTGACCTCTCAGGGCCGAGCTTCAGGGTTTCTGTCCTGTCCTGAAGTTAGTTTAGGACACCTAGTAATTTTCACTGCCATCACCAGAAACCCCTCTTATATACTCGACCTCATGCGTGCACACCCCTCTTATATACTCGACCTTATGCACACCCCTCTTATATACTCGACCTCAAGCGTTCACACCCCTCTTATATACTCGACCTCATGCGTGCACACTAGAGGTGATAACAATTTTCATTTCTTTTCGTAACCAACATGAAACCCCTTACATTCGAGGAACAATTGTATGTAGATGACAGTAGCAACATTTTTTTTTTTTTTAATTGAAAAAGTTCCCCCACCTTTTTAATTTTTGTTTTCACATATCGCGCAGTTTGACTATCAGTTTCAATTTCACACTGAATTTTTACATGACTTTCTAGACTGCTTTTAAGCACATTTCCAGTCAGTTTTTCCATTGCTTATAAACAAGGCATCTACCCTCATCTTCTAAACAGAATAGGTATCCAAGAATTCCATCTGTTGAAAAGCTAATCAATCTCACATGGATGCCCACAAACCGTCAAATTCTTGGAAACTTCACTTTTCTGTTCAATAGCCCAGAAAACGGCGACTGGATCGAATCAAAATAATGATTACGGATATAGAATTGCTCTGGATAAAGTTCCTAGACTTTCCACTATTATCCAGCGCACTAATCAGAAAATCAATTGTCTGTTTGATTTATATTAAAAAGCAAAAAAGAAACCGTCTGATAAATTTACTCCAACACTTTCTAAGTTATTTGATGTCACCAACGTCAATGGAAAATGGAAAAGCAAGGATGATAAAGAGCTCTACCAGAGAGGCAAGTTAAGAGTGGAGGAAAGATTGGTTACTCAATGGTCAAACATGGCCCCTTTAGAACCCAAGAAAACGAATCCGACTATCAAAACTCAATCTCAAACCAGCTCTTCTCAATCGCAACCTACACAAACACATAAAATTGTCTCACAGCCTACACAAACACATACAACTGTCTCACAACCTACACAAACACATACAACTGTCTCACAACCTACACAAGCATACAACTGTCTCAGAGTCTTCGGATTCTGAAACCTCTGCTTCTTCACCCGACTCAACAACCTATTCTTCCACGTCATCTTCTGAATGCAAACCGAAATACCAAAGAGCAAGCACTACAACAGCGGGTTTGCTAGTACTGAAAAAGCAACATTTCTACATAAAGCATATGACGTTCTTGCAACCATTGCTGAACAGGATCATGATGTGCCGGTTCCAAGTCAGGCGGGTGTTTGGAAACGAAGTAATCTCTGAAGGACGGAAAATGAAAACCAAAAATTATTAAAGCACTTTAAAGCAAAAGAACCTATTGTCTCCAGTTTGATGGTAAAAGAGTGCAAGGGGGAAGAGTATCAAGTAGTTATGCTGAAAATATGACAACCGAAATAAAACCCGGAACTCTTAACTGTGATGTCTTGAGCAAGGGCTTTTCAGAAGCCACAATATATTGGCTGTCAGCACCATGTACTCGACCTCCTGAAGCATGTCATGAATTTCTTATTCAAGAACCAACGAGCAAACAAGAACTCAGCTATTCCTTCATTGACAAATTAACGCAAAACTATGCCACTCTTCAAGTTGATTACCGCCTTGTTGTGACAAATGATGTTAGCACAGGCTAGAACCCTGGATGGCGAGATGATTTCAAGTTCTTTTATGAATTATGTCAGGCATATCGTCATTACAAAACAACTTCACGTTGGCCTCGCATCAGCTGAAAGAAACTACCAAATTTACATAGGCAAGATGGAACTCATGCGATATATACTATTATAGCATTATTTCTGATACCAGAGTGGCGCAACATCCTCGCTCCTGCTCATAGCCATCTGCTATGAATGGGCAAATGCTTGATTCCACTGTGCAACACTACAATAAACGTCCCTCAATGAACTGTTTACCTCACTCATCAGGGTAAAATGCAAAAACGTGCTGTAAAACTGATGGAGGAACTTCATGCGAAATCGAGAAAATTTGAATTTTTGAATCTGAAGTTCATATGAACAATATGTTTTACACATTTCTTGTACATTCTGTACATATTATTAACTGATTTGTATCTTATTTGTTAATACAAGTTGATTAGTTATTATTATTACTCTTTTGAATTAAGCTAAAAAACTTGTCCTTTTTTTTGAAAAAAAATGTTTTTTTCACTTTTTTCTTCCGAAAAAAGGGGAGGGTGGGGGCATTTAAAGAAAGATCTAAATGCAATTATATTCTTAAATTACACATAAAAGTTCCTCGATTGCAAGTGGTTTCATAAAAATATTTTTTTTATCACCCTAGTGCACACCCCTCTTATATACTCGACCTCACGCGTGCACACCCTCTTATATACTCGAACTCACCATGCACACCCCTCTTATATAATCAACCTCCTGCGTGCAAACCTCTCATATATACTATGCAATGCATATCATGTGCAGCTGGCAATAATTTATAATATTGGAAAAAATAGAATCATTGAGCTGTGCAAAGAGTTAAACACATTTCATAGTTATAAAAAAATAGAATCATTGAGTTGTGCAAGAGTTAAACACATTTCATATTTATAAAAAAAAATAGAATCATTGAGTTGTGCAATAGTTAAACACATTTCATATTTATAAAAAAAATAGAATCATTGAGCTGTGCAAGAGTTAAACTCATTTTTCATATTTATAAAAAAATAGAATCATTGAGCTGTGCAAGAGTTAAACACATTTCATATTTATAAAAAAAATAGAATCATTGAGCTGTGCAAGAGTTAAACACATTTCATATTTATAAAAAAAGCCGAATCATTGAGTTGTGCAAGAGTTAAACACATTTCCTTATTTATAAAAAAAATAGAATCATTGAGTTGTGCAAGAGTTAAACGCATTTCATATTTATAAAAAATAGAGGTGGCACCGATATCGTTTTGGCCGATTATCGACCGGCGATTATCGGCACCGAACAATCAGCTGATTATCGGCCGATACCGATTTATGGATTTTCAATTATTTGTTGAGTGGTAACACCCACAGTTCTTCAGCGGAAGTCGAAAATACTCCATTAGTGATGTTTCGATTATGAAAAATCAAATCGATTTCGATTTCGATTAATTTCCTCAGAAAAAAACGATTTCGATTTCGATATAAAAAGTCAATGATAACAAAGATGAATAAAATTAGATATAGATATTATATAGATTTTTGTAGATCGGAAAACGCAATTAATTATTTAATTATTTTACACGCGACATATATACCATGGCTAAGATTAATTATCGTATTCCTGTAATTAATAAAAAAACAACATGACATGGTTTATAACTTTTTATTATCAATTGTAAAAATCTCAAAAAATCGTAAACATCTGAAATAACTCCTCCAATATATTTCACACAGACCTTAAAGCGCTCCGTATTTTTTCGAACAATGAACATTAAACTTAAGTCAAATGTGAAGCGGTAGACACATCGGCACATAATCACAAATTTCGAATGTAGGCAGAACCATTTACCATCGCAAACGCACTTTATTTACGCACTTTTACTTTATTTATCATTGCCGATAAGTGTGGCGCTATAAAATTTGGGTGTTCAATATTCTGCGCATCAGATAAAGTATGATAAACAAACAAAGGTACTTCCGCTCACTCGCTCAGCGGTATTTCAAAGTGAAAAACGATGATTATCTTTTCTAAATTCCATACTTTAGCAAATAATTTTTAATCGAAATCAAAATCGAATTCAAAAATCAAATCGATTCGATTTAGATAAACGAAATCGAATCGAATCGAAATCGAATCGAAAATTCGATAATCGTAGCATGTAATAGTGAGCGTCTGCTCTATAATTTGGAATAAAAGTTTGTTTGAACTTTAGAAATGGCTACAAATAAAAGTAAAGTGTGGAAATATTTCAAAATTGATAATGTTGATGCAACTAAAGTAGTGTGCAATGAGTGTAATGCGAAAATATCAAGAGGCGGTACAATACCAAAAAAATTTTACTGCAGCAAATATGATTAGTCACCTACGATCGCAACACACGTAGCAATACCATGAGTTTGAACTGAACAAATCTAAAGAATCAGCAGTTGCGTGCCGATTATTTATTAAGGGATCCCTTCAAGTTCAACTGTTGGTGAGTGTGTTGTTCAGCCTACTTTGGCCCAGTGTTATGGCATGGCTGAGGCCTGACCAATGGACCATCCGAGGAGCTAAGTCGATCTCAACTGCAATTGGCGCGATGATGGCACTGGATTGTCAACCTTTCAGTATCGTTGAGGATGAAGGATTTAAACGGTTGATGAAGCTTGTTGCGCCAGTATGCTTTGCCCAGCCACCAAGTACTTCAGTTCAACTTTGCTCACTGAAATGTACGACCATCTCCGTGTGAATGTTGGTAAAACCCTCGTCCCCCCATCATGTGAGTTCATCATTAACAACCGACGAGTGGTCTGCTGACAGTGCGCCGGGCGTTGCTTGCTTCAGCTTGACAGCTCACTGGATTGATGAGAAATTCAACCGATGCCACGCCATGCTGCATGCCCAAAATCTGGAGGAAGGACACACGGGGGGACTACTTGACGAAGTTGTGACTGATATGCTCGATGGTTAGAATCTGCGTAAAGATCGTGTTCAATACGTCTTGCGTGACAATGCTGCTGCCATGATCAAGGCAATGAGAGTTGCAGACTTGCCACATACTGGTTGTATGGCTGAAACACTCCACCTTGCAGTAAAAGGTATTTGGAATCACACAAAGGGAGTAGAGAACGTAATAGCGCTTGGTCGACGCATTGTTGGACATTTTCAAGCATTCAACATAGCATACAACCGGTTGGTGGAATTCCAGAAGGTGCATAAGTTGCCTGAACATCGTCTTATCAGGACGAACCAACAAGGTGGAACAGCACTACATGCTGGTTCGTCTGCGAAGGCAACGACTGGCATTGACGTCATACGGCGGCCAGTATGACGTCAAATCTGCCCACAGTATCTCAGTGGGAATTGATTGATAAAACAATTGTCGCTCTTCAGCCCATTGAGGATGTTACTCAGGTAAATGATTTATTTTTATAGCATGATAGTAAGTTTGCAACATATATTAATTATAATTAAACAAATAAATAATCAAAATTGAAACTGAAACTTAATTTATTAATTACATTAAATTTAATAATGTATCGTGAATTGAATTTGCATTGTTGAGTAAGTCAATAATAATAAAATTCAGTTATTGTTATTTGCTAGGCCTACTTACACAGTTACACTAGTAAGTCGATAAATCACATGAACTAGAGAAGTGAGACTGAGAGAATGAAATTTTCGTTTAGTAATTTATTATAATAATAAATTGATTTTTTTGGTTTGTTTATGCAAATTTCTAGGTAGTCAGCTCTGATTCCGAAATGGTTGCAGTGATTCGTATGGCACTTCTGAAACATCCAGACAGCCGTGGCGTCAAGACCATGATTACAAGAACTACTCACTTCCTCTCGATCGACGCTTCCAGTTTGTCTTCGCTGAGAAACAGCTGATGGTGGCCACACTGCTTGACCCTAGATTTAAAGATCGCTTCATGCCCGCCGAAGTACGACAACGCGCCTACGATTGGCTTGCTGTCAGAAGGTGCTGATGAGAGATACCGATATGGCAAACGAAATCCCGCCAAAACGTGCTGCGATTGAAACTTGTCAACTGAACGATTCTCAATCAATGGTGTGGGATGTCTTTGATCAAGTGATACAGAGGTCTCACCCTCATATACAAGCAGAGGCTGAACATAATGTTCCTGTTAATCCAGCGGATGCAAGTGCAAGTGCAAGCCGAGCCGCAGTTATGTAGCTGAGTTCACGCTTCATCGTATGAGTGATCCTCTGAAGTGGTGGTCTGAAAATGGTGTCAACAGCAAATTGGCTCCCGTTGCTAGACAGTTCAATGCCCGCCACCAACCAGTGTGCCCAGTGAACATCTCTTCAGTGGGGCTGGGCTAATAAATTCTGATCGTCGTTCACGTCTCCATCCTGACAAGGCTGAAATGCTCATGTTTATTCGTACTAACGTGGCAGCATACGAGTGAGAGTGACTGAAGTTGAACACTGAAGTTGAACTGAATAGAAGCCAAGGCTTTCGCAACAATCACTATTCTCTCGTTTTATATTGAATAAAGCAAACCTTTTTTATTTTTATTGTTACTTGTTAGACTAAGCTTGATGACTCAGACAAAATAAACAAATAAAATCGGTATCGGCCCGCTAGGTAATCGGCCGATACCGATAATCGGCAAATCGGCCGATAATCGGCCGATTAATCGGCCAACCGATTAATCGGTACACCTCTAATAAAAAATAGAATCATTGAGCTGTGCAAAGAGTTAAACACATTTCATATTTATAAAAAAAATAGAATCATTGAGCTGTGCAAGAGTTAAACACATTTAATATTTATAAGATTAAGAAATTAATCTCACGAACTAATCAAGACTTTATTTTATTTTCCAGAATAAGTTTTACCTAGTGAAATTCTATTGACCATTAAAATTATTTTAAAATAGTTTTCTAAGTCTTCGTTTTTTCACAATATTTTATTTTATTATTTTACTAGTAGTTGACCGTTGCATTCACGCTAAAGGTTTTATCTCTATAAAATGTTTAATTTGAGAATTAATAGCAACTATTAATACGGAATTCCAAGTGCATAACAAAAAACTTAGTAAATAGCCGGTTTGAGCAACATCTCTAAGTGATCTACCAATGGCATCTAAAGCATGGCTCGATGTCATCGTGCACTCATCCAGCGAAAACATTTCCGCTGCAAATGTATGGCGCAAATTTTGTCTTACTGTCTTCTTTATTAGAGACTATTAACTGCGGAATTCCAAGTGCAGAATTTATTTTTATTTATAGCGGCGGCGTTCCCATTCTACCACATGCGCAGCCGACATCCGTGAAATGACGTCATAGAGTCATAGAGGATATCCCAAGTGCAGAATTATTTTTTATTATGAATCGAATTGTACCATCTGGAAATCAATTTAACTACTGAATTTTTAAATACGATTGATTAGGTTAATTTGGTGCTGATTTATGTTAACTACAATAGAAATGACCTACATTTTGTACGTCACAAATTACGTTTTACCCGGCTCCAACGCTAACCAACCTAGCCAAAACCAAATAACCAACCAAACAAATCAACCAACCAACCAAACAACCAAAGCAAACCAACTAACCAAGCCAAACCAAACTAAACACCATTAGGTAAAGATATGGGTGTAATTTATCTCACCCGTTACGTTTTGCCCTTAATTATATCAATGTTAAAATCAAAACAAAGCATTAAAAAGTTTTTATAAAATGCACTGAAAAGTAAAAAATAACTACTTTATTATGCCATTTTGCTTCAGGCACGATACAGCAGCCATCGGAAATGGCGTCCTCATAGATATATAAGACTAGATCGCTTATGCTTGCCCAATAGAGACCGAAAAAGTGTTGTATTCGAGACCCTTACTTTAAAAAGAAGAGTACAATTCTGTGTACAGGTTTCTTTATTTTTACCGAAAAAGATTTCCATCCTTTTAATTAAAAAAAATCCCCATTCATCATGCTAGAGGTTGGCGCTTTTAAAATCAACTGATGTGTCCGAAAAAATTATATTTGACAGTTTATTAATAATATAATCAAATAACCAGGTACACGCACAACACGAAGGCATTTTATTCAAAGTTAGTGAAAAAAAGTTTTTGAAAATTTGTCAAGGGAAAACAATGCAAAATGTCTTCTGCTATTTATTTCGGTTAGTTAAGGTTTCTATGCGTACAAATGCATCATAGTTGCAAAGAATTTGTAAAAAATATATAAGTTATACATATTGTACTCTTCTCTTTTTAAAGTTATGGTCCGCACAATATATATATGCATAGCCATAACGATCTTAGTCTTATATATCTATGGGCGTCCTAGAGGATTTTTTTATTTATAGCGACGACGTTCCCATTCTCGCAAAAAAAATTGTACCATCGGGAAATGACGTAATAGATTATTTATAGCGACGGCGTTCACATTCTGCACGCACGTCGGACTACAAGATGCTGTATACTTTAATTAGTAGGATACAAAGCAATTGAAAAGCAAAAAGTATAAAATATTAAAATATATTTTTTAAAATTATAAAATTAGCTTTAATTAACATATACTGAAAAGTAAAAAAAATATTCCTTCGATCATATAAATATCATATAAATAAAAGCATTGGCGCTAGTTTATATTTATTGTAATTGTAGACCTATAAAATTACAAAATTATAACATCTAAATATACTGGATATGATCTATCACAAAAGCTACATTTTTTACAAACTGCAATTTCAATAAACTAATAATCCATGTTGGCGCTTACGTTTTTTTTTTAATGCTCACTTTTTAGTAAAAAACATTTCGAAGTTTCTACGTAGGGCACAGCACATTTCACGCTTTTTATACACTTTTAGTCATTGTAATCATTTCCTTTCTAACATTTTTCTTAACATTTTACTTTCTTGATAAATTCTAGAGAGATGTAGTCAAATTTTACTAAGACCGATAATTTCAATAAGAAGCAAAAAAACAAACCTCCACCTGTTTTGATAGAAATAATAAAAACAGACCAGATTCAGTGAGATCCTTTAAACATGTTAGTCTAAATGTTAGTGCTTAGACTAACTAGGACAATATCATCCTATTTATGCCTGGTCACAGTGTTTGTATATTGTCGTAACTAATATAGTGAGACAGTTTAATTATACACCTGTTCTGTGATCATTTTTCTGGGAAAAATTGTGTTGATATTTGTTTAGATCCATTGATCGTTTTAATTTTGCATGTGTTTTTAAATTTTCAGCCTGCTTACAACCTGTTACCTAAATTATGAGCGTTAGTACGCTTTTTAACACTATTTAGTTTACTGATAAACATTTTGTAGTCTTCGTTTATTTGATTTTGTCTTATTGTTAATCGCAATATATATATTGTCAGCAGTGATTTTATGTTTATTTAGGCGTTCTCTGGAGGCGTTTACTGTGTGTCAGTTACTTTCACGTTCAATCAATCAATTAATGTAGCCGAGTGGTCAATTCATATTTATTTGTGCGACTTACACAGTATTCTTGTACAATAAATCAAATCTAACTGGTTCTACACTGTTCCGAAAGATTTGTAGACTAATAAAGTGATGTACACTAATACACTTCTTTGCCCATGCTTCAAGTCACATCATCTAACTCCTATTTCTAACACACTGTTCCCGACCTCATACTCTACTGTTCTCTTCTCGACCCCCGAATCGACTACTCAACTGTCCTCTCTGCCTACTACTCCCTAACTATCTTCCTTTCTAACCATCTCTTCACTTACTGCCTTACTGTTTTCAGACTCCTAACTATATGTTTCATCAAAACATCCCAGAATGATAAGGCCCCAACTCTTTTGATTGGTCCATCTACCTTTTTGTCTGTCCCTTTTTCAGTTCAGTCATCCATCTGATGAGAATAAAGAAAGTGTGTTGAACTCTTTTGCTGTACGTACCCACTATCACTTGCCACAAAAGAATAATGTGTTTAACCGGAACTTTAAATTTAAGAAAATACATACGTGTCCCTGTCCTGAAAATTTGAACTGGTTAATTAAATGGAATGGTTGTATAGCTATACTGAAAAATCTATCGTGCATGACTAGCCCCCCCCCCCATCCTCATCCCCGTGCATGATTTGAGCTTTTTGACAAATTTTTTATAATAATAGCTATAAAAAATCGAATTAATTTGTTCAATAAATCAATAATAATAAAAACTTAAAAGTTTATATTTTGGCAATTATTCAGGCTAGAAAGGGTTTTAACAAACACGTAACTAAAAATCACACGTAATGGCCAATGCACTATGGTGTGAAGGAGAAACAAGAAAGTAACTAAATGTTGGTGTAGACTGTAGATTGGGGTGCATCACCACAATAGAGGAAAAAATTGATTGTTTGTTTTTGAGCTGTCTATGTTTCTAATTTGTTCTAATATCATTAATAATAACTTGTGTAAAATATTTTTCAAATCAGAGTTGATTTAGAGGTCCCCCCACCCCGCCCAAGAAATCACAAAACATGACATGTAAAGAAAAACAAGCAATTAAGCGCCTGTTCCATTCTGGACACAGGACGTGTTAGAGCATTTTCGTATTATGTATCAGTACGTATGCTATCTTTCAGTAAATATTTGTAAATTTTGTAAATGTTTATAAATTCAATTGTGTAATGCATATATCTGAAAAAAGATATTAAAAAAGACGTTTTCTTATATTTGAAAACAAAATTATTTTTCTCTTAAATCTAACTACAAAGTGGTTTGTGGTTACTGAAATAGGACTCATAATTGAAAACATTCGAAATTGTAGTCATTTAATCGTCCGAAAACTCCGTCAATTGTTGCATAGCTCTGATACTTTCAATTAAACTCAGAACACAAGCTTACTATTTCATTTGATGAGTTTCTTAATAAATCTTGGTGAAACTACGTGCTGCAGTATTTCGCACCAATAAATGGGTTATTGAACGTACAAGGTGTATATATAATATATAAGCCCCTTAGGAGCCCGACCCGGCCCTCAGAGGGTCCTGTGCAAAATGAACTTTTGATGTACACATGGCAGGCCAAGACCTACAAAATGATATATACATCATGGTCTAGGACTTATAGTTGCTGAGATATATAGGGCGCTCCTTTATTAATATAGCTTATAGTAAAAAACGGTACTTTACAAGCCCCCTTTGACCCTCAGAGGTCAGATCGCGAAATGAACTTTTGCTGCACACATGGCAGGCCAAGACCTACAAATGATATGTACATCATGGGTCTAGGACTTATGGTTGTTGAATCTAGGGTGATGACAGACAGACAGACAGACAAAACGGGGACAATAGAGCATTTTTTTCGAAAATGCTCTAAAAATTAATCGAGCAATTTTTTTTAAATAGTACATTAAAATTATCACTTCGTTCTTGTGATGTGGTAGCTGAATGGGTAAGCAGCTTAAGGTTTTACTTTTTGTATGCTGACTATCCGGGTTCGATTCCTCTCAGAGACATATTTTAAATTTGGTTTTAATTTTTCCCCAGAATGTATCCTTATAGTTTTTAAGCGAAAAGTAACTAATTAGATATCTTTTACATTTTATTTTATTGAAATAATTTATCTTTTACGATGTTGTAGAAAAACAACAACTAATTAGATTTTTAATTATTTCATAACTTAAAAAAAAAATTGAAACCCTGAAGCCCGGCCCTCAGAGGTCCTATCGCAAAATGAACTTTTGATGTACACATGGCAGGCCAAGACCTACAAAATGATATATACATCATGGGTCTAGGACTTATAGTTGCTGAGAATGGGCGCTCCTTTATTAATATAGCTTATATAGTAAAAAACGGTACACTTTACAAGCCCCCTTTTACGGCCCTCAGAGGTCAGATCGCGAAATGGAAAAAAGTCATTTCTTGAGGCCAAGATCTACAAAATGATATATACATCATGGGTCTAGGACTTATGGTTGTTGAGATCTAGGGTGATGACAGACAGACAGACAAAACGGGGACAATAGAGCATTTTTTTTTCGAAAATGCTCTAAAAATTTATTCTAGCCTATATAAAAATTACATTAAAGTATTAAATTATTTATTACTGTTGCATTTAATTCAGTTTCACATTGTTGCACGTTTGTAAGGTTTACGCACATTTGAGATGTTTTGCGGCCCATTTCTACCACCACTTGAAGAATGTTTTGAAAATGTTCATCCGTTCGCGCTGCTTCAACAAAGTCAGATGCCAGTTTTCACTCCTCTCTCGGCACAATCGTTAAAAACGTTAATAGCAGCAACATTTTCTGCACTGGCAATGTAAGAAGCTGTTTGGCACCAATCATCAACAGGCAGTTGGAGGAATCCTGTGTCCAGTTGAAGTCTGTATATAGTAAACCACGAGTCAACTCCAGCCAGATCACACAACCGAGTTTTAGAATCAATTTATTGGAATCGTGGTTTTCCCCAATCATTTCCAAATCGATTCTGTGGAGTTTGGAGGGCAACCACTGGTCGAAGCCTTAGCAGAGCATCTGCTAGAGCTCGCTTCCAACACAGGTACTTCATTGCTGAACAGAGCAAGTGGGATCATTTCAGCAGTGAGGTACCACAGATGCCTATTCAGGGCACGTATTGCTGACTTGGATATGTCTCTGTTGACATCGTTGTAATCCAAAAGTCGCTTGTAGAGCTGTAGATCATTCCATGGTGCATCCACACTCTTTGCAAGTCAGCCACCACACGACATAAACATGCGTTACAAATGTAGCAAACGCACAGGAATCTGTGGCACTTGGTCACGTGTGGTAATAGTACCCGGAGGCAATGATTGAATTTGTTCCTCATACAGAGCAATCTTGAGGCAATATATCAGCTTTGCCATGTCGTGCTTTGTGCAGGCCACCTGGTCTTTTAAAAAGTTAACCTCCTTATTTGTAGCATTCAGGTAAACAAGGGACAGCTTAAGGAATTCGTGGTAGTCGTCTCGCAAGAATTCGGTTTGTTTACTAGAGTAGGCATGAGCAATCACCGCATCTCTCAGTCGCTTTTGAGCCTTCATATCATGATCAGCTAACGTAAACGAACTACAAACGTGAGACCAATCATGTGCCACCAACTCCCAATTACTTCGCAGCTTGGTGAATAAAGTTATATCCGGGGATTTGGAAACTTCTATTTTCATGTCTGCAAACACATACGAGAGGATAACTTCACCTATGTGATGGCACGACAACCTGACCACAGAGAGCACGTTGCAGCATATTTTGTATGGCAATGCAGGCAGCAGTCTGATGACCAGTGTTTGATCTTGTTGTGTCCGAATGTCATATTAACGATACAATCATTACAGTGCCACTCTGTCATTAGCTTCATGGTTAGTTCTGCAATTATTTCACCAACGGGTTTTTCTTTGTTGCCTTGGCATAATTTGTGGCACTCCTAAGTTTCAATTGCTTTGCATCACCGACAACAACTGTTATGCGTTCTTCAGTGACACGATGATTTTTTAGAAGGTGTCAGTTTGCCATCCCAGTGGAGAGTGCAGATTTGGGTGGTTCCCAGGAGTCGTGGATCTTTGTAGATATCTCACTTACAACTTTGCGACGTGAACGATCTGCAGAGGCATATGAAGAAGCTACCATTGATACATCACCCCAGACTCGCTAATAAGGCCTAATGTGAAAGCTGCCTGCTGTGTTGGTGTAATCTTTAATCTTGTCGCTAGTGACACAAGATTTGGTCAGCTTAAAACATCTGGAGGTACAAATACTGGCTCCTGTTGGCTTTCTTCGCTTTTGCAATGGCATTATATCATCCAAACAGTTATCAACAAACTCTATATTATCTTCAGATTTAGAGTAGAATCATCGGGTTCGTCACTGCTACCCTCGCTGGAAGGCACTGATATCATTGAACATGCTGCATTTTCTTCTCTTGCGCGTTTCTGACGCTCCAATGTTGTGACATCTCGTGAATGGCGTCGAGCGACTTTTTTGCAAGTGTTTTGTCAAATGATCCAAAGCTGGAAGACCTATCTCCTTTCATAGACCTCAAGAATGCTAGATCTTCTGCATTCTTGATAATAATCTCGACATTTGGTGGCCACAGTTGAAAAAATTGTTGCCAACATAGATTTCATTTGTTCCAGTTTACGTTTGGTGGCTGGTGTGTTTCGGCGACTTTTATCAATTGAACGAAGTTTATTGTATTCATCAAGCTGAACAATCTTTTCACAAGCTCTCTCTGTCACCATTGGAATGTTTGCTTTTTCGTAGAAAGCAGTAACTTGATTCAGCACAATTTTGGCAGTTGTAAATCGAGAAGGTGCACCAAAGAGAACCTGGACGCTCACTGTGTGCTGCTACATTGCAGTGATACATCATGCACCTCAAAACTTGTAAACAAGTTGGTAGTCGAAGAATTCTAGTAATTATAGCATCATCAACATAGATTGCAGGGCCAATGCTAAACAATTCAGTTTTCAGAAGAGTTTGTGGTTTTCTTTGTTCGCGAGGCAAGGAGACACAGTAATAACTGGATATGCAACTGTTGAAGTGATGCCAGGGTCAGCCAGCATTTCCTTAGAAGGTGTAAACATTTTATTGTTGTTTTTCATTATCATTTCCATGTTCTGATTTTATAGGTCGTGTGTATCAGAAATTAAAATAATATAAATAAAGAAAATTAAAATGCTTACCTTAGTCATTAACTATTCGGTAAGGAAAAGTGTGGTTTTTGTAATAAAATGTGAATTTTAAATTTTATTTCTAGCACAACTGCTTTTCAAAATCAATCATAGCTACCAAACATTATA
Source organism: Bulinus truncatus (assembly GCA_021962125.1). Lineage (NCBI taxonomy): Eukaryota > Metazoa > Mollusca > Gastropoda > Planorbidae > Bulinus > Bulinus truncatus. The sequence goes on along the minus strand of JAGDYQ010000009.1, from coordinate 10,574,203 downwards.
AAACCAAAGACAATAAAACAATTTATATAGCGCTTCACTTTTTGTATGTAAGTCTGTAAAGCTTTACAAGAAGGATGGTTTATCTAGTTTTTCAGCAATTATGCAAACTTTGTTGAAGTCGGGGGGACCTCTAAATATTGTCAAATATTTTTTTATTTTTTTACACAATGCTTTTTTTATCAATGGAACAAATTTAAATAGCAGACAGATCAATTATTAAAATTTTTGGTGATGCACTACTGTAGATTCTCAGTTGTGTCAGAATCCAAATTGAAAAGAACAGATATTACATAAGTTCGATTTTTGATGTGATAAAGTGTTTAGTCGTTTGTGAATTTTATTTTAGAGGGGACAAGGAAACTGAGGATGAATTTGAAAAAACCAAATGATTGTTTTTCATCAGGAAACTTCTTTAACTTATTTGCTTATACAATTAATTTTAAAAAAGACGAAAAATTGCGTTCAATGGTACCAATAGGGAGCGACCGTTAATCGGATCGGTATCGGACCGATATTGGCACTATCGGTTAATATCGGATCGACCGATTTTTTGTAAGGGAGCGACCGATGGTCGAACCGATATTGGCACTTTGGGTTAACTATCGGACCGGCCGTTTTGGCTGCCGATGCATTTTTCACAACAGAGTTGCAGAAAAAAATAATCAGTAAATAACCCAATTCTATAACCAGATCAAGACAAGATTTAAAAAAAAAAGGAAAAAAACCCGTACACAGAAATTTTCACGTCCACAAAAATTACATCAGCGATATGACCTTGAAACAATAAGTTGGCATTTTTAATTCTAATGTATGACCTTGAATGATACAATTAGTGAACATCTGTGTGTATTTTGGGATGGGAAGTAGGGGGGAAAGAAACAAGACTTACGTGTGGGCGAAGTGTTACGAAATATGACAGGGAAGGGGTGAGCATGGGTTGACATACGTCATTAGCTGTAGCACGAGAGAAAAACACGTGTTTGGCATTGTTGTTGGTTTAAAATATGGGTATCGGTATGGGTATCGGTAAAAATGCTGGGAAAATATCGGTATCGGACTATCTGTAAAAAGGCATATCGGTCGCTCCCTAGTACCAACCATTCCAGCTAATGCCAAGTACACTTCTCCCGATATACAAAACGATATTATCGCAACTATGTAAGAAATGGTATTACAGAAATTATTGAGAAATTAAAACAAACGATCCTGGCTTCTATATAATAAAAATGTGATGGCACAGAGATAAAAACAATGTAGAAAATATGACATTAGTGATTCGTTATGTTAAAGATGGTATAGCAGACAAAGTATTGTTACGAATGACTCCCCTAAATGAACTTCATGCTCAGTATATTGCCGACACAATCCTGACACGTTTATCAGATGTTGGTCTAAGTGTTGATTGCATACTCAGTCAATGTTATGATGGTGCAAGTATGATGTCGGGTAAATTTGGCAACGTTCAAATTAAAATTCAAGAAACTGTTGGTAAGAGCAATTCGATACGTACATTGTTTTAATCAGCAAATACATCTTGTAGTACCGGTAATCCATGCATTAGAGAGTTTACTACATGTCCAAACATTGGTCAAATTTATGATGTTGTTAAACTACGGCGACACTTTTGCATCAACGCTGGAACGGACATCTTACATCTATTGAGAGGCTATTATCAAATAGTTTTCTGACCTTGAAGACATGCTTGTATAATTTATATTCATCTGAATCAAAATCGCTTGATGGTGATGAAGTAGCGTTAGCAGTCGGATTTTTAGCTCAAATAAGACAACCTGAATTTCGCATTCTAGCGGAAATAATGTTAAGCGTACTGTTACAACCAGCCAACATTAAGTTGCAAGCAAACACAGTTGATCTTTTCCAAATGGTATTGTGATTATTGAAAACTGTGTCGCACAATTGCGTGCCATGAGAAATGATGCGACATTTGAAACAATTTGAAAAAAATCTGAAATTACAATTAATGAAGAAGTCCAAATTGTGCAATTGAATGAACAAGCTGATTACGTTGTTCAATAAAAGCCTAGTCAACCTACTTTATTAGCAAAACAAATAAGCAAATTTAATTATAAATACAGCGACAGAATTGTCATAAAAGTTCAATAATAGATTTAGTGAACGATCAAAATCATATGATCGTGCATTAAATGGTTTACTCCCCAGGATCAAAGGAATTTTAGATCTTTCTATCTTGCAACCACGTGTGCAGTTGGTTGGTATTGATGAAACTCATTTGGACCAAGAAATCTTTGTTGGAAAACATTTCATTTTGTTACGATAGCAACCAGATCCAAACAGCACATCATGAAACACTTTTGAAAATGGATGAAGCAATATTAGTGCTAAGGCCCTTGCGAGAAGGATTTCCTCTGCTACATGTTTCTATAGCAGCAATGACATTTGGGGCTTCAACGGCTGTGTGTGACAACAGTTTCTCAACAGTTTCTTAACCCTCACACGAATGCTCACTAAGGTGGAGGGAAAAAAATTTTGTTGAATATCTAGGTTGGATAATTATAAAAACTTGCTAACGCATGCAGTTAGTAATGTGGCAGAGAATTAGACAATTTAAAGCATATCTTGAGGTTCCGCAGTTGACCTAAAGTATAGGCATATTTCGATATAAAAACAATAATCTTTAAAAAGTTTACATAGCAAACATATTCATGTTGTTGTTTACCTTTTAACAGTATATACAAACGTTACAAGTAAAAAGAACCATATATTTGAAGGGAAAACACATGCAAACTGTCTAACATGTTTTTATAGCTACAAACAGTGCTTTTTTCAGTGGGAACTCATGAAGTGAGTTCCCATACCTTTTTTTTATAGACTATTATAGTATTTTCTGACATAAGTTAAAAACAGATGTGAAATGAGTTCCCAAACATTTTTCGCTAGAAAAAAGCACTGGCTACAAATGATGTTGGGCTTTGGTGTCCAGTTTTTGGCATTTTCGATCTCGATTCCAATCGTGCTTTTATGAATCCATCGCGTTTTTCTGGACCACACACCACTTTGGAAGCTTCTGTAACTAACTTGATATGTCTCTCTACTGACTGGGTGTGACAAGGATAGCGGGTGAAATCCAGTCTTGGTGTATTTTCTTCGCGGATCAAAGTATCGTCATAAATGTCCATTACGATCGGAGGCTCTGTGATCGGAGATTTCTGTAAATCGATCATGTCTATGTTGCCTCAAAGTTGATTACAAGGATAGAAAGACTTGGTGGCGGAGTTTACTTACACTCTGTCATCATACATGAACAAAATTTGTTCATCCCCAGGACCCTGAAGCTCATACGTAGAACATTGAAAATCTTTGGGTGAGGGCAAAGCGAAAATTAAGACAACAATTTGGGACAAGTTTGAGTTTCGAGATCAATTCACAAACCAGAATATTTTCTCCGTCATTCTTTGTGCCATATCTGAACAATATGTTGTTTAGATTATTCAACTCCTTAAAAATCAAAAATATTTCATCTCATATCTAGTTTTTCATTAGGAAACATTTTTCAAATCTATCCTACTTTGATACTATAAGCAGGCTTGCGGAGCCGGGCCGAGGAGCCGCTACTTTTTGGTGGAGCCGGAGCCGAAAAAATCTGGCGGCTCCACGGTCCCAAATGCTTTTTTTACAGCAAGAATTTTTTTTTAACTTGAAAATTCCAAATTTGTTTGATTGTTTTGCTTCCTACAATTTGAAATATTTGTTATTTTTACGAACGCCTACAACAGTAACAGCGTTAAAAAATGATGCATAACTTTATCAGCGGCATGTGTGGCGCAATTACAAAATTTTTTGTCTCGTGTGATACTATCTTAATGAGGAGCTGGAGCCGTGCCGGAGCCGGAGCCGTCAAATTTGTGGGAGCCGGAGCCGGAAAAAATTGGCGGCTCCGCATTTTTAGGGCTCTATAAAGGAAAGTAACCCATCCTTTTAATACTCCACGGGATTACATAATGCTTATGATGTCCTTCTAAGGTATGGCATTAGTTTTCTTTAGGCACTGTTTTTGCGTCTATTAATAATTATCCAAATGTTATGTCATTTTCAGGGCCATATTTTACACTTTAAACGTACTGATAAAATATAAAAGGACCATGGGTCCTCAATGGCATATACCATCCTAGCAGAAAATTGGTTTTATCAATTTGTGTCATGCCCTGCTAGTGTTGGGCATCAGTGTTTACTATGTGTACCGTTTTTTCTATCCAGAATGTATTAAAAGTAGTTGACAGTTATCTCATTTACAAGGCTACATTTTATACACCAAATGTCGTGATAAAAATCAAGGGGCCCATAAGGCATCATTGGAATATAATGGATTTGATTAATTTTTGTTATGTCTTAATGGGGCTGGGCATTAATTTTCTTTAGGGACCGTTTTTTCTTATATATATCATATATTAATAATAGGCCTACTGTTATTTTCGGGGCCCTATATCAGAGAAAGCTTTACATCAATGGCAAATATTCAAAGGCCTAGAGGCCTAAAGTACATCCATCCCTCTAACGTGAGTAACATAATCTTTATGATGTCCTACTGAGTCAGGGCATTGGTTTTCTTTGGGCACCTTTCTTTTTCCTATATAACCTATGTTTAAAAATATGGTTAGTTTTTGGGCCCTATATCAGAGATTTACAGCAACGGAAAAAATTCAAAGGCCCTTGAGTGCTAAAAAGTGCATCCATCCCTCTAATTATTTGGGGGATAAAATAATGTGTATGATGCCCTGCTGAGTCAGGGCATAGGTTTTTCTTTGGGCACCGTTTTTCTATAACCTATATGGTTAGTTTTGGGCCCTATATCAGAGATTTACAATAACGGCAAGAAATTGAAAGGCCCTTGAGGACTAAAGTACACCCATCCCTCTAACTATTTGGGGGATAACATAATGCATATGATGCCTGCTGATGCATTGGGTTTCTTAATGTATTAATAATAGTAGGCTATTTTTCAATTCAGTAATTTTGGGAATCCAAAACAGTATCCTTGATTTGAAAATGAAGGGTCCCAGTTATCTAAAGGTCATTCGTCTGCCTGGTGCCTTTTTCGAGGTCCCTTGTTGTTGTTTTTTTTTAATAAACAAACAAACAATAAATGGTAAATTTTATATTATAACTCTTAATCCTTGTTAAAAAAAAAACTCATTTGGCAGCACCGTAGCCAGAATTATGTCATATTGTTATAAAAGCTAAACCATAAAAGATCGAAACGAAAAAAATGGCGGATAAAAGTAGGGAGCGACCGATAATCGGATCGCTATCGGTATCGGACCGATATTGGCACTATCGGTTAATATCGGATCGGCCGATTGTTGTAGGAAGCGAAACCGATAATTCAGGCCGATATTGGCACTATGGGTTAACTGTCGGACCGGCCGTTTTGGCTGCCGATACATTGTTTTTTTTTTCACAACAGAGTTGCAGAAAAGAAAATCATTAAAAATAACCCAATTCTATAACCAGATCAGACAAGATTTAAAAAAAAGAAAAAAAAACCCTTACACAGAAATTGTCACGTATACATCAGAGATACGACCTTGAAACAATAGGATTGGCATTTCTTAATTCTAATGTATGACCTTGAATGATACGAAATATGACAGGGAAGGGAGTGGCATGAGTTGACATACGTCATTAGCTGTATTAGCACGAGAAACACGTGTTTGGCAATTGGCATTGTTGTTGCTTAAGGGGGGCTGTCCATTAATTACGTCAACAAAATAGGGGGGAGGGGTCAGAAAATTTTAGACAATTGGTGACAAGGGAGGAGGGGAGGTCAAGAAAAGTTGACGTCAACAATGTTACTTTTTTAAATTTAATATAATTACTTAATAAATAGGAAAATTAAGCAGCGTTTGTAGTTCTGTGTTACACACTCGCTTAACCTTCAGTATTTTAATTAAACTAACTATGTTCCTACTAATTTTGCCACATAAACATTTTAGGCGTCTTTTAGGGGGGTAATCAAATGTTGACGTAATTTTATAGGGGGGTCTCGGAAAGTTTGACAAGTTGTTGACAAGGGGGGGAGGTAAAAATCGCCAAAAATTTGTTGACATAAATAATGGACGAAAGCCCCCTAAAAATAAAATTGCGGTATCGGTATCGGTAAAAATGCTGAGAATATCGGAGGTATCGGACTATCGGTAAAAAGGCATATCCGTTAGCTCCCTAGATAAAAGTCTATAAAACTTCAAATTTTGCTCGTAATAACAATAATATCGTTGATATTGACGTCCAAATGTCTTGAATATATGTATTATAATCAATAATATGATTTTATACTGATTTAAATCGTTTTAGTAATAATAAGCTCGTAATAATTGATTATGCTATAATACGATTACAGGAATTACCCCAGGCCAGGGGCACAGTTTTTTTATTGCTGAATGAGCGCCCTGCCGACAGAAATATCCGACGAAAACACAGGTAGTAAACATAATTTTGGGTGGGGAGGGGTCCCGAAGTTTTATAAATAGGTCTAAACATTAAAGTATTAGTGCAGTAACATTCTAGGATTGATGGTGCCCTATTTAGTTTCTTTAAGAGACTTCTATATTGCCCATTGCCCAATATTTTAGACTGGTTTTTACAAGTCCTCCCAGCTTTTAAATGGGTACCTGACTTTAAGTTGGGGGAATAAAGGCGGCTGGGCAGTTGTGCTAACCACACAATCCCTTCATATGCCAGTAATAGAAACTGATGAATTCTGTACATCTGCCCCCGATGGCCCTTTAGGGCTAAGGGGAACTTTACTTTACTACTTACTTTTACAAAATGAAACTATTTAAACTGTGTAACATATTTAAAAGAATAGAAGAGCTTGAATATATATATACAGCCATATGTAAAAATGTATGAGTCAGTATTGGGGTGCTTATGCGGAAATACAAGTTTTTAACTTACTTTTAGGTCGCTGAGACCGGGAGGAGCTCAGTAAACGCGGTATAGTGTCACGTGATTATATTTCAAGATGGCGCTTTGCTGTGCAAGTGCGTGTATTTTATTATTATTTGTTATAGTAATCTTTTCTTTCTAAGTCATATCGACACCCTAAATGTCATGATATTGATATTTGAAATTTCATATTTCTTTTAACTATAGTTGCTACAGTAATATTATAATTTAGCCTCAATGAGGACTAACCTACATATAACTATATTTTAATGGCCTTGTCTATCATTAAACTCATTAGTCTCTGATAGTCTATATTCCCTCACTGTTATTACAACTGCTTTTTTTAAAGATGTAATATATAGAATTAAGTAAATTAATAAGTCCGTATTATCTACCTGAATCTTAAATAGTATAAGTATAGGCTATTTATTGTGTCAACAAAGTCACAGTGACAAAGTAAAACCTAATTTAGTTTAGACTTCTTTTAATTAAAAAGCTATCTTTTAAAATCTGATGCTATGTCCATGATTATGAACGTTCCATATTGAAGCAATTCATGAAAAGGCTATGCCTACAGAAAATTTTAGGGATGCAATTCTTAATATTTGAAGTTTGACATATATGTGTTTTTACTTGCTACTAAAGTTTGGATTAATTTTCATTAAAATTTGTCAACTAATAAACATTAAACTGATTTTAAAAAATACTTTTAATTGTTATTTAGTTGTGTAATATATAGTTATTTAAATATCAACCTTTTGATTATTGGATTAATTAGATATTTTTTTTTTCAATATTTTGCTTGTGTTTATTTAATTTTTTTATACTAAACAAAATATGTGGCCATTTCAAGAAATTAAAACAAAAGTTATTAATTTAAACTAGAACTAGTAAATATATAGTCTAGTTCAGTGGTGGCAAACCTATACACGTGTGCCACAGTCGGCTTACCGCAGCCCCATCTGTCGTCATGCATGAAAAGTAAAATATCACCTCCTTTTGTTTTAATGGAGAGTTGGCAGGAATTTGCTGATGGGAGCATATCTTCTCAGAGTAAACAAATAAACTATGATGACCAGAGATATCAGGTCCGGATATGAACATACAATCTGTGCCCATGAATGGCGACTGCATTAGAATTTATTATTCATTGACAACTAAGATAGCAGCAACATTATTAAGACTAATTATGTGTTCTCTGCAAAACCTAGGGTAAATTGCTTGTCCGGCTGAGTTTATTAGTTTAAGGTTACATTTCTAGTGTTCCTTGAAAGGGTATGATGTATTCTTATGAAAGATGTTAAGCTTATCAGAACAAGTTATATACATTTTTATTTCTACTTTACAATTTTATATTTTGTTCATTCATATGCTGATATGTGTCAGATATTTATGCACAATAACATCTGTCTTTAAGAAACTCACGTGGTTAATTCTTATTGTTATAATGATCTACCCATTACCCAGTACTAAAACTTCCGGTTTGTCTAGGTGAAATAGGAGAGAATAATAATCAAATCTTGTGACTCTTAAAATATTCCAATAATTTTAAGTTTTTTTAAAAAGTTGTTTTCGTTAATAAAACACTTAAATATATTAAAGTTAGCACCACTATAACTCAATATAACTCTGGGAAATTAGCCAGTCATCCCTGGATAATTTACTAATTAATAATTTGGGTTAAATATTTGTCTTTTTTCTCTCCAGTTAGTAATGAAGTTCAGAGCAACCTGTTATTTCTCTGTATCTGGTCACATATTTGAAAGCGATTAGTGAAAAGTACATTGTTGAAAATGGAACAGATCCCATTTCAAATGACAAACTTTCAGTGGATATGCTTATTCCAGTCAAAAGTAGGTTTGACTAGTTTTAATTATCTTCAAAGTTTTCCAAAAAAAAAATTATTGTACGTTTGTTAATCATTACTTAAATCATTTGATAAGCTTTTTTATTTGGTAGCTATTATTTTGTTAAGGTACCTTTACTCTGCCAACTGAGTATGCAACTTAAAAGTGTTAAAAGGTTATCAATTTGAGTCACAACTCACAAATATCTTTTTATGCGCATCTTGGAAAGTATTTAATTTCTGATGTAATGTTTCACCTTACAGATTCAGCTGTTGTAAAGCTTCTAGACCACCTTCTTGCTGCTAGCATTCCTGCAATTCTAAAAGCTCTGCAGGATGAATGGGTATGTTTAATTATATATATAACACTAAGCAAGATCATTTTCATTTTTATACGTCCACAGTGAAATGTTAGTCACGCCAAGCCAAAAAGTCACTAAACCAGACAGAGGCCAATTTTAGTTCAGCAAGGCTGAAAGACGCTTACAAGGGTGTTTAGGAATGCTAAAAAAGCAGGGAAGGCTCAAGAGAAAACACATTAATAAATAAGGGAATGACCCAAAGCGAGACGCCAAATACATCTACTAAACTGAGCAGCGTATGGAGTGGAGGGAAGGTTGAGGTTTAAAAATTACCAGGTTTGTCCTAACCAATAATGGTACCGTAAAGGTGTGTTTTAAAGGTGACATGTTATAAAATATAGCTTCAGTAAAATGTAATTGTATTGTAACAGGGTGGTAATTAAAGAGTTTAGTTAAATAATTTGTCATCTTTTGTTTGGGTTATGGAAACTATATTGCTATTAGCCAAGATGATATTTAAATATTTAATCAGTGAAGAATTTAAAACCAGGATTAAGAATATAATGAGAATGTTGTTGTTTTTTACTTAATTACATATACATTCATTTTGAATTTTAGAAATACATGTATAAACTTTTTTTCTTTAAAATGTTATTTAAACCACATTTTTTAAATTAATATTTATTGATATTGTCATAAATTATACAGTATTGTTTATATACAAATGAAATTCAAATGCTAGGACGTTAATTCACTTGTAAAAAAAAAAACATGTGAAACTTTTATGAAATTAACTCCCTTGTTTATTTTCTTTATATGATAATTTAATAAAGAAAAATAATACATGAATTAGGTACCACAAACTGATTTTTTAAAAATAGTTTTACAGCTTTTTTAAACGAATATTGCAAGAACTAGAGAATCTAAGAAGGTGGACATTAATTTATCACTATAGCTCAAATGATTTATGAGATATAAATTTTTGAAAATGTGACTTTTCATTTTTTTCTCTACACCTTCAAAAGTGCCAGTTTGCCAAGCATTATCTGAAAGTATTTCCTGTACACGAAATCATTACCTCAACACAAACACAAATATACATAGAACAAACTCCAATTTTTTCTAAAAATATAATTTCATTAAAATTTATAGTACTGAAAATGGGTTTTCATCATTTTTTAGAAAAAATAAAAAGGGAGATAAATTTTCATAATTAAACATTTCAAAAAATCATAAAAAATATTGTAATAAAACACACATAAGAACTAATTATATCAATCTGCAGGGTAGCTCTATACATTCGAATAGTCATAACATCTTAAGATTATTTATGATAAAAATAATAAAAGGTTAGAAAGAGGTGGGTAAAAAACTACAGAATTTTTCATTTTCAAGAATTCACAAAAAAAACACCTTAAAGTATATATTCAACATTTATATGAAAATGTAGGATATGCATAGCTCTTAACAATAAAATTGTCGTTAGACCAATTACTTTTATATATACAGTACAGGGATGGATAAATTCATGCATGTAAAAAATCTATAAAATACTTTTCACTTGGAAAAAAATCACTATTAAAAATTATTATTTGAAAAGTTATATTAGTAACAGTAACATTAGATGCATACAATTATTTTTTTATTATTTTTATAAGTCATGGAAAGCAAACAAATAATTTAAGCATTTTACCAATACAGGAGCTCACCTAAATAAGTGCAACTTTAGAAACTTCAGTATTTACTTTTAAGTTAATTTAAGCATATACCATTTAAATGAGTTATTAATGTGCCATTTAATCGATCAGCAGGACCCGGTTTAGGCTCTTGGTCTAAGCTATTTGGGATATAGTAAAGTCCCCTTAGCCCCACTGGGCCATCGGGATAGATAGTATAGTATTCTTCTGTTTCTATAACCTTGACATATCAAGGGATTGTGTGGTTAACTTCTTGTCCATCACCTTTTGTATTCTTCTGTTTCTATAACCTCGACATATGAAGGGATTGTGTGGTTAGCACAACGTCAATACCTTTACTTCCCCAACTTAAGTCAGGTACACATTTATAGCCGGGTTTGGGTTATGGAGCCCTTTATAATTCCAGAAATTAAATGGCAACGCCAAATATCTATGTATGACAATCGCTCATTCTAATAATTTTTTGGGGGGGGGGGGGGGGCTCCTAAAGTGGGGGTCCTAAGCTATAGCTTGTGTAGGTTATATATAAATCCTGCACTGTTGATCAGCATCATTCCATTCTTTTTTAATTTCATCTTTTAATGAGCTCTCATAGTGATAAGGTTTATTTCTGGAACTTTTCAAAAAACATGTTTCATACTTAGAGATAATGTACTGTTTTCTTGATCATTTAGTGATTTTAACTCTAATTTCTTCTTGATATAGTACTACTATTTCATCAAGGACATTTTTCCAATTATTGACACTACCATTAAAAGTTGTTTTTTTTTTTCAAATGTTTTATTATGTTTTCATCTATTTCTCTGTTATTATTTGTTTATCAAGAGTTTGAATGTCTGTTGTTTTACTTAATATAATTTAAATAAAAATAAATGAAAAGTTCATTAGTTAATCTCTGTAGTTTTTGAAAGAACAGACTTCTTCAGTGGACTGTATGTTCTCTTATTCACTCCAAAAGTTGCAAGGCTTTAAAATATATAAACCACATTCAAGTGGTCAAAATAGATTATATAATATACTGCTGATATGGTATTTAAACACATAAAAGTCTTTTCTATGTGTTACTTAACGATTACCAGTTCTTTTTTTTAGTTTGTGAGAACCATGTTTAATTACAGCTAAGATGTTCAAACTTCAATATATTTCTAATACTCAAACTGAACTAATAGTAATAATACAAACGCATGTGTGGCTAGAGATATTTTTAATTAAAAAAGAGTATGGCGTAACAGTTACATGAGTCCATGACTTGCCATTTTCATCTTTCAAAACCAGAGTTGAAGAAGTAATGTATTGTAGTCTAAGTAGCCAAGCTATTCCGTCCAATTAGCATAGAAACCCTTCTATAAAGTATTGAGTTGTCCACCGTCTGATAAAAGTAATTATGATATTTAAAATGGTTCTGACTTAGATAATAGTGAATTTAAGCATAGACTAAAAATACCAGTTACATTACAACAATAATTGAAAAAACACATTTAAATAATAATTATGTTAATTTGGCAATTGACCTACAATCTACTATATGTTTACACTGACAACCAATTACCGATCACGTTACCTGTTCTATTTGTTAAAATTTGAGATAATAAAACTTATCTAACAACTGTAAAAAAATATACTAGTCAATTTTCAATATATAAACTCTTAGAAAATATTATTATCTCTCTAAAAAAATAGCCAGAAAAAAATAGAAGTGCCCGCAAACATGAAAGGTATCCATTCAATATATCGCTATCATCAAAATGACCTCGAGGTTTATCAAATTAAGTTATTATAACTACAACAATAAACATTTCAAAAGAAATATAAAGCTAAAAAGAGTAATAACAAATAATGTAATATTTATCTACAAGTTTTTATTGTTTTTACTTACCAACTAAGTATTTTAAGTTCAATAAAAGTTCATTTCATTGTGACTGGTGTAGCGTTGCCCAACTTGATTGTCGGCCATTTTTACGTTAGTGCAAGAATGGGTGGAAAATGTGTGTTATATGCTATTTCTTAGCGCTCTCAAACTTCTGGGTCATGCTTACAAAATTAAGTTTTATTATCGTATTTTAAAAGTAAAATGGATGGGCTTTCTAATGATTCTAAAGAAAAACCTATAAAATTAAAAAAATCACATAGTAATTTACTTTTTATTTTGATTTTTTAATATTAAATATTGTTAAATATAATTTAATTAAATGTTTAGTATGGTTGTAAAGGGCATTCATTTCGCACACATTGATATATTTGGCATTACTGTCGGACGAATGGCCCAGGAGCGCACGAATTGAAAATAATGCTATAGGATGGTCAAAAATGACTTCGGTGATGGTTTTCATCTAAAAGATTCAACCTTTTGTTTTGAATCCAACGTAATTAAAAGTAACATATTATTGTAGGGCTAACAAATACTTTAAAATGGTATAATTGTTTTTGAGATTTGATCAGTTTTACATAGAGAAATCGTTAAGTTAAAACTATCCAAATAGTGACACAGTGATGCAAAACCACAATTTTGAGCCAGTTTGTGGTTCCTACATGAATTTAAATATTTCATTAAATAAAGTTACAGTTTAACTTCATCAGTAACAAAATAATTTTGGACAGTTTTAGTGAAAAATTTTACATTCTTACTTTTTAGACAACTTGCAGCTACACAACCACTTAGCAAAATGTTGCAAGTATTCAAAAACTCTGATTGAATCCATTGTTAAATAGTCTCCAAAATTATAAGACCACTTTAAAATTACCTACGTATATCCATTTTTAAAGGAATAGCTTTTTTGGAGAACTTCTGGTAGATGTTTAATGATGATTATTTCAAATACAAAGAGTTGTGAATATGACAGATAATTATCAATCAACTCAACAAAAAGTTCCATTAAATAACTAATAAGATTTATAATAAATACTTGTAGAGTTCATATATTTGTAGCCATAACATGAAAAAATAAGATGAGTACATCAAATATCTGCCCTGCATCAAGTTTAAAAAGGAAGAGTTCCTTATGCCTCTATGGGGCTCATGGGGTAGAATTCATCTGCTCCAGTAACCTCGGTATATAAAGGGATTACTGTTACATGTGGTTAGCACAACGCCCAGCCGCCTTCACTCCCCCAACAAAGTCGGGTATCCTTTTAAGCTGGGTGGACTTGGGAGACCTACACCAGGACCTGTGAAAAATCATGGGTCTCAGTCAAACCTGTTGCAAGCTGGCCTCTACATCGCCAATACCGTCTGTCAAGCCACAAACACATGCTATTAACCAATCCAGGGTGTCCTGTTCTAAAGAGTCATATAAGCTAATCATACTACAGTTCTTTCTGTGAGATGGCTTTTGTTTAACATGTTGTCAGTACATAGTTAACTGCTACAAATAGCTGTCAATTTATAAACTCCTCTTTTTCTATTTGTGGTGATGCTAGTTAACTAGTTTATTTGCAAATTGTACATCATTTAATCCTAACTGGTGACAGTAAAATAGCTTAAAAGTGAGGAGTGCAATTAAACTGTAAATATTGACAAAGGTAAGCTATAGAGACATTGAACTATTATAACTAATACATCCTTTGATGGAAAGGATTGAACAAAAGCAATAAATTTGATAATATTGGTGCATTTTAATTTATATAGATATTGCACACTATTACAAAAATGCCAGTCGAACAGTTTTGTAAAGTACTAATTATTTAGCCTGAATAAACTTAAAATTCATTCCAGCCTATAAAGTAAGAGGCATTCCTCAAAACATACACACACACCTGTAAATAGTGATTTTAATGTGGTCTTTAAAATGCAGAATTTGTGGCGAAAAATTTTAATATGAGACTCAATGGAAGTTTTGCTTTCTCTGTAGTAATAGGAGAAAAGTATTATCTGCACATTGTCTAAAATGAACTTATTGCACCACAAGACAAAAAAATCATTTTATTCGTTAAAGTGATAGTTTATATTATCTTTTCCTATTCTTACAATTTAAATATCTTTGATAGGATGCTGTCATGCTTCATTAGCTTCACTTTAAGGCAACAACTTCAGACAGCTAGACAAGGTATTTTAATAATTTTATATATACTTAAATTATTTATGAGCCTTTGTTTTACTGTAATGTCTTTTTTAAAGGTATATATGTACCACAAAAATGCACGATAGAAAGAATATTATAAAAAAACTCATTAGATCATACAAATATTTATATAACTTACCTTGACTAAAAATATAAGCCTGGGTCTATATATATATATGCATAATTTATTTATTTTCTGTTTATTAACTAATGTAAAAGACTTACTTAGTACAGTGCATTGTATTCAACCATGCTTAATTTTACTAATGTTAATTTAGATAATTTACAGTGAAATGTCGCAATATCGAAATTGTGAAAACTCTGAATTTATTCATTCTGAAGGGGGAGGTTTCGATTGTGACAACTTGCATCACAATAATTTATGTTCTGACTTAGTACGTGTATGTATTTCATTTAGGTATCAACGACAATTTATGTTATATTTTTTCTCTCCGTTTATTTATAATTTAGCTTTTGGCTTTTGTTATTTACCGCTAAGTCATTGAACTAAGGGGCGCAATTCATGGGTATGATTTACTTCCCTTAATTTATAAGTAACTGGTGCTTGTACCTTAAACAGCTCTCATACTCATGTAGTCTCATTTATTAAATCACATGAAATATTAAAACAATTATTTTTTAACTTCATTTTGTTTTTATAATTAAAAAAAAAAGTATATTTCACCCAAAGTTCAAATAATACAAGTATACATAAGTCACTTGATAAAGTCTTAACACTCAACTAACTTTAGATCTTTCTAGATATTCCCCAACAACTTCACACAAATTTATCACAGATTCTGATGCATGCAACAGAAGAAACTCTAAAAGACTGTGCCATGCTTGTAACAGAGTTCCTGTTACATCAAAAATATTCCCGGAAGAAAGGATCCATAGATTTCGCATTAAAATCAGCATAAAAGATCTTAATATTATATTAAATTTGGTTCCATTAATTTCTATTTATTTTTACTTAGAATTATCTCATGCACTCTATCAACATGATGCTGCATGCCGTGTCATTGCAAGACTTATTAAAAGAAGTTACAGCTGCGAAGGTTTGTTTTTAATTATATTAAAACTTTCGATATTAATATTTGTAAATGTTGATAAAGAGCACAGATTGTATATAATAAGTGATAAGGAAAAAAGATGTGCCGAAATTAAATTTTAATTTTGATAATTTAAAATCACTGCACTCAAGAACGTCACTTACCGGCAGGTGCATCCAACACAAATTCAGCAATGGGGCCTCCTTATGACAAAGGACCTGAAATTTTAGAAATTATCTTTAGTTTGATTTGTTTCCTGCATCAAGTATATCCAAATCATAGACATGTAATTATGTAGTTTTTTATGTCAAAGTTATATTCAGAGAACTGCGTGGCAAGCTGTACTGGCTAAAACAAAAGGTAATGCAAAAAATAAATAAATAATTGAAATAAAATCAATTTTCAAATAGCAGGAGGGAATTTCATAGTAGTCTGGAACTGATAATATATGATTTCCCATAAACACACCTATGGACTTGCCCTGTGTTGGCATCAGTATTTTGTCTGGTGTTGACATCAATACTTTGTCTGAAGTTTGTGTTTGGCACAAATACCTTGTGACTGTCTGTTCTGTACCCCCAACACCATACAGAAGCTAGTTCTTTTCTCTCTTTATAGCTCATAGCCACATGTGATATATATAGTTTAAAAGTCAACTAGGCTATTGTTTACATAATCTTTTTAAATATCAAAAACTGCAAACAATATTGGGCTTATATGTAGCCACAAATTTCTAAATGTGCGCCCAGCAATATTTTATTTGTTGTTATTCTCCTCCACTATACACTTTTATCACCTATGTTATATAAAATATATTTTTTTAGAAAATGTAAGCACTTGAAAAGAAATCCAATAAATAATAGAAGGGTAAAAATTGTGTCCAATGAACTAGGAAGTGCTTGAAAATGAAATTTTTAAATAATTAAAGAAATATAAAAAGAGTGTTTATTTATTTAGAATAAAATGGAAATAGAAAATAATAATAAATCCTCATTATTTATAGTCTGCTTAACTACTTCTGATGTTAGTTGTATTTTAAATATGCATGTTACACTTTTAAATTGCAGTTGTGGTTTAGCCTTAATTATAGTGAGTGTGGATAAACTGACGACCGTGGATCTCTTAAACTAAATATCAATAATGACATTAAGATTTTCAATTCAGTGGGAATAACTAACCCATCTGAAAATATTGTTCAGTGCTCAGCAGATCCTAGAATTTCACCTGCTGCACAAAGTCTTTCCTCTTTGCAAATCTGCTGTGCAACCCAGCAGATCTAAAGAATAAAAATCAGAGTGAGAGGACTGTCAGTAATGATGACTCTGAACAGGAATCTAAAATAGGCATGGCTTATTGTTGATTGAGGCAGGGAAATGGAGTAATATGGCTTTTTAAAGCAAGGGTGGTGATTCTCCCTGGTTAGCTACTAGTTATTTATATTTTTCATAAATGAATTATAATTTTATATACATATTACTACTTAAATTAACAAGTTGTATTTTTTTAACCTAGCTTTGGCCACACTGAAACCTCAAGCTGGTATGACTGCTCCAATGCCTGGCTATAATGCTCCTGCTCCTAATCCAGTATGTTTCTTTGCCATTATAAAAAATTTGGTACAAATGAATAACTATTAATGCCTGCAACAATCTTGGGTGGTTTTAGAATTATGAAAGTATCTTTAACTTCTTTATGGACAAAGATGTTACAAATTAATATTAACATATTGCCGTATGGGCTTGCTTGACAGTGATTCATATGTGATATTATTATTTGGGGTTACTGATGATTGTATTTTAAGCTTATTATAACTATATCTTAATTTAAAAGGTTTAAATGGTCAGAAATATAAATTTGAACTCAAAAGAAAAATAGAAAAAAGAAAATGCCATTTAAAATACAGATGAAATTGGGACTTTTTAAATTGATTTATTTAGGCATTGTTTCTAACATTTTTTAACTAATTAAAAGTAGGATGTTTTCAATGATTATTTCACTCCTTTACTTGTATTTAGTAATTTAGACGATTTTTTCGATTCACATTTGTAATTATAATGCAATGGGGGTAACTCCTTGTTTAATTTTATGTTTACCCAAATACACCACTGCCCTCCCCCTCTCTCTTTTCAGCATACAAAATATTCAGTAAAGCTAATAAACCCATCAGTTTTTTTGCATCGACATTTCACTGTTAATTACTGTTATGTAGCATCTCTATTACTTTAAAAGTTACTGGCATTATAGTGGCAACCCCACACAGTCTTTTTTTTCCTCACAAAAGTTTGCTCACATCTGCAAACCCTCATTATTACAGGGTATATCCAGTGATTCCCTTAAATAAACAGTGTATTATAATTAGGGATGTTATTAATAATCTACATTTCACAAATATTTTTTTATATATTTTTCACTCATTTTACAGTCAATAGCTGCTGATGCTGGTCCTGAATCTGCTATACAACCTGCTGAAGGAAAGCAGTAATGAGTGATGAAGTAATCAAAGGTAGGTCTGGGTTTTAGGACATATTGCTTTAATTATATTTTTTTAAATGCCTTACAATTTCTTTATTTTTTGCAGTACTAATAGTTGAGTATCATTTTCTAATTTTGGTTAAATAAAACTTTTATCATTTTCTATCATATTTTGAAACACTTATCATCAGGCATAAACTTTTAATAATTTTTATAATGTATAATTACCACAAGAAATATTTGCTTATTATTTTTTAGTGAATTCTATTAGTTGATTTTACCCTTCTAATTTTACCTCAAACAGCTTCAAGATAAGGCTACGCTTCTTACTGCTGAAAGGAAAAGGTAACATATAAATTATCTCAAGTAATTTTTTAATTGGCGACATTTATGAATGGCCAGCTTCATCATCATACCCTCAAATGATGTGGTTGTTGGGAAACAAATGGACACACCAACAGACATATTCTCCATAGTTGCCGACCCTGAGTGGCTAGCCATTTCATTAGTATTTTTTATATATGATAGACTTGTAAAAAGAATTTTGTCTAACAAACTTTGTTACGATGAATGCTGTTTTTCTTGCTGTCAGAGAATTTTCAATTATTACAATTGTTTATTTTGACAATTTTAAGATGCTTTTTTTAACAAAAATGTAATGATATTTTATTTTTCCTTTTTAATATTTTAATTTTTATGTCTCATTCAAAATCACAGGGAGCGGTATCCCTTACTTTTGATAAACAACAGACAGATATGAAATGAAAACTATTTAAATAGATTATTATGCAGCTAGAGATATAAACAACTCAGTTTTTTTATTAGATCCAGTTAAAAGCTTCATTGAAAGCTTTTGGGAAGACTATAACCTATTTTAAGACTGACAATCTTTTTTATGCCATGAAAAAAATTACAATAGAGTCTTATTTCTGCACAGCTGACAAGTGCTATTATGATGCATATTTAGTTTTGTGTCTGTTAAGAGAGGATTTTCCAGCATGGAAACTTCTGAAGTCTTGACCAGTGGATTCTTACCTTAAATGCTTGATTTAACTTTTTCAATTAAAATTTTCATTGCATTCTGGGTGTTAACGGTTTTAGTACACTTTGTAATTACAAAAATATATAAATTTGAAATTGACATTGAGTTACAAATAATCATAATTTTTTTTGGCAGTTAAACTTAACAGTGTCAAATATGTAGCGTATTAAGTCAAATCAGGGTAACCCTCATCATTGGTTTAGGCTAATTATTGCTTCTTGCATAAATATATATAAATATGTGAAGCATTTGGGCATTTTGCTAGCCATATTACCCCTTATTAGGATGTGGCTACAGAAACATTTTTCTTCCCAAACAACTACAGAAACTTTAACTCTTTACTTTACAATATGAATCATTTAGAGCCATACTATCCTCACTGACAATGTGGGTTAGGTTAGTCTGTCTAGATAACATCTGAAAATATTGAAATTGATAGAAAAAAATTAATTAATTTTTTTGTTTTTTAAAACGTGGCAAAACTGTGCCTGAGGGTTTGGCTACAAGTGATGATATTCGAAATTATACGGCAATTAGCTTCTCATACGGTAAGTACTGTCTCTGTGTACAATTAATTATGCATGTGAAATATAGCTGATTAAATGGGCTAATACTTTCAGAAAAATCTACCTTTTCCTTTCTTATGAATAATGTTTTAAAATATTTTTTAGGGTCTTCCTTAATTGCCAGTGTACCAGGTATACTATCAGTTGATGTCTGTCTGAGAGATACATCTAAATTGTCACTGGCGGTAATGACAAAAATACTGTTGTTTTCAACAAGGGAAACAGAACAAGTTATGGCCATTCTAAAAGGTCATAGCAAAAGATTAAGTGTCATTTATCATCCTGAAGAGGTTGGTGTATCTTTATACGTTTTATTTTACTTTAATTTGTTTTATTTTGATATTTAGATGTTAAAATTACTTGAACTCATACTATCAGAAGTCATGATTCAATCCTTGATTATCTTGCAGTTTTGCTAAAGTAATGAATAGGTTATTGATTTTATTTGGATGTGAATTTACAATCACGCTTTTACAAAACTTCTTTAAAGAACTATAACCGGAAATAACATTTTAGAAGTTTAAGCATATTCTGACCATATAAAATAATAGGAATTAGTTTATTTTGTAACATGTAGTGTATAATGAGTAGGGAGAAGAATAAGTTGCAGTAAATAATTCTGTTTCAATGATAAAACATTTATGGGTTATAAGAGTCAAGGTCACTTGAACGTATGAAAAAGGACTTAGGATGAGCTTAGGTATGGTTGTGTTGTGTTCATGGTTCGTCTAGTGGATCTTAAAGGTTATTGGGTATATTAACTGCAAAATTTATTTGCACATGCAATTTATCACTTAATTTTACAATGTTAAGATTTTTTCATGAATGAAATAAAAGTATTGATTAAGAATGAGCTACAGATCAATGACAGGACAGTGAGTAGTGACACTAAAGATTTGAGGTATACAGTAGAATTAACTTGAACACTGGGGTGTGCTTTATCGGGAGAGTATTGCATATTCATATGTTGAACTGGTTATGAATATTACTTGCAAGATCATCGTCAAACCTGCCTTATTTTAGTATATGAAGTATTTTAGAAATGGTGTTGCTAGTGGTAGTTAAGCAGACATTAGTGTATGGGTTGGGATATTGCCACTAATGATTGTAAGAGAGTTGTATAGTTTTATGTATTTTACTGGCCAATACAGACAGCTCTTAGTTGAGTTATTTGTGCCTCATGTCTAAAAGCTAAATTTTCATGACAAATCTAGTATTAACTTGTAAGCTACTCAAAAAACTTACAGTTAAGCTTTTATATAGCAATCTATTTTTTTTATTCAACTTCAGGAATTAGTAGTACTGCATCCCTGATAATACTATCAGAGGTTTGGGGGATACAACTGCTTCTTGTGGACAGATTATAAGAGCTCATGATGCTCCTGTAACAGATAAGTTTGCATGCAACAGGAGATTACCTTCTGTCTTGTTCAACTGACATGGTATGTTCTTTTAGAAAATTTTATAATTAAAATGATACTCTTGTAATGCTGAGAAATTAAATTGACTTATTGGATTTTCTAGTTCCGTTGTCTGTAAAACTATAATACACAAACGTCCAAATAATGAAACACTCAAAGGGTGTGAATAGTGTTTTAGAAATTCATTTAAAAAAAACAACTAGTACTCATTGCTAATGTTTTTTATATGCTTTCAGCATTGGGCCTTCTCTGACATTCGAACAGGCGCATTCTTACTTTAAAATTGGCAAACGTCAGATCAGATTAGTAAGTTTAATGGATGTGTTTTACTTTATTCAAGGCTTTAACTCCTTTTAGGTCAAGTACATTAATTTAAAAAAAGAAACTTTTTTTTTCAATTCTAAAACATCAACTTTAACATGTGCACAGTTTCATCCTGATGGGCTTATCTTTGGTACTGGAACTGATGATTCTATTATAAAAATTTGGGATCTTAAAGAAAGGTCCAATGTTGCCAATTTTCAAGGTCATCAAGGACACATCACCAGTATATCTTTTTCTGAAAATGGTTTGTTTTGTATTTTTTCCTAATTACATTTAATTTTGCTTTTAATAAATATTTTCTGTCTTATTATTAAAAAAAAAATTTTGACAGATTTTGGTGAGATTACATTAAGATTTAGTAATGATGCTTAATAAAACCTAAAAGTCTGACTCAAAATTTGTACAACTGTACATAGAAAAAGAATCTTCATTAAAATTCTGTGTAATAAATACTCACAGATAAATAACTTAAGTCTCCACACTTTTGTTTTAGCAACATGTACAGTGAAATGTCGCTATAACAAAATTCACGGAACTCGAAATTCGTTCGTAATACTGAAAATTTGTTACACTGAAATGAGGGGGAGGTCCCCCACGACATTTTCTGTTTTTAATACATACCGCCAACGTCATTGAACTAGGGACATAACTCATTTATTTGTGCAACAGTTATTCAACATGACTTACTTCCCTTGATTTATAAGAAACCTGATAATGTGCCCATTCTGACTCTCTTACTCATATTGTCTCATTTATTAAATAATTAAATATTTTTTTTAACTGGATTCAATTTAATTATAATAAGATAATGTCAAATAATACAAACACACAGAAGTCACCTGAAAAAGTCAACAATTTTCTTCCTGAACACTCCCAAGCATAAAAGATCGTTCTAAATATTCCCCAACAACCAGAATGCAGTCTTCTGTCCAGCGTCTACCAGTCGCCATTATTCTAAACAATATTGTTAATAGCCATATTCGCAAAATGCGACCCTAAGCATTAATCAAGCCCTACCCAAAACAAACGACATTGCTTTTACTAAAACTGTCAAGTTACTTTTAATCATTTTTTCAACTGCAGTCTGGTTGATGTTCGAAAGAACATTGCCTGGCTGGGTAGTTAGGGAAATGCTACCCATAATTACTTGCTTATAACCGCCATACACATCAAATCCATTATGTCTTTCTCATACCTCCCAAAAGTGTCTTGCTTCTTTCTCATTACATACCCTCCCGGCACTAAACATAACACTGGTTTATTGATTTTTAATTAATCCTACGTACTTGTGATGTTCTCTACGTGCAGGGAGGCTGATGTCTTAGCTCTCTCCACCCCCTCCCCTTTCTACCATTGCTAAATGCTTCTCCTCTCACCACCGTTTGTAACAGCCACCGCCGCTCCACTCACCACCCCCCCAGTTCGTTGTTACGTAATTGTGCCCGCCGTCGCTTGGCTGTCTCGTGACATCTTAACTCTCTTCTCTCCCCCTTCCCGACCTTGCTTAAACTCTCATCTACACCTTCTCCGTTTGTTACGTAATTGTGGCTTACCGCCACTCACCCCCGCCGTCCCAAAGACGATACTTGTCTCAGTACTGCACATGGTTGAATTTATGTTTACTATCCTCATCACTAGAGGTTAAAGGTTACCATAACATCTTGCTCCTCTCCACTCCCCCTCCCATTATTTAGTAAATGTGAATGTCGTTTGAGTTCAAGTTGACTTGAGTTATAGGAAATTTGCCGAATTAAAATTTTTTTTGGTAAGGGGATAAAATTAAATATCTGCAAAGCGGCTATTTTTTTTAGCAATACTGAAAACACGAAAAAAAATTCGCTGTACTGAATAATTAGTTACACTGACGTTCGTTATAACGACATTTCACTGTATTATGAAAAGATTTTTTTTATATATGAACAAAGGAAATCCCTCTCATGGTGTGTTTTATTTCAGCCCCTGTTATTACATAATGGGAGAAGTACACAAATAACCGAGAAATTCTAATAGAGGAAAAGCAGATCTTCATGATTGTCATTTTATGTGAGCATGGCAGCTCAAACTGCTCACTGTAGCAGACATTCTGATAGGAGGAAACATGTCATTTTCATTCCCTATTGACTAACTATGTATTTGAAAAAAAGAACTAAAATCTTGAAAGGAAGGAATAAATAACATGATTTGTTTAGAAATAATTATAGGTTTCCTTGTGATATATTTTTGCCAAAGTGAAATGTCAAAAATTTGAATCTGTGGTTCACTTCATATCAATTGCTGCCTAAAGTCGCATCAGGAAGATTGAAGAAAATATAAAGCCCCTTAATAAATCAAGTTGTTTTTATGGGGCCCTTCCCAAGTCGGGGCATAGTCCACCATCTTTAAATCTTGCCAGCCAAAATGCTCTTTAAAATCATTCTAATTTATTTTTTCCTTTCCAGTACCAGTAATATCTTGAACTATTCTACCCCAAACAAATTGCCATAGTCACCATTTGCTAAACTATCAGTGGGCTGTTAATTACCATCTTTGTGAAATGCAATTTTCAGTTAACAATTCCATTCACAAAATATTAAGATGACTTTTTACTTGTCATCAAATCAAATGTCAGTTGTGCCTTTAACTTTTTATAGAATATTTCAGGTATTTGGCTAGTTGTTGAAATACCAAACTTAATCAGCAATGTTTAACTGTAGTAATGATAATTTTACTACTTTAGCAACATTTTATTGTAGTAATGATAGTTTATTATTATTTTCAATTTGTTTTAAAGGTTACTACCTTGCAACTTCTGCTGAAGATTCTGTTGTTAAACTTTGGGATCTTAGAAAGTTAAAAAAAAACTTTAAAACTATTCAGCTAGAGGACAATTATCAGGTTAAAGGGCTTTGCTTTGACCAGAGTGGAACTTATTTAGCTGTGGCTGGATCAGATGTCAGGTACTAGTTGTCTCAGTGCATCTCATTTTAGTATATACATGTACCTTTAAAAAAAGACCTTTACTTTTAATAAATTTCAAGCCAAATATTAAGTCTGTGATTGTAGAAAAAGTAAAGACTTATTTATTTTTCTTTAAAGTTTCTGCTTAGCAATCCTGGATTCCTCTGGGAAATATTCAATAGATTCATTATAATTTAGCTTAAGGTTTACTTCACTGGCCATTATATTGAAGTAGAGGGTGAAATTTTGCTAAAATCCTTGTTTCTACATGAGACTAATGCTTGTCTTGGCAAAGTGGAATACATTGTTCATAGTTATCACAACTTTTTAAAATGAAATGCATTTTTTTACAATTTAGATTCTTCATGGCACAAAACTGGGTATTCTCACACATTTGCATCATATATGAGATTTATAATTAAACTTAGGTCTGTAAATTAAATTTCCCTTCTTTCATTTTCAGAAACAAATAATCACAGTAAAATTCCAATAAAATAATATTTTTTTAGTCGTGTGAAATTGGCAAACCAAGTCACTTTTGTTAATTCAAAAGATTCTCATTTCAAAACAAACTAGTCCATATAATTTGTTTTACCTTGCTGCAAAAATTTTAATTCAAAAAAGAAAAATAAAACATCTCTGTAGCTATATTTATAGAATTCTGATCTTATAATTCACCAAGGTTAAAGCTTTTTATTTGTGATAACTATGAACAAATCCAAGGCAGTATTTTAGTTTGTCTTTGACATGACTTTCTGTTTTCTAAATACTTCATTTGTGATGGACTAAAAATATCCTGTCCTCAAATACATGTACTCTGTATTTATTTTTAACATTCTACATGAATTTTATAAAAAAAAAATTTTCAGGTGTGATGACTTGCTACTGGGGTAAGGTTTGGCCACAACTCATCATTTATTGTTTCAATTAAGGTATGGATCGATCCGTGAAATTTTTTGGCACAGCAGATTAATGAAGATAGATGACTGTTTATTTTGTTATCCAGTTTTAAAATGTGACAAATTTTAACAATGTTGATCAAATATTTTGTTCAATTTTAATTGAATACCTTAAAAAGATTAAATATTAACAATTGATAAATTTATTTAGAAGATTAAAATAGAATGTATTATTAAAAAAAGGAAATATGGCCTAAAAACAACCTGTGAGTGAAATTACAAGGGTGTGATGACTTGATGGCTGCGTGTGGTGGGGCTCAAGTTATCGGACGTGTGTGGGTGTGATGACTTGGTGGCTGTGTGTGGTGGGGCTCAAGTCATCGGACGTGTGTGGGTGTGATGACTTGGTGGTTGTGTGTGGTGGGGGCTCAAGTTATCGGACGTGTGTGGGTGTGATGACTTGGTGGCTGTGTGTGGTGGGGCTCAAGTCATCGGACGTGTGTGGGTGTGATGACTTGGTGGCTGTGTGTGGTGGGGCTCAAGTCATCGGACGTGTGTGGGTGTGATGACTTGGTGGTTGTGTGTGGTGGGGGCTCAAGTCATCGGACGTGTGCGGGTGTGATGACTTGGTGGCTGTGTGTGGTGGGGCTCAATTCATCGGACGTGTGTGGGTGTGATGACTTGGTGACTGTGTGTGGTGGGGCTCAAGTCATCGGACGTGTGTGGGTGTGATGACTTGATGGTTGTGTGTGGTGGGGCTCAAGCCATCGGACGTGTGTGGGTGTGATGACTTGGTGGTTGTGTGGTGGGGCTCAAGTCATCGGACGTGTGTGGGTGTGATGACTTGGTGGTTGTGTGGTGGGGCTTAAGTCATCGGACGTGTGTGGGTGTGATGACTTGGTGGTTGTTTGTGGTGTTGCTCAAGTCATCGGACGTGTGTGGGTGTGATGACTTGGTGGTTCTTTATTATGTGGCCCAAGTCATAGCTGGTTCAGCGTTTGACACACATTCAAATCAACAGTGAACAATACCAAAAGTTGGCAATGAACAATACCAAACGTTCAAAAAATACAAACTTTAGTTTCTCAGTTTACATTTTTTAAAACTGTATTACCAGAAACCATTCATGCATGACTTGTTGACAGTGTTAAAAATCTGTGTCGTGTCGATAGCAGGCGACAGGACTCTTGAGCGGTGCAATGCGACCACATGCTGTCAGGTGTTTTTGGTTTTGACAAGAGACGGGCTGCCAACTATTTTCCAAAAGAATTATCCAGAAAATATTTGACCAAAAAAAAAATCTAAATTATACTAAATATATAGCCATAAAAACAAACAACAAAGTTTCAAAATCTAATTGACGAATTAAAATTATGCAGATGTATTATTTGGTGGCCATTTTATTGTATTTATAAATTATAGATTTCTCGAAAAATATCTAGATCTGGATAAAAAAAATATCTAGGTTGGCAGCCCTGGAATGAGAGGTGCTGGGGCTTGAGTGTTGGACATGTCAGACTCCTTTACGAGATTTGACGAAATGACATGACTTGCCTTACTTTATCGATTGACCCAACTCGATTTTGTTTTCCACATACAAAGTATAATGTTATACCTGAATGTTATACAATGTATAATGCTAATCAATGAATAATATTATACCTGGACGTTTTATCCGTTATATGTGATGCCTGTAAAGTAGTTAGAGGGTGTTTCACTTTTGTCTATAAGTTTGATAAATGGACTACACAAAAAAAAAGTAAATGATTTCTCGCACAGCCTGTGAGGGTCATTCTGGGCAGGTGAAGTGTAGACCTCAAACAGTTTCCTAGCCACGGGATACTAGAGGATTGTAGTATACTCGCTTTTTATTTTCCCAACTGACGTCAAATCTCGAATGCATGCACGTACTCGAACACGGGGCTCTCTTGTTGACAGTCAAGTACTTTACGCCTCTCTGCCACCTGTCCCCTATTAGTATCCTATGTGAACACTAAAATATATATAAACACATCACTTTCTAGTTTACTATACGTTTGTTTGTCTTGATATACATCACTTTCTAGTTTACTATACGTTTGTTTGTCTTGATATACATCACTTTCTAGTTTACTATACGTTTGTTTGTCTTGATATACAACACTTTCTAGTTTACCATACGTTTGTTTGTGGGCCATTCATATTATAAGGGTGTTAAATCTCTTGAGGGGATGTCTCTGAATTGAATGTTAAACACGTGACCACTGCTGGGGCAGATTTGCGGGGACCTTTTTTTTTTTAGTATTTCAGACATAACCGGATATCTCCAAAAACCTGGATAAAATACATCGAATTGATGGGGGTCACCGTCATCTGTAATGATAACAAATACATGGACATAAATAATCATATCCTTTTTCTTCTTTTTAAAAGGGAGAAGTCAGAGTGAACCTGAATATGGTTGGCAGATTAATTCACCTTCCTTTTGTCATCAATGGCTTTTAGTCATGTGCTTCAAATGACTTGGCTTAGATATTCCAAGTCTTTTAACATAGATACTATAATTTAATTGAAATAAATACTGAAGATATTTTGATACTAGCTGTACCCTGAAAACCCTCGCAAAGAGTTATATTCCGTTATGTTTGATCACTAGGCTAGGTTATTTGTGGTTTCGGACAGATCCGAAATTTTCATGATTTTACAATACAAAAAAACAACATTTAAATGGAATTATTTCACATTTTGGCCTTTGGGTTTTATGATTAAAAACCGCAGAAACTATTCAAAACTGTACATTTAAAAAAAAAAAACATTTATCCAATCGAGACGAGGACAAAGCGCCATTTTGAATTCTTGATTTCGATTTAACGCAGAAACCAGACCGCTATTGTTATATTAGACTAGCTGCACCCTGCAAAACCTTCGCATAGAGTTATATCCCCTTAGGCTTGATCGGTAGGCTAGGCTATTTTTGGTTTCGGGCAGATCCAATTTTTTCATGATTGTATTTTAAACTGGAATACTGTTGTATTAATTCTTTACTTTCGCTTTTATATATATATATATATATATATATATATATATATATATATATATATATATTATACTTAATATACATATTGACATTAGAACTCTAAAAACACTGTCATGGTTACTCTACATAAATTAACATAAATATTTGACCGTATAGACACGCTTCTATGGGTCATATTTTGAGAACCCTTGACAATCACTGATGACGTGATTATTTTAATTTTTAAAAAAAATCTAATCTAACCGCATCCTAGCAGAGCACGGGTGGTATTCAGTATTTTTGTAAAGGTCACTTCCTGTCTTGGTAGCGATAGCATTGTCCACTACTAGTGCAAGACAAACACAGGGAGACGTTTAGCCGGGCAGAGATAAAGTGAAAATATAACAAGACGATAAACACAGCAACATGGTTGTTACAAGTTTACTTCCAGTGAGAGACCTATTTTTATTACAAGTTTACTTCCAGTGAGAGACCTATTTGTATTACGAAGTTTACTTCCAGTGAGAAACCTATTTTTAACACAACACCATCTTCTTTATACTTCTCGTCTGATTCCATTAAACCGCGTAGTTTTGAAAAAAAGAAAGAAAGAATAGGTTTGGAATAAATAACCTGATGCTACGATTGAAAATAATTTGTTGGCAATGAAGTTCGTATCAGTATCATTCTATAAACAACTGAGGGCTGGGTGCTATTTTGAAATGTGTTGATCGTGTGGCTAAGCTAATCGTGTTTCATAATGTACGGTGAAGGTCGGAATTATCATGCAACCTTTTCAAAACGTGTCAAATATAAACCGTTTTATAAAATTACAACCAGCCTGGTACAGAAATACCACATTCTCCCCTCCCCCGGGGGGGGGGGGAGGTTTTCTCTTGCGCTGGGAGGAGGAGGGGTGGGGGTAACTTGCCCGTTGTTATGGTGACCACGTGGTCATAATGGGAGTTATCGATAGGCTGGATTAAAGGAAGCCGAAATCTGACATTGTTTACTTTTTGCCTCATTAACGATTGTTTACTTTTTGTCTGGTTGGCACGTCCCATCCAGCCACCCACAGACCACTCACCCCCCCTCCCCTCCTGCAACTGGTGGAGTTATTCTCATATTGTCTTGTTCAGGGTTGAGCTCTCTGGTTGCCGTGAAGTGAGTGGACAAGTTGCGAAGTGGACTGTGTAGTGGACAAGTTTGAATTTTTTTATTTCTTGGTTCTTGTCAAGTTGTATTTTTTTTAAACTCAAATATTGTCTAGGTTTTTGTTTCACATCGCATGTGTTTTCTATCGTGAGTGTATCTAATAATGTCTTGCTCCTGAATTACCTTTGGGCTATGTGTGTTTACGTGTGCGTTTTAAAGACCTTTGCTCTCATATATATATATATATATATATATATATATATATAGAGAGAGAGAGAGAGAGAGAGAGAGAGAGAGAGAGAGAGAGAGAGAGAGAGACATAATGCATGTAGTCTGTGACAGGGACGGCACGCATGAGGGTGATGTGAATTAACAGATTCCTATTTTTACAGACAATCCGCTCTGTCTGGCGTTACTTATTCTCGAATGAGTCGAAAACCCTGAGCTGTGTTTTTTGGAAAAAGTGAAATTCAATTATCACTAATTTCATAGAGTCGGACCGATTTGAAAAAAAA
Organism: Bulinus truncatus; assembly: GCA_021962125.1. NCBI lineage: Eukaryota > Metazoa > Mollusca > Gastropoda > Planorbidae > Bulinus > Bulinus truncatus. The sequence goes on along the minus strand of JAGDYQ010000009.1, from coordinate 10,543,998 downwards.
AAAAAATTAACAACTGTCAATTCTCGATGACAATACTCAGACTTAAGCTAGAAACAAGAAAGTGCATCAATGGGAGCCGCCATTAACTCAAGGATGAGCCGCATGGGGGCCACCAATACTTTGAGCAGGATTGGCCGGGTTTTTTTAATCAAAGTGCCAATAAATTAAAAAAATAAAAAATAAAAAGAAAGCAAGTTTTAAAAAAAAACAATTTCACTTGCCAATCATATAGCAAATGTGAATGTTTCTTTTTAAAAATCTTTTGCGCCTTGTGTATTTGTAGTAGTTTGTACAATACTTATTTTTGTTGATTTTTATTTAAAGTTTTTTTTTTTTGACCTGCCAGGAAAATTTAATGGCGTGCCAACGTGCCAAATGTGACACTCGCCATGCATTTGCCATTCCTGCTATAGAACATTGATCTTAAAAAAAGATTGCGTAGAGTTAACTTTAACAAGTCTTTTGGTGATACAAACACAACGGCAGGGCAGTGCATGTATTAGGCTTCATTCACACCTAGCTAGTACATTTCATTCGGTTTGTAACTTGTGCATCTGACTCGCTCATACATTATGTTTGCAATAGGACTGTACGACTGGACTTCTTAACTGTGATTCGTTGTATGTTGACTTTCAGATTGACATAAACCTGTCTTATCTGACCAAGATTATTGTAGGGAATTGAATGAGAACACGGAATGTTGTTTGTTAAGTGTTGTGTACATGTATATCGATCTATCCGTCTGTCTGTCTGTCTGTCTTTCTTTCCAACCGTCGGCCTGTCTGTCTATATGTTCCCCTGTTTTTTATATATCTGCCAACCTATTTGTCCATCAGGGACTAGGCTTGAGTGTGAGTCATATTTATAGAAAGTGGTATCTAATGTGTTTATTGAATAAAGTTAGCATAATCATTCTTAATGAAATCACTACAAGTTTAAATATATATATATATATAATTCATATATATATATATATATATATATATATATATATATATATACCGTATGTGTTATTGTTATTAAAGAAAAGTGAAGACACCGAAAATTAAAATAAAATTATGCCGAAATTCGCGAAAAAAAGCAAACTATTTCAAGTCGAACAGGTGTATGACCTATATTTCCGTTATTCTAATTAGGTGGGGGAGGGGCTGGACAGGTGTGATTTTCTTTTTTTTCTGACCAACTATCCCAGAAGTGGGGAAAATGTGATGTTAAAGGATGAAGTTATGTGCTCTGTTTAACTCCGTGTTCACGTTCTCGCTAAACTGAGGAGTATCTTGATGTATCACTTCATTCGTTGCGCTACCGTGTGTTCATGTTCTGAAGTCTCTGTGGTTTGTTTTTTTGTTAGATGTGTTTCGAGCCAGTGTCACTACAATGAAAACATTCTGAAAAAATAACAGGATAAAAATCAAACACTGAGCATCCTGAGATGACTTAATATTTTTTTTCTGTGAATTTACATCGAATTCTTCACCCGGTTTTCCAGCGGCCGTTTGCTCTGAACCAGGGTCCGTGGTTGTGTGTGCGTGTGTGTGTGGCATAGACCCTTTCCGCACCGCCCCCATCCCCACCCACTAGCCATGAACAACCATGTGGCGTCTGTCCACTACCTCAGTGTGTCCGAGGCCGAGGATGACCTGAGTGACTGGGAGAGTCCAGTGGATGTTGACCTCGCTGACCCGGTGACTCGCCATAAACAGGTAAACAGAAACACCACAAACTGTATCTTGTAGCGAGTATTTAAAGTGATGTATTTACAACTCGACATAAACAGGTAAACAGAAACACCACAAACTGTATCTTGTAGCGAGTATTTAAAGTGATGTATTTACAACTCTACAGGTTTAAAAAAACAACAAACAATGCTATTGCTATTGGTGACCTAGTTCTAATTTTCAAATCACAAAGTTCATCATTAGTCTGTTAAGATATTTTCAATAATTACGATTGATTTCGTTTGGTGAATTGTATAGATTATTTTAGTTCTGTCGAGCCTTGATTATTTCAAAGTAAATTTAAATCTATGTTTGCTGTCGACTGAAATACGTCATGAGATAACTGTCTTTAATATATATATATATATATATATATATATATATATATATAGAGAGAGAGAGAGAGAGAGAGATTGATTGATTATGGTTATTATGATGGTAACTATCATGTTTGAACTTGCTGGAAACACTCATTCCATTGTGCCAAGACTAGACTGTCCATCTCCTTTGAGATTGTGTCACGGCTAGTTTAACTGTCATTTCTCATGCCACTAGTTGATATTGCCATCTCCTATGTCATTGTGCTACGACTACTATATCTGCCATCTCTCATGGAAATCGTGCTATGGTTTGACAATTTGATGAACATGTTGAATAACCAGGTTTAAAAAAAAATAATGCACTGCAAAAAATGACATCATTAGTGGTTTATAAGATTTATAGAAATTTCACACACACACAATATTGCTTGAACTTTGATAAAAAAAAAAAAGAATAATATTGTATTTATACATATATTCATAATTGAAATGCCTGAATTCGATTAACCTTATTTTTATAGCATAAGTGTAATAAAAAAAATCTAAAGAAAACATCTGTCTAAAAACCTCCCCCCCCCCCCACAACCTTATATTACGTTGAATGGGTTGCCATTCACTTCATCCTACATACGGGTCACGTACATAAGACCAGGGGGGGGGGGGTGAGGGATACGTTCTGGAACATTTCGTCACTACTCCTGCCCCGCGCCGTGACGTCATTGATATTTCAGCACTGCATCATAGGCTCGATAATTTATTTTTAGCACACAAGAAAATGTTTTTTTTTTCTTTCTAAATTTCATCTGAACTGTATAGCTGTATATATATATATATATATATATATATATATATATATATATATCATGTGTATATAAGTTGTCAGGTGTGATGTACCCATTCTAATGGAACTAACAATTTTTTTTTAAATGTCAGTGTTTCATGCTGTGGGCACCACCCTCCCCCGTAGTTCCTCCATCACTGCCGCACCCCTTCAGCCCCATTTCTAACCCACTCACTATCCTTCCATCTAGTTTCATTGTTTTTTTTTTTAATCTTTCTTTTCTTTCCGTGACGTTCTTCGCCACGGGGTATGAAGGGATGGGGGTATGGAATCGATACCTGGTTGTATGGCACGTATTCCCTTCCCCCTCCTCCTCTCTCTCTCTCTCCCTCTCACCCACCATCTACCGTTTGTACACATCCACCCTGTCACACAGCCCCACCTACTATTTATATCCTGGCCAGCTTGCGGTTAGTATTGTCATGTCTACAGCACTGCAATGACATAATGTCATGTCTACAGCACTGCAATGACGTAATGTCATGTCTACAACACTGCAATGACGTAATGTCATGTCTACAGCACTGCAATGGCGTAATGTCATGTCTACAGCAGCACTGCAATGACGTAATGCCATGTCTACAGCAGCACTGCAATGACGTAATGTCATGTCTACAACACTGCAATGACGTAATGTCATGTCTACAGCACTGCAATGACGTAATGTCGTGACGCTAATCTCCAGCCCGTGTCTTGAAGTCGCTCGCTAACCTTTTTTTTGAAATCGTGCCCAGTTGTGCAGATATTTTGTGTCGGCACCCTTAGCGTCCGTGGCACGACAACAGAACTCGGCTCACCTAACATCACCCCTTCCCCCTCCACTTCCAGGCTTCACCTGACCCAAAACAACTGAAATGTTGAAATGTTTTTTTTTCCTTATATCATTTCATTATGTCTGTCCAATTGACTGAGAGCCATTGCGGTATACTTAGTCACAACAGTGTTTCAAAATTGACATTCATGTGACATTTTGGTCATCAGTAGCAAACATTAAAAGCGGGCAAAAATGTATTAAACCTGACCATTCCTTGTGACATTTTGTCTCAGAGATGAACGTCCATTGTGACAGTTTGTCTCAGAGATGAACATCCATTGTGACGGTTTGTTTCAGAGATGAACATCCATTGTGACAGTTTGTCTCAGAGATGAACATCCATTGTGACGGTTTGTCTCAGAGATGAACATCCATTGTGACGGTTTGTCTCAGAGATGAACATCCATTGTGACGGTTTGTCTCAGAGATGAACATCCATTGTGACAGTTTGTCTCAGAGATGAACATCCATTGTGACAGTTTGTCTCAGAGATGAACATCCATTGTGACAGTTTGTCTCAGAGATGAACATCCATTGTGACAGTCGAATCGTATTTAATGACAATATCTATTCACTAACATAGATCGAAACATTCCCGCAGTATAATAAATTTTATCTCTTTCGGGTCTGTGACAAAACGTTTTTTTTTACAAATCTTATCATACTGTTTATTGAACGCAGCTACTGCCAGATACCTGTCTTAATTAAAACCGTCTTTTAACCAATCTATCAGTCTCAAATGACTTCGTGTTTTCAGTGGATCTCTCTCTCTCTGTCTCTCTCTGTCTCTCTGTCTCTCTCTGTCTCTCTCTCTCTCTGTCTCTCTCTCTCTCTTTCTCTCTCTCTCTTTCTCTCTCTGTCTCTCTCTCTTTCTCTCTCTGTCTCTCTCTCTCTGTGTGTGTCTCTGTCTCTGTCTCTCTCTCTCTCTCTCTGTCTCTCTCTCTCTGTTTGAAAATGTGTCAAACAAAGTCAAGTTACAAAGTGCCTACTGGGCACTCGCTGTTCGCTTTTTTTACTAGACATGCTTGTAAAGTAAGTCCAAATCGATAGCAGTAGCCCTGCTTACTAAATAAATGTCACTATCCATCGATAGTTCATGTTTTGTTAATGTACGTCAACTAAACACATAATTAGCTCTACATTCCCACAAATCACTGCACGCTATACACTAAACAGAGGTGTGTCCTAAGTGTGTGTGAAGTCGCCTGAACTTTTTTTTTTGCTCTGGGGGGGGGGGTCCGCTCACAATGTGTAGCCCTGGAACTGACGGCGTCAACGTGCAAGATGGGGGGGGGGGGGGGGACAGAGCCGTAGCGAGCTAATTTGGTGACGTCCATCTCTGAAATATGCAAAAACCCTTTTTAACGTTACAGGGCACCGGGGGGGGGCATCTTACCGTATAGTTGTCAGTGTCTGTGCATTAAACATTTTTCTCACTTCCCCACGAACACAATAGATTGTCGGTAGTGAAGTTTTCTCGCTAGTTTTAGGCGGTTTCCGTTAGACATTGACGGGATATCTGCTTTTAAAGTTTATGCAAATTAGTTAAGTTGAAGGTTAAACATATAATAATTGACTTAATTTTATTATTTTTCACATGCCAAAAAACTTTTTTTTTAAAAAAATCGAAATGAATCTCTTTATACAAATAATTTCTTACTATCATACCATTGTCCCCCAACCCCTGGGGCCCAACGTCGAATGTTTGTTGCGTCATACTAGGTCAGCACGACCCTGGTCGGTACTATAATTTGCTTTTCTCGAGGAAGGCAAGTCTTTTTCTCTTTTTTGATACACTATTTCCTTATATTGTGCTGTCAATATTCAACCCTGTGCCAACCAGTATAACCGTACAGTACAGTGTATACATTCAGCCTGTGTCTGTACAAAATGTCTGGAATAATATTACACAAACGAGTTCAGAGAGTTTGCAGTTTCCTCTGATTTTGGTCTAAAAATGTCACAACTCATTTTAATTCTCTCCGCACGCGTCACGGTGATTGCGTCTGTAGAAATAGGAATGGGTGGGGGGGGATACAAAATGTCACCACTTCTGATTATAGATGATCAATTTACTGGCTTGTTAGAAAAACTGACAGTTGGCGGAGCTTCCGAGTATTTACTAGAAGAAGAAAGTTGGCACTTCTTCACTTTCTGTTGCCAGCAACTCCGGGAGTGTTTGGTGAATCTTTTGTTTACACATGATGAAAATAAAGTTCAACAATGTTCTTCCGTCTGCGGTAAAATATTATTAATTTTTTTTTATTTCTTTAACGTCAGATTAAAATCTGTTTAATGTTGTGGGTTTAGAAAACATTTCTTGGCTTTTAAACTGTTTTGTTTGAATGATCCGTTTTGTTATAGTTGTAAATGTACAGTTTACCACAGAGTTTAGAAGTCGTCATGTTTAGTTTCCGATAATAGAAAAGCTGCCTGTTGTTTTTAGTTTGTTTTTCGAGCCAAGTACCCGGAGTTAGAACGATTCTCACCCAGTGTACGTTGGGACTCCAGACGCCACCGAGACATTTAGAACGATTCTCACCCAGTGTACGTTGGGACTCCAGACGCCACCGAGACATGAGATACGCGATCAGAAACTTAGGTTTGGAACTCCAGGTCACAAACTTAGATTTGGAACTCCAGGTCACTAATTTAGGTTCGGAACTCCAGGTCACCAACTTAGGTTTGGAACTCCAGGTCACTAATTAAGGTTTGGAACTCCAGGTCACTAATTAAGGTTTGGAACTCCGGGTCACCAACTTAGGTTTGGAACTCCAGGTTCACTAATTAAGGTTTGGAACTCCAGGTCACTAATTAAGGTTTGGAACTCCAGGTTACCAACTTAGGTTTGGAACTCCAGGTCACTAATTAAGGTTTGGAACTCCAGGTCACCAACTTAGGTTTGGAACTCCAGGTCACTAATTAAGGTTTGGAACTCCAGGTCACTAATTAAGGTTTGGAACTCCAGGTCACCAACTTAGGTTTAGAACTCCAGGTCACTAATTAAGGTTTGGAACTCCAGGTCACTAATTAAGGTTTGGAACTCCAGGTCACCAACTTAGGTTTGGAACTCCAGGTCACTAATTAAGGTTTGGAACTCCAGGTCACCAACTTAGGTTTGGAACTCCAGGTCACTAATTGAGGTTTACTGGAACTCCAGGTCACTAATTAAGGTTTGGAACTCCAGGTCACCAACTTAGGTTTGGAACTCCAGGTCACCAACTTAGGTTTGGAACTCCAGGTCACTAAGGTTTGGAACTCGAGGTCACCAACTTAGGTTTGGAACTTCAGGTCACAAACTTAGGTTTGGAACTCCAGGTCAAGCTCTTTACTGCGTCGGTCATTCTGTTAGGCCAGTGGTTCTCAAACGCTTATTCTGTGCGCCACACACACACACACATACACACACACATGAAAACAGTTTTTTGTTTGTATGTTTTCACGACCCACCTGTCAACAAAAAGGATATTATGCACATGGAATACACATTGATGTATTTGTTACTTGATCGTTATTGTTTTGTTTACGACCTAATATTCATCCACACTATGAGAATCTCTGTCTAATGCCACTTTATACATTTCTCACCGATACCTAAACTAATAGAGCACAGTTAGTTTTACTGTTTTAATAATTAATGGTTGAGCTTTGGCACTAACCTTAATTGAGAGAGTTATAAAGATCAAGTGGTTTTTACAATGATTAGTATTTACTTTGTGTATTTTTTCAAATGACTTGTGATGGTTCTCTTTACCTTTCTTAAAAGGACCCGACCCCCCCCCCCATACACACAAACATACCAGTGTCCGGTCATTAAAGACGAGGTGTTAAGCTCTTCATCCTACTGGTCACGAATGGGACGTTTTATAGTTGTTGTTTTCAAAGTACCACTTCTTTCATGTATGTAAGCACGCTCATTAGAAGGAGCAGACGCTAGGGTTCAAATCCCAAATGCTGAGCTGCCGATATTTGGATATTTCATGACCAGGTTTTATTTTTTGTTTTAGCAATCTAAATGTAAAAAAAAAAAACCGCTTGTACAATATATGTATTTTTTTATTATTATTTTGTTAAATAATGCTTGGAAAAGTAAAACGGGCGATTAGCTTGTCTTAATTTTGAACCCTTAAAACATACACGTAAAATAAACAAGCGCCACGTGAAGTAGTTTAGTTCAGTGGGGAGTACAATTAGATTGTGTCTGTATTTAAATAGCCCATGAAGTCGTCCATTATGTATTGCTAGTCATTCGTTCCTTGTACGAAGCAGCACATTTCAAACATATTATCTTGTGTAAGATCAATGACTAGAAATAAATTGTTCGTATTTGTCATTAGTATTTGTTTGATTGGCCTATGCTTGACGTCATTACTGTATCGATTGTCAGCGAAGCAGTCAAATACAGACCTACCTTGTAGTAAAACAAATAAATTGTTTGCGCAATGAGGCGCGAAGCATTGGGAGTCATTGTATGATTCTCTTTAGTGGCTCCCTTCCTCCTCCGCACCCTGCCATTGCTGTAGATGTGATGGGCTTAATGAAAGGTCATGGCACCCAGCCATTACTGTAGATGTGATGGGCTTAATGAAAGGTCATGGCACCCTGCCATTACTGTAGATGTGATGGGCTTAATGAAAGGTCATGGCACCCTGCCATTACTGTAGATGTGATGGGCTTAATGAAAGGTCATGTCACCCAGCCATTACTGTAGATGGATGGACTATTACTGTAGATGTCATGGACTTAATGAAAGTTGTATAGGTCATGGCACACCCCCCCCCCAGTAATAATGAAACGATGTTGTACGCTGACCAACATAAAAACATAAAAGATTGTTTTCAGTATTTTATAATACGTCACGCTCATGTTGAAATACCTGACTCTGTGGAGAGAAGGTTGGTTTTTTTTTTATTTAGCGTTGCGTGTTATTATTGGTTACATCTTATAGAAACAAAAATAATATAAAAATAGCAGGTCTGAAACAACAAATGAGAAATACAATGATCCGGGCCATTAATACTCTTGGGAAAATCTGGTCATTTGTTGTTGTTTTCTGTAGTAACCAGTAGCGAAATGACGTTTTAATTAGCAGCAGTCCGGTTATTTTCGTTTTTTTTTGATATTTGAAACGTCTTAAGTGTAATCATAAGTAGGTCAGCCTGATTCATCCAAACTGCACTCGACGACTGAGCCTATCTGAACAATTGCGACCTTTGACCCCCTATGACGCTAATCTGCCTACTATCTGGCTAAATATAAATATGTTTTTTATTTTTTATTTATAAAACTGCGCTGCCGCAGTTTTAATCATGTTCTATTTTTAACTTGACGACCCCCGACTGTATTAGTGGACGATGTATATGATACACCTTTACAAATCTGAGTTGATGATACTGTGTGTGGTGGCCCAGTGAGACACTATCACGTGTACTTGCTGTGTGTGGTGGCCCTGTGAGACACCGTCTATCACGTGTACGTTCATATGTTGATGGCCATTGTTTTTATATACTGAAAGATGTGATATACAAGTGTGATATTGTGGTAGTGTGTGTTTTTTTTTTAAATATCCTGATGCTGTGTTGTTGTTACATTCTATCGTTTTGTTTAGACTAGTGATGAGATTCACCACGGAGCCTTCTAAGTTGGATTCGATAATTATATCAAGTTTTAGGTATATATATTATAGCCCAGTAATCAAGAATTCACCAGTTAAATTAAATAAAAGCACAACAACATAAAGTGTCTATTTCAACGGATTATGGTGACATTCGTTCGGTTTTTTTTTTGGATGACCTCCCTTTGAGTATTTTAATCGATGAATAACTATTGAGTTATTAATTCATTGATTTTACCTGTCGTTTACTCATAGTCTTGATTGCTAACGGCGGGGAAAAAAAAACAGGAAGGTATTTCAAAATGTTTAAATATTATGCTTCGGTTGGAACCAATTCATGAAATATTTCAAAGTGTGATTATTTCTTTTTTAAAACACTAAATTAAAAAAAAAGACATTTTTTTTTGCGTTGTGTGCGACAGGACGAACTCGAGTCATTTATTTAGGATGGGCAAAATGTCCTCAGGTGCCTGTGTCAGTCCCGTCTGCTCCAGAATATTTCAATCAATGTGTTCTTGTTGGCATGGCGAACCCCGCAGATTGAAAGAGTCACAAACAAAGGTGTGTATCTATCTACATGTGTTAATCATCCACGCTACGCCCCCATTTACGTACAACGAGCCGGCCCCTTGTTTTAAGTTTTACGTATAAATAGCCAGCCATCACAAGAACTTCACGACAACCCCTAAGATGGCCGAATTCATTTATTTTGTATTTTATTAAAACGCTGTGTTCATGTACAAGTAGATTTCGTCTTGTTCTCGCATTTGGCTAAATAGATCTGAGTAGTTCATTTTTTGTCATATGACATGACAGCCGTAAATATGTTTTTCAATCCGTGCCAGTCCAAATATCAGGTGTGTGTGTGTGTGCGTGTGTGTGTGAGAGAGAGAGATTGTGGTCATGAAATCTCTGTCAGGCGGAGATATTTAGATATTTGATACGATACGTTTGTTTTTACCAGAGTTATCCTGCTGTGATCTACAGTATGTTGTTTATACGTGCACCGATAGATTTACATGGACGTATATGCTGATGCCTGTGTGTGTGTGTTTGTAAAGTGTTTTGTAAATGGTGCATACGTGTGTGTAAACCTGTTTACTAGGGCCGCCCGCCAGGAAGTCTTCGACCCCCCTGACAGTCCCTCTCCCCCCCCCCTCCCACCATAACTATATATTAAAAACACGTGACCCCACCATATCAACTGCCACGTTATTTTGTAACAGATTTGAGAAAGTGATGAGGCCTATAACAAGTGTTCTGGTTTTGGCTTATAACCCCCCCCCCCCGGTCTCCCTTCCACCTCCTGGTGTCGGCCCTGGTGTTTACGTGTGTGTGTTTATTTATGTGTTTGTACGTATGTTTTCGTTTGTATGAACATGGCCGTACCCAGGATTTTGTTTGGGGGGGGGGGCTGTGCGGAGAGTTTTATATAAGAAAAAATTGGAACACAATGATAAAGAAGTGTATTTTATAATAGAATTTGATTTTTAGAATTAATTGGGGGGGGGCGGCTGCAGCCCCCCAACCCCCCCCCCCTGGGTACGGCCTTGTGAACATGTATGTATGTTTCTGAAAGTGTGAGAGCGCTATAATTTGACGGCTACATACATAGATATACATATACAGTATATATCGGGTAATATTTCTAATATGTATTTGTTGGAGTTTCACGGACTTCGCAAATTGTTTTTCTTTTTTTTCAAACCTCATTAGGTCTCGCCCCGTCCATGATCTTTAAATAGTTGGTATCAAAGGGCTGTCACCTTTTGTTTCTAATCCCGTTACACACCTAAACATAGCCCTGATGTGACTAAACACTTCTTAAAGGATTTGGTCAAAATAGTAGAACTGTCACTAGATATCATACGTATTTCAGTGTACTTGTAAATATCTAATAAAATAATAGCGATTTGGGTTCTGCGTCAAATCGAAAGTAAAGAATGAATACAGCAGTATTCCGGTTTGAAATACAATCATGAAAAAAAATCGGATCTGTCCGAAACCAAAAATAACCTAGCCTACCCATCAAGCCTAAGGGGATATAACTCTATGCTAAGGTTTTGCAGGGTCCAGCTAGTACAATATTAATGTCAGTTGTATTATTTAGTGTGTAAGTAAAACTTTTTATTTGTTTCCATCTCCAGCAAAGTTCATGGCGCAAAATTCGGAGTTTCATTCTCTGGTCACCCTTCATCCAGGTGTTTAAAAAACACAGGTATCCATGGATACAGCTGGCCGGACATCAAGGTAAGAAATTCTTGGAAGGATGCCAATAATTCTTTTCAAATTTATAATGGAGAAATTTTTTTTTTTATTTTTGAAAGCTTGTTACTCGACAAGTCTTTTGAAACCTTATCTTGTAATTTGTAAACTAATGTGAATTGATCTGTGATATCATTTCCGTGTTCCCAACTCCACCCATTATCCCCCCCCCCACCCCCTTTCTTTTCAATGCAAAACAGACTTGTTGATTTCTACCGGGGATTCCCATTTACTTGTGGACGCCCACGTAGAAATGTGTTTATTTTTTTCCTCTGAATCCCCTCCAGAATTTAATGTTGTAGGACTAGACTAGTGGTACAAGCAGGTCTCGGGGTAATCAGTGTAGGTCTTTTGATTATACTAGATGTGTTCAGCGTGTGTGTGTGTGTGTGTTATTTGCTGTCAGACACGTGTAGGCGGCTTGCATGAAAAAAAAGGACATAATAATAAATACAGCTTGATGTAGCCCAATGTATGAAATGGTCTGTAGTGTATTTAGTGGGGCTTCAGGGTATTATGGAGTATTTTTTTAGAAAGTGGTCAAAATGTACCATAGAGTGGACCGACCACTCTGATCGGACAGAGAAGTAAAATATATAACTGGCTGGACATATGGAGTGAAATATATAACTGGCTGGACAGATGAGTGAAATATATAACTGGCTGGACAGATGAGTGAAATATATAACTGGCTGGACAGATGAGTGAAATATATAACTGGCTGGACAGATAAGTGAAATATATAACTGGCTGGACATATGAGTGAAATATATAACTGGCTGGACAGATGAGTGAAATATATAACTGGCTGGACAGATGAGTGAAATATATAACTGGCTGGACATATGAGTGAAATATATAACTGGCTGGACAGATAAGTGAAATATATAACTGGCTGGACATATGAGTTAAATATATAACTGGCTGGACAGATGAGTGAAATATATAACTGGCTGGACAGATGAGTGAAATATATAACTGGCTGGACAGATGAGTGAAATATATAACTGGCTGGACAGATGAGTGAAATATATAACTGGCTGGACAGATGAGTGAAATATATAACTGGCTGGACAGATGAGTGAAATATATAACTGGCTGGACAGATGAGTGAAAAATATAACTGGCTGGACAGATGAGTGAAATATATAACTGGCTGGACAGATGAGTGAAATATATAACTGGCTGGACATATGAGTGAAATATATAACTGGCTGGACATATGAGTGAAATATATAACTGGCTGGACAGATGAGTGAAATATATAACTGGCTGGACAGATGAGTGAAATATATAACTGGCTGGACAGATGAGTGAAATATATAACTGGCTGGACAGATGAGTGAAAAATATAACTGGCTGGACAGATGAGTGAAATATATAACTGGCTGGACAGATGAGTGAAATATATAACTGGCTGGACATATGAGTGAAATATATAACTGGCTGGACATATGAGTGAAATGTATAACTGGCTGGACAGATGAGTGAAATATATAACTGGCTGGACAGATGAGTGAAATATATAACTGGCTGGACATATGAGTGAAATATATAACTGGCTGGACATATGAGTGAAATATATAACTGGCTGGACATATGAGTGAAATATATAACTGGCTGGACATATGAGTGAAATATATAACTGGCTGGACATATGAGTTAAATATATAACTGGCTGGACAGATGAGTGAAACATATAACTGGCTGGACAGATGAGTGAAACATATAACTGGCTGGACAGATGAGTGAAACATATAACTGGCTGGACCGATGAGTGAAACATATAACTGGCTGGACCGATGAGTGAAACATATAACTGGCTGGACAGATGAGTGAAACATATAACTGGCTGGACAGATGAGTGAAATATATAACTGGCTGGACAGATGAGTGAAATATATAACTGGCTGGACAGATGAGTGAAATATATAACTGGCTGGACAGATGAGTGAAATATATAACTGGCTGGACATATGAGTGAAATATATAACTGGCTGGACAGATGAGTGAAATATATAACTGGCTGGACAGATGAGTGAAATATATAACTGGCTGGACAGATGAGTGAAATATATAACTGGCTGGACAGATGAGTGAAATATATAACTGGCTGGACATATGAGTTAAATATATAACTGGCTGGACAGATGAGTGAAATATATAACTGGCTGGACATTTGAGTGAAATATATAACTGGCTGGACAGATGAGTGAAATATATAACTGGCTGGACATATGAGTGAAAAATATAACTGGCTGGACATATGAGTGAAAAATATAACTGGCTGGACATATGAGTGAAATATATAACTGGCTGGACAGATGAGTGAAATATATAACTGGCTGGACAGATGAGTGAAATATATAACTGGCTGGACAGATGAGTGAAATATATAACTGGCTGGACATATGAGTGAAATATATAACTGGCTGGACATATGAGTGAAATATATAACTGGCTGGACATATGAGTGAAATATATAACTGGCTGGACATATGAGTGAAATATATAACTGGCTGGACAGATGAGTGAAATATATAACTGGCTGGACAGATGAGTGAAATATATAACTGGCTGGACAGATGAGTGAAATATATAACTGGCTGGACAGATGAGTGAAATATATAACTGGCTGGACAGATGAGTGAAATATATAACTGGCTGGACAGATGAGTGAAATATATAACTGGCTGGACAGATCAGTGAAATATATAACTGGCTGGACAGATGAGTGAAATATATAACTGGCTGGACAGATCAGTGAAATATATAACTGGCTGGACAGATCAGTGAAATATATAACTGGCTGGACATATGAGTGAAATATATAACTGGCTGGACAGATCAGTGAAATATATAACTGGCTGGACAGATGAGTGAAATATGTAACTGGCTGGACAGATGAGTGAAATATGTAACTGGCTGGACAGATGAGTTAAAAAAAAATTTCATTCCTTGTAAAGTTGTTCACCAGTTTGAACCAATCTGTCTTCCCCAACCACTTCACCATAATCAACCTCTGCTCCCGTCTCACCCAGATAAATGTGTACTTTCTTCCAGGATATGGCTGTATAGAGAAATGAGATCTAATGAAATTAATTATCAGAAACACGTGGAGATAATTTAGTTTTTAATAAGTTCGACATCTTTAGAGGATAAGTAATGTCATCACTTCGCCACTTGCTAAACACATTTCATCTCTCTCTCTCTCTCTCTCTCTCTCTCTCTCTCTCTCTCTCTCTCTCTCTCTCTCTCTCTCTCTCTCTCTCTCGCTCTCGCTCTCTCTCAGTATATGCTATTCTATCCATCATTCCACCATCTACGTTGTAATGAAAGCTGCCTAAAATTGCTGTCATGTTCCCATCTTTTTCATCTCGATCACTTTGATGATGGTGCACATGCCGTTATATTAGCGAGTACTTGACTTTTCCTGGCTCTTGTCTTACGGCCACTGCTCTATACTAACTGCTATATAGTCACTGCTCTGCAGCCACTGCTCTACGGCCACTGCTCTGTAACCACTGCTCTATTCTAACTGCTCTGTAACCACTGCTCTATACTAACTGTTCTATAGCCACTGCTCTATACTAACTGCTCTACTGCCACTGCTCTATAACCACTGTTCTTTAGCCGCTGCTCTGCAGCCACTGCTCTATAGTCACTGCTCTACTGCCACTCTTCTACAGTCACTGCTCTACATAATTTATGTTAAACAGATATCTCGATCCCGTTTTGCCTTCGTTATTCTCCTTACTTGGGCCACCACCAGAAATTCTCCCCCCCCCCCATGACAGGCAATCAGTGACATTCAGGGGGGGGGGTGTCTATAATTAACTGTTTTATAGCAAATTTAGGATAATGCCCCACCCCCGACAATGTTTGGTTGTCCTCCCACCCACTCTCTCTCATCCACGTCCGCCATCATTTAAGTACCAATACTAATAATACAACCAAGTGCGGGGTGTGGTTTCACCCCCGGGATCCCGGCCGAGTCTAAGCTCCTTAAAAACTTCCGGGGGGGGGGGGGAATTCTCTAATTACTTTTGATTATTAAATTCACTTCAATATTTCAAGCATTGACTTTTTTTTCAATAGTTCGGTGTCGGCCTATGATTTAGCTTCATTTATTTTAAACCGACCAATTAAATTGTACTATAAAATTGATTAAACCAAGTTTTAAAGAAAATAAAACTTCTACAAACTATAATAACTTTTATATTGTGTATGAAGACAAAACCAATTCATAGACAATGTTATAAATGTTCTAATGGGACAGTTCACTGTTTGTTACTTGACAGGTTTCAAAACTCTCATTTTGTCTGTCTGTCCGTCCGTCCGTCATCACCCTAGATCTCAACAACCATAAGTCCTAGACCCATGATGTATATATCATTTTGTAGGTCTTGGCCTGCCAAGAAATGAGTTTTTTCCATTTCGCGATCTGACCTCTCAGGGCCGTAAAAGGGGCCTTAGTACCGTTTTTTACTATATAAGCTATATTAATAAATGAGCGCTATATCTCAGCAACTATAAGTCCTAGACCCATGCTGTATATATCATTTTGTAGGTCTTGGCCTGCCATGTATACATCGAAAGTTCATTTCGCGATAGGACCTCTGAGGGCCGGGCTTCAGGACTCCTAAGGGGCTTATATATTATATATGCACCTTGTACGTTCAATAACCCGTTCATTTGGTGCGAAATACTGCAGCACGTAGTTTCACCAAGATTTATTAAGAAACTCATCAAATGAAATAGTAAGCTTGTGTTCTGAGTTTAATTGAAAGTATCAGAGCTATGCAACAATTGACGGAGTTTTCGGACGATTAAATGACTATAATTTCGAATGTTTTCAATTATGAGTGTTATTTCAGTAACCACAAACCACTTGTAGTTAGATTTAAGAGACAATAATTTTTTTTTCAAATATAACGAAACGTCTTTATAATTTTTTTTTTACAGATATACGCATTACACAATTGAATTTATAAACATTTCCAAAATTTACAAATATTTACTGAAAGCTAACAAACGTACTGATACATAACACGAAAATGCGCTAACACGTCCTGTGTCCAGAATGGAATAGGCTTAATTGCTTGTTTTAAATTCTGAGATTTCCAATACTTCGTTTCATAACTAACGGATAATTTTCTTTAGATTTCTTTGCTGTACCCAGTGATGTGTCCTCTCAGTACACCGATTGTCTCCTCCAATACTAATATTCAGTAAACTCTCTCTGACTGTGGTGAAACTGCCATGTTGTACAATGCTGTACCCAGTGATGTGTCCTCTCAGTACACCGATTGTCTCCTTCAATACTAATATTCAGTACACTGATTGTCTCCTCCAATACTAATATTCAGTAAAATGATTCTCTCCTCCAATACTAATATTCAGTACAATGATTGTCTCCTCCAATACTAATATTCAGTACAATGATTGTCTCCTCCAATACTAATATTCAGTACACTGATTGTCTCCTCCAATACTAATATTCAGTAAAATGATTGTCTCCTCCAATACTAATATTCAGTACAATGATTGTCTCCTCCAATACTAATATTCAGTACAATGATTGTCTCCTCCAATACTAATATTCAGTACACCGATTGTCTCCTCCAATACTAATATTCAGTACACTGATTGTCTCCTCCAATACTAATATTCAGTACAATGATTGTCTCCTCCAATACTAATATTCAGTACAATGATTGTCTCCTCCAATACTAATATTTAGTACACCGATTGTCTCCTCCAATACTAATATTCAGTACACTGATTGTCTCCTCCAATACTAATATTCAGTACAATGATTGTCTCCTCCAATACTAATATTCAGTAAAATGATTGTCTCCTCCAATACTAATATTCAGTACACCGATTGTCTCCTCCAATACTAATATTCAGTACACTGATTGTCTCCTCCAATACTAATATTCAGTACAATGATTGTCTCCTCCAATACTAATATTCAGTACACCGATTGTCTCCTCCAATACTAATATTCAGTACACTGATTGTCTCCTCCAATACTAATATTCAGTACACCGATTGTCTCCTCCAATACTAATATTCAGTAAAATGATTGTCTCCTCCAATACTAATATTCAGTACACCGATTGTCTCCTTCAATACTAATATTCAGTACAATGATTGTCTCCTCCAATACTAATATTCAGTACACTGATTGTCTCCTCCAATACTAATATTCAGTAAAATGATTGTCTCCTTCAATACTAATATTCAGTACACCGATTGTCTCCTCCAATATTAATATTCAGTACACTGATTGTCTCCTTCAATACTAATATTCAGTACAATGATTGTCTCCTTCAATACTAATATTCAGTAAAATGATTGTCTCCTCCAATACTAATATTCAGTACAATGATTGTCTCCTTCAATACTAATATTCAGTAAAATGATTGTCTCCTCCAATACTAATATTCAGTACAATGATTGTCTCCTTCAATACTAATATTCAGTACAATGACTGAATTTGTTCTAGACATCACAAAATACAGACACCAGCGAATGTTACGAGGTAATTGTAGGAAAAGCAAAAAATTGCAGCCAAATAAATTAATTAAATGAAAAACTAGTCTAACGATAACCGAAGATAACAAAAACCGAGATATGACTTAATAACATAATAATTGAACTACACACACACATCATCTAATGCATCAACTGTAAATATACACCATTTAATACATTAAATACAAACATAAACCAAAGACAGACTTTACTATATGTATTACATTCACCACAAACATGCACTGAAACAATTAGCCTACATTTGTGTGCACTAAAATGTGCGTAAATTGAATAAGATATATTCAAGGTAAACAACAAGTAATAGGTCACTGAGTATTATTACATCGACAGAACAATTTACTATTTCGAGTACACACTAGGCTTGGTAAAAAGATCAAATGTCAAGACTGCATTGATGTGATGGTGTACATATTCTTGTATGAGTAAAACGACTTCCTCGTTCCTGTTGGCATGACCTACATATTAGGTATATAAGGTGCCAGCTGTGGTCGCACAATCAGGGCGGCAGCTGGGGTTCCCTGTCACTAGCATCAAGCCAGCTGACAAAAACTAAAAATAAACATGCTGCTTGTGGCTAAGTTCGACAACCTCGTATTGGCCAACATGAAAGTGGGACTGTTCTCTGGACACATCTTTGCAAGAGAATATGTTGAACTAGATTCCTTAGTACGTTGTATTTAACATGTACTCATGTCCGCTTTAATTCATATTTTAACTAAGTACTATTAGAGCACAAATAGAGACGTTCTTATCATTAGGGGCCCCTTGCAGAGACTGTAGGTCTTAGGGAGCCCTTTGCTGCGTGTGTCTTTGGAAGCCCCTTGCTGAGACTGTAGGTCTTTGGAAGCCCCTTGCTGAGACTGTAGGTCTTTGGAAGCCCCTTGCTGAGACTGTAGGTCTTATGAAGCCCCTTGCAGAGACTGTAGGTCTTAGGAAGCCCCTTGCAGAGACTGTAGGTCTTAGGAAGCCCCTTGCAGAGACTGTAGGTCTTAGGAAGCCCCTTGCAGAGACTGTAGGTCTTAGGAAGCCCCTTGCAGAGACTGTAGGTCTTTGGAAGTCCCTTGCTAAACCTTAGATGTTATAGGAATTGATACAAAAGGAAGCCCCCATGCAGTCGTCTAATTTTCCTGTCCATGAAAGCAGCTCTGTGCACAGTAACCGTATTTACTTCTGTTCAATGCATGACAAAACAGCTCTGTGCACTGTAACTGTATTTACTTCTGTTCAATGCATGACAAAACAGCTCTGTGCACAGTAACCGTATTTACTTCTGTTCAATGCATGACAAAACAGCTCTTTGCACAGTTACCATTTTAACGTATGTTCAGTGCATGACAAAACAGCTCTGTGCACAATAGTCATATTTACTTCTGTTCAATGCATGACAAAAATGCTCTGTGCATAGTTACCCTATTAACGTATGTTCAATGCATGACGTAATATCTAACTGGGAAATACTTATGAATTTAAAAAAAAGTTATCAATTAGATGTGTTGAATACAAAGTTTAAATATTTGTTGTATCTCCACCTCAATTCGAGACAATTTCATCACAAATAGCATGATGGTCGGCGTCAAAAGGATTTGTGTGTGTGTGTGTGTGTGTGTGTGTGTGTGCGTGCGTTGAGACGTCAAAAGGAAGTCGTTGGTCTGTTGTAACATGACTTGAGATGTTCTATAAGTTGGTGTAGGTCTGTTGTAACATGACTTGAGATGTTCTATAAGTTGGTGTAGGTCTGTTGTAACATGACTTGAGATGTTCTATAAGTTGGTGTAGGTCTGTTGTAACATGACTTGAGATGTTCTATAAGTTGGTGTAGGTCTGTTGTAACATGACTTGAGATGTTCTATAAGTTGGTGTAGGTCTGTTGTAACATGATTAGACGGAATATACCCCCCTCCCCTCGACATTTCCTGCTATGAAAACAATTAACACTTGTTAAGATATTACAGCAGTCAACTACTCAGTCAACGCTTCAGAAAACGATCGAAGATTTTCGTAATAATAGAAGCGAAGAAATACACTAGTGAGGCATCATCCTACAGTGTTGGCTGAGAGCTGCTGACAACTCATCGTGTACCAAGTACTTCCTTGTGCCTCTAGCTGTCATTTCATTTTCAGCTGAGAGTTTGGACATTTTTTTTTACACTCCGTCTCAAAGCAATCCTCTGTAGAATGAGGATGAGATTTGGAAAATTTCTGAAATGCATAGATTGATTGAGAACATTTCGTCATGATCAGAGAAGCCTTTGTTTCTATTGGTCGGAAAACGTGATGTCTGTGTTATATTTTTAGCACAATCAGAAATAGAAGCCACAAGAGAGTACTGCGAACCACCCACACCCCAACCCCTATAAGTCAAAACATCAATGACAAAAAAAAAATTTTGTTGTTGGACAAATAATAACAAAAGGCTTTTTTTTTATCATTCGAACACAATCTGGTGTTTACAAATACTAACGATCGGGTGGGGGGGGGGGGGCAAAACACGTGACTCCGCATCAACGATCGCGTACCTCGCATGATTGGACAGATAAGGACATATGTTGACATAACACTGGAATGACACTCTGGACATTGAAATAAAACGCACTTAAACTATTTCTCAGATCTCAAATGTCGCCTTAAAGTGAATTACATTCTCTCTTAGTAATAACTGATAACACGCATGTAGCAATCAGGCGCATGTGGCAATCAGACGCATGTGGTAATAACTTGTGTATGGTAATAACACGTTTCAGTATTTATTGAAATGCCTTAACAACATGCTGAGCCGCTCTTATGTTGAGGTGAGGGGGAGTACCTGTTTGATCACCAGTGCACACATATCATGGAGCGCATAACCGTTTCGTTTAGTAGACCGTTATGAAATGCACACAGTTTTGAAAGTCTCCTTTCAAAGCTGCATAACCAGTATCTCTTGGGCGCTCACAGCATTTGGAAAATTGTTAAGGACCGTTGTTGGAGTGGGGCATAGGCAGGCAAGTTGTCATGTTTATAGCTATCCGTAAAAACAGCCTTGCAACAAGTGTCTAACATTCGCAACATGTAGTTTATTACGTGCAGCTAACATATACAACGTGTGGTGTGCCTAACACACACACAACGTGTGGTGTGCCTAACACACACAACAAGTGTCTAACATTCGCAACATGTAGTTTATTACGTGCAGCTAACATATACAACGTGTGGTGTGCCTAACACACACATAACGTTTGGTGTGCCTAACACACACAGTGTGGTGTGCCTAACACACACAACAGGTGTCTAACATTACAGTGATTTGTTCATTTAGTTTTGAAGGGTTAACAAATTCTCTGTTTACTCCATACTTGTGAAAGATGTTTTTTTTTTTTCTCTACAGCTGTTTATTAACTCTCATCTTTTGACTAGCCCAGCTGTTTACTTCATAAGACTTTATTATAATTTGATATTTGTTCAGAAGATTTCATTCTGAAGAAAAATAAGTAAATGTGTGTGTACGTGTTTGTATTAGTGATGGATTTAATAAAAGTGTACAACGTAGACCATAAAATGACAACTGGGGGTTCAAAAAACAAACCCGGTGATAAAATACTGTTACTAGTGGTAATACGATATTCTTTTTGTTGGCAACTGAACTTTGAGCGAGGTTTAATAACAACACATAAGCTTTCAAGAAAGGGGAAAACCCAAACAACAGGAGGGGAGGAGGGGGGTACCATTAATTGCTTGTTTTTGTTTTGTTTATATCAGTTTTCCTTCATATATATTTTTTTTTAAAGATTGACATGTGTTAAATTACTGCAGTACAAACCTCTATTGATGTTATAATTAACTCTGTTATAGGTGAGATTAAAAACATTCCTTCACTGTGCCTTCACTTTAATTGCATCTATTTTATATTTCAGGCAACTTCCATGCAGGTGAAGCAGGCTCTGTGTTGAAGAAGTTGGATGCCAGGGAGCAGGCTTGTTTTGTTCAGTTAATGTCCGACACCCTGAGGTCATGTGTGCCAGAATACAGAGGAAATGTTGACAAAAATGGAGAGTGTATCCTTTGTTGTTTTTGTTTTTCTTTATTAATTGAGCCGTTTGTTTGTTTTGTGTGTGTGTGCATGATTCCAGGCAGCCATTTTGTTTTATTTTTGGCTGTCATAATAAAACATGATGTATAGTTTTAAATGTGCTGCATAGGAGAAGTTCTTAGATGGAGAAAGGAACCAACCATCTAGCAGAGACTTTTTTTTTGAAGGTTTAGGTGTGGCTGGAGGCGAGAGGCATCTTTATTGGGCGGGCACCTGATATTTCAGATAATTTGGGTCACAAGGCTAAATTTAAGTAACTGTGGAGTCCCTGAAGATTGTTTGCAACTTAGTTCTGGTCAAGAGCTGTTTAGTACTAGTGACCTAAGATGGTTGCCTTGTTTTCCGATCCACTAAACATCTCCCCCCACTCCCCAGCTGATGTTATTTAATCAAACCCATTATTAAATGGACAAAATAATTATTAACATTCATACAATTAATATAATTATTACCCTTTTATTTTTAAGACAAGCAATAATTGCCTGTGCCCCTCCCCCAAAGACATCAGGAATCTGGCATAGACTTCCCTATGACACCCTATGACATAACACTTTTTTCCTAAAGCCACCATCCAGACTTTGACACTTACTGCCTAGATCCACCATCCAGACTTTGACACTTACTGCCTAGATCCACCATCCAGACTTTGACACTTACTGCCTAGATTCACCATCCAGACTCTGACAAACACTTTTTTCCTAAAGCCACCATCCAGACTCTGACAAACACTTTTTTCCTAAAGCCACCATCCAGACTCTGACAAACACTTTTTTCCTAAAGCCACCATCCAGACTTTGACACTTACTGCCTAGATCCACCATCCAGACTTTGACAAACACTTTTTTCCTAAAGCCACCATCCAGACTTTGACAAACACTTTTTTCCTAAAGCCACCATCCAGACTCTGACAAACACTTTTTTCCTAAAGCCACTATCCAGACTTTGACACTTACTGCCTAGATCCACCATCCAGACTTTGACAAACACTTTTTTCCTTAAGCCACCATCCAGACTTTGACAAACACTTTTTTCCTAAAGCCACCATCCAGACTCTGACAAACACTTTTTTCCTAAAGCCACCATCCAGACTTTGACAAACACTTTTTTCCTAAAGCCACCATCCAGACTTTGACAAACACTTTTTTCCTAAAGCCACCATCCAGACTTTGACAAACACTTTTTTCCTAAAGCCACCATCCAGACTTTGACAAACACTTTTTTCCTAAAGCCACCATCCAGACTTTGACAAACACTTTTTTCCTAAAGCCACCATCCAGACTTTGACAAACACTTTTTTCCTAAAGCCACCATCCAGACTTTGACAAACACTTTTTTCCTAAAGCCACCATCCAGACTTTGACAAACACTTTTTTCCTAAAGCCACCATCCAGACTTTGACAAACACTTTTTTCCTAAAGCCACCATCCAGACTTTGACAAACACTTTTTTCCTAAAGCCACCATCCAGACTCTGACAAACACTTTTTTCCTAAAGCCACCATCCAGACTCTGACAAACACTTTTTTCCTAAAGCCACCATCCAGACTTTGACACTTACTGCCTAGATCCACCATCCAGACTTTGACAAACACTTTTTTCCTAAAGCCACCATCCAGACTTTGACAAACACTTTTTTCCTAAAGCCACCATCCAGACTCTGACAAACACTTTTTTCCTAAAGCCACTATCCAGACTTTGACACTTACTGCCTAGATCCACCATCCAGACTTTGACAAACACTTTTTTCCTTAAGCCACCATCCAGACTTTGACAAACACTTTTTTCCTAAAGCCACCATCCAGACTCTGACAAACACTTTTTTCCTAAAGCCACCATCCAGACTTTGACAAACACTTTTTTCCTAAAGCCACCATCCAGACTCTGACAAACACTTTTTTCCTAAAGCCACCATCCAGACTTTGACAAACACTTTTTTCCTAAAGCCACCATCCAGACTTTGACAAACACTTTTTCCTAAAGCCACCATCCAGACTTTGACAAACACTTTTTTCCTAAAGCCACCATCCAGACTTTGACAAACACTTTTTTTCCTAAAGCCACCATCCAGACTTTGACAAACACTTTTTTCCTAAAGCCACCATCCAGACTTTGACAAACACTTTTTTCCTAAAGCCACCATCCAGACTTTGACAAACACTTTTTTCCTAAAGCCACCATCCAGACTTTGACAAACACTTTTTTCCTAAAGCCACCATCCAGACTTTGACAAACACTTTTTTCCTAAAGCCACCATCCAGACTTTGACAAACACTTTTTTCCTAAAGCCACCATCCAGACTTTGACAAACACTTTTTCCTAAAGCCACCATCCAGACTTTGACAAACACTTTTTCCTAAAGCCACCATCCAGACTTTGACAAACACTTTTTCCTAAAGCCACCATCCAGACTTTGACAAACACTTTTTTCCTAAAGCCACCATCCAGACTTTGACAAACACTTTTTTCCTAAAGCCACCATCCAGACTTTGACAAACACTTTTTTTCCTAAAGCCACCATCCAGACTTTGACAAACACTTTTTTCCTAAAGCCACCATCCAGACTTTGACAAACACTTTTTTCCTAAAGCCACCATCCAGACTTTGACAAACACTTTTTTCCTAAAGCCACCATCCAGACTTTGACAAACACTTTTTTCCTAAAGCCACCATCCAGACTTTGACAAATAATTATTGCCTGCCCCCCCCTCCACCCCTCATCAGGACTCTGAAAAACTCTTATTCATTTTCATATAACTTATTAAGCGTGTCTTTCTTTGAACAATTTTCAGAGGTAGGCTTAAAAGTTTAAAACTCAATCAATCATTACCTTTATGTTTCAAACTATTGGTATTATTTTAGGCCTTAAACTTTTGAACTCATTTCTTCAAAATCTGTGACATATGTTTACCTTTGTTATCTTATCCTGCCAACTTCATCCCACACCCCAATGTTCTCCACTTCTTCTACTATACATAAATTATATTTTTTTTTAAAAAACCCAACAAAATATGTAGGCTTTGTTATTGACCTCTTCTTTGTTTAAATTATCAAATATTTGTATAAGAGTATTCAACGAGAACAGTATCAGGTTTCTTTAACTTCAAACTATCAGTGTTCATTCAATTGCAAGATCTCCTGTGTACATTTGATCATCCCTGTGTTATGGACGTCAAGATGGGAGTTAGAACTTACCTTGAAGAAGAACTGCAAAAAGCCAGAAAGTCTCCATCACTCAGGAAGGTATAACATTACTTTTTAATTAAAGTCAAAAAGGCAAGATTAAAAAAATTAAACTAAGGACTACTAGTAAAAGTTTTTTTATATTAACGAAATCTTAAGAAACATGTATAGCTGTTTGCATGGATTTTTTTATGAATTGGTCGGTTTTTTTTTAAATAGTTTTTTAATTTCTATTGCGATTTTATTTTGTAATGTTTAGTTGAAATATTTATTTATTTTTTGTTATATATTTTCATTGTAATAAGCTGAAATATTTATATTTATTTAGGACATGTATCAAAAGATGATAGAGATCGACTGTACCGCGCCAACTAATGAAGAAAACGAACACAAGGCAGTTACCAAACCTCGGTATATGCAATGGCGGGATGAAATGAGCTCCTCTGTGGAACTGGGGTTTAGAGTGGAAGGTATTAAGGTAAATGTTATTCATAACATGATAAATGTATGTAACTAGTGACATCTGTAAAAAATTATTTCTAAAATTTTATTATGTATTTCTTTATTATCCGTGAATAGTAATACATGTAGTAGTTTTGCAGTGAATAGTAATACATGTAGTAGTTTTGGAGTAAATTTTAGTTTTTCTTTTTCACAATTTATTGAAGTATGTAATGTGTGAAATAATTTCTTTGTGACAATAGTTTAGGGGTTAAAATAAAATTATGGTAGGGGCTACATTTTTTTTTAACATGTGATATTCAAATGGTCCGAACTAATTTCACAGAAAAGTGATGGCAACTCAAGTAAAGATTTTAAAAAGACAAAGACTAGAGATAATGTAGTGGATATCCTCAAATCCTTTGTTAGTGATAATGAAAGTATTGTGGTAAGTCAAGTAGCATGGAAATTATATAAAAATCCTATTTTCTAATCTCTTTTTCTTTTAAAGGTAAATTTCATAAAGCTTGATAATCATTTTTTTCTTTTGCCTCATACAAATTGTATTGGCCTTTTATAATTTACCAGGAAAAAAACAACAATTTATACTAATGGAATGCCAGTCATGTTAATACTTCAAGAAATAATAGCAGTTTTTATGTTCAGCTATCAGAATCCTGTGTTAATTTTTTTACTTAATATTTTATCACAGTCTCAGGTGTTTGTTTTTTAACTTCTTTCAATTTGTTTTAAATTAAAATATATTTTTGAATTGATACAATTTACTGCTTGGTGTAGTTTGTTTTTTTTTTCATTATTTTTATAACTTCTAAAGATAAGTTTCATATTTGAAGAGTGCATTTTTTTGTTTTTATTTGTAGGAGAAGTACATGAACAGATTAAAAGAAATAATGCATACGCAGGAAGCATCTGAATTTTTTTCATCCCATGAGGTATTTCAATCTGAACTCATTATTTTTCTTACTTTTATCATTGAATTCATCTACATATCTGGCCTAGGGTTAAATTGAAAATATTCATGTATTTCACTAGTTTTAAATTAAAAAATATTCATGTATTTCACTAGTTTTAAATTAAAAAATCGAAGTGGCTACGGTAACATCAAGCGCCATTATATTAGGGTTAGCGGGAGTACTCATTTTTTTTTCGGGTACCAGCAATTATATTAGGGTTAGGAAAAGGGTTAGGATTAGGGATAGGGTTAGGGTGTGGAGCAATATCTATTGATGTAACCTGGAAAAAAAAAATATGAACTCCGTCTTGATGTTACCGTAGTCACTGCGTTAAAAAATATTCATGTATTTGTCTAGTTTTAAATTAGAAAATATTCAACTAAATAACTTAGGTAGGATTTATCATTATCAGAGGTTCTCCAACTTAAACGGTTCATGACCTGCTAAGAAAACAGTTTTGATTTTTAATCTGTTGAGAAAAGAATAACCAAAGAAATAAATCTAAATTGAATATACTTTACTGCTTGCGATATGGTAGCAGGCTGATTATTTTGTGTTTAAAATTATGAGAAATTTACTAAACACATGTTCTTTCCTAGAAATGCAGAAATAAAATATGATATTTTATGAGTAGAAAAAATAAATTATAATCATGCACTGAAATATTCTCTATTATAAACTTTCTGTTGACTCAACTCAAATCAGTTAACTTTGAGAATCACTGACCTATATCAACAGTTTTTTAAATTAAATGCATGTTCCTTAATTTATTTATTTATTTTTGTGACTGGTTATAGGTGGTCGGCAGTTCCCTTCTATTTGTTCATGATGCTGATAACAATGTTGGAGTTTGGATGATTGATTTTGGAAAAACAGAACCTCTGCCTAAGGGAGTTCAAATAAACCATAGAAATCAATGGCAGGAGGGCAACCACGAAGATGGGTATTTGTTTGGCTTGGACAATTTGATATCCATATTTGAAGAAGTTCATAAAACTATACGGTCAAGCGCAGTATAACTGGAGTTGTGTGAAGTTGTACATGCTTTAATCTGTGACTTGAGTTGAAATGTACATAGAATTATAAACTAATGTTTAGATTTATTCAAATATTTGACAATGATACACTCTGTACATTTATTTTCTATATCAAAGAAAATTTTGCTTTATCAAGTATAAACAAATTTCACTGATAATATAATTTATTTTTTTCTAATTGAAAATTTAAAAAAAATGTTTGCATTTGGGTTAAACGTACAATGTTCCCTATCTAAACGATTATACTGCTGAAGTTTATCATCCCCCCCTCTTTTTCCAATTTTTCAGATTGTCATACTCTTAGAAATGCATATTTATAAATTTTTAAAAAGGGAAATTAAAAAACTAATTATAAATCATTCCTAATTAATGGTTATTATGAATTCCAAGGCCTAGCTCACTTACTATTAAATACTTCAATAAACAATGTCAAATTTAGGTCCTCAGAAATGTTTGCTCATTGTTAACCCCATCCTGTATCATTGTTAACCCCATCCTGTATCATTAAAAATCATGTGAGAAATTTTTCTTAAGAGAAAAGTTGATCTCATTGGATGGTAGCTTATTTACTGATTGTATTACTTGTATGATGTTATTGGTTCTGAATTGTGCAGGAATGTCTGTCAAAGTGGCGGAATGTCTGTTAAATGAATGTGGATTGCCTGTCAAGATTGATATGTAAGCATGGTTGTGAAACATTATTTCCTCTTGATATTGTTAAATTTTTTTTTTAAATGACGTTGTTGTGTCCATTTCCGTGTCAACCCAACTTAATTTGTTGATTTTTTTCCATTGATTTTTCATTACCTTTGTTTTCTTGTTCAATTAAATGTATGACACAAATGACTAATCATTAGTTGTATGGAATCACTCCTTGAACTAAAATAATCCATGGTGCTTGCTTAAATCATGTCAAATTGATGTATAATTTTAATTGTAAATATGTACATTTATAAATATTTATACACATAGCTAGTTTTGTTTTTTTTTAAATATTTGATTCACCAATTAAAAGTTACACTTACCAATGTATTATTTTCTTGTAATTAAGTAATAAAATCCATTTCACATATTATTAGTTCTAGTAAACTTACAATACAGGGCAACTTTATACATGTAGTAGCAGTTATAATAATAATATATTGACACCTTTTACATGATAGGTTAAATCAGTCTTTAACTGGTGGTCCACAGATCATTAGCCACCCACGAGAAAATTGTGCTTGTCTGCTTAAGAAAATATACGATAGAAATCCAGTGCTGAAGCAAATAATGCTTGAAGGGAAGTTGTTATTGATGATTTGTTTTATTCAAAGATACACAATTATCAGCGCACATATGGTATGTAAGAAAAAAAAAGGGATCAATTTAGTGATCTATGGGTAATAAATTCCTAAATTTAAATATCTGCTGGAACGAAACTAAAAAGAATTTAGTGATGTACAGGAATGAAACTCATGAATTAGTGCTCCCTGAGCTGAAAAGTTGCTGACTTAGATTATTGAGATGAGTTTTCTACTTTCATTTCTCTGCAACAGCTGATTCTTTTCATAAATTATATTTCTCTGCAACAGTTGATTCTTTTTATAAATTATATTTCTCTGCAACAGTTGATTCTTTTCATAAATTATATTTCTCTGCAACAGTTGATTCTTTTCATAAATTATATTTCTCTGCAACAGTTGATTTTTTTCATAAATTATATTTCTCTGCAACAGTTGATTCTTTTTATAAATTATATTTCTCTGCAACAGTTGATTCTTTTCATAAATTATATTTCTCTGCAACAGTTGATTCTTTTCATAAATTATATTTCTCTGCAACAGTTGATTTTTTTCATAAATTATATTTCTCTGCAACAGTTGATTCTTTTCATAAATTATATTTCTCTGCAACAGTTGATTCTTTTCATAAATTATATTTCTCTGCAACAGTTGATTCTTTTCATAAATTTTATTTCTCTGCAACAGTTGATTCTTTTTATAAATTATATTTCTATGAAAGAAAAGTCTTTACACTTTCATAATATAAAAAACGATAAATAACAATTTTACAGAGTTTTATATTTATTTAGTTTATAAAAAAAATGTTTTATTTCTGAAAAGGGTGTACATTTACAAACTAATGCTATACATAGAGATATCTATTTATTTATGAAGTTTCAAAAAAACTGTTGTGTTCTTGTTTATCTCTATGTGCCTCAAGTTGAATTGTTTTTTGTGCATCAAATAACATTCCTAATCAAATTTTATATTTGTTTAATAAAAGCTGACTCATAGAATAGTGTTTGTATTTTTAACACTAAACTAAAAGGAGCACCATTCAATCAGTTTTATTTAAACTGACATATATATATTCTCACACAAGGTGTAAAATCACAATTAATAATTGCAATGATCACAATTTACTTAGATTGTTTTAGAATCTCAGATGTGAAGTTATTAAGTATTTTTGCAATGTTTTCGTACTTTCAGAGCCCTAGACATTGTTTTACCTTATTGTTCAATGTACTCATTTTTTTAAATTGTATTTTACATGAATGTGTTCCTTCCATATTTGGATTTAATTAATTCTCTCTGACATGTTTGATGTATTCATGTATGTAGTCCTTACATCTTTAGGTTGAAACAAAAATTACATTCTCGTTAATCCATTGGTATTCTGTTCATTACACAGACATGACTCACAGATTTTAATGTTATTTTTGTCAAGAAAAAATCATTTTTACCCCAAGTGAAATTTTATTTTGCAGCAAACAATTTATTAATAAAATACTTTATAGTTATTAGATTGGCAGGAATTCATTGTGTACTGATTTAAAGTTATTTCATTCGTTTTGGTAAAAAAACAACAGCTGTATTAAAATGTGGGCCTATAAACTAACATGGAACCGATTAACTTTGAAATTATGGCTGACAAAAAAATCCACTGTGTAAACCATCTAATTTTCAGTGGTTATCTTGCAGTCAACTTGTGTGTTAAGGAACTCTGCTTGGAATACACAGACCTCTTAATTTTTTAGAACTATGATGTTTTAATTATTTATACACCAGACATTACATTCTTCTTGTTATATTGCTCCATTCGTTCTCCGTGTATTTAATGTAAACAGTATTTTATTATTCTTAATTTTTTTTTTTGTGTGTGCATAGCCCTTGGAATTAAAACCATTGTGAATTGTTTCCGCCTGGATTCCCCCCCCCCCCCCCCACTGCCCTCCTGCCCCCGCGTTGTATGCAGTACACATCAGCTTATCAATTCAAATTTGAATTTAAAAAAGGAGAGTCTTTAACATTTTTTCTCATTTTTTATTCCCTTGTTAACTGTTCCAGTATTCCGTATATTGCACTCTCTCCAAAAATATATATATAAATATTGTACAAAGATTCGTCAGAAGCAACGTTTGAAAACAGGGTCTACATTGGGAATAACAGGCCCAATAAGGAATACTTTGATTGAAGCTTTGTTGGCATGTGTAGTTATAAATTCCAAAATAACTAGATTCTACAAGTGCAGTCACTTCTGCACTTGACCCATTGGGGGGGTATCATTGGTCCAGTCTGCATGGGGCCCAGTTGAGTGTCATTGGTCCAGTCTGCATGGGGCCCAGTCAGGTGTCATTGGTCCAGTCTGCATGGGGCCCAGTTGAGTGTCATTGGTCCAGTCTGCGTGGGGCCCAGTTGGGTGTCATTGGTCCAGTCTGCGTGGGGCCCAGTTGGGTGTCATTGGTCCAGTCTGCGTGGGGCCCAGTTGGGTGTCATTGGTCCAGTCTGCGTGGGGCCCAGTTGGGTGTCATTGGTCCAGTCTGCGTGGGGCCCAGTTGGGTGTCATTGGTCCAGTCTGCGTGGGGCCCAGTTGGGTGTCATTGGTCCAGTCTGCGTGGGGCCCAGTTGGGTGTCATTGGTCCAGTCTGCGTGGGGCCCAGTTGGGTGTCATTGGTCCAGTCTGCGTGGGGCCCAGTCGGGTGTCATTGGTCCAGTCTGCATGGGGCCCAGTTGGGTGTCATTGGTCCAGTCTGCGTGGGGCCCAGTTGGGTGTCATTGGTCCAGTCTGCGTGGGGCCCAGTCGGGTGTCATTGGTCCAGTCTGCGTGGGGCCCAGTCGGGTGTCATTGGTCCAGTCTGGGTGGGGCCCAGTTGGGTGTCTTTGGTCCAGTCTGCGTGGGGCCCAGTTGGGTGTCATTGGTCCAGTCTGCGTGGGGCCCAGTCGGGTGTCATTGGTCCAGTCTGCGTGGGGCCCAGTTGGGTGTCATTGGTCCAGTCTGCGTGGGGCCCAGTTGGGTGTCATTGGTCCAGTCTGCGTGGGGCCCAGTCGGGTGTCATTGGTCCAGTCTGCGTGGGGCCCAGTTGGGTGTCATTGGTCCAGTCTGCATGGGGCCCAGTCGGGTGTCATTGGTCCAGTCTGCATGGGGCCCAGTCGGGTGTCATTGGTCCAGTCTGCATGGGGCCCAGTCGGGTGTCATTGGTCCAGACTGCATGGGGCCCAGTTGGGTGTCATTGGTCCAGTCTGCGTGGGGCCCAGTCGGGTGTCATTGGTCCAGTCTGCGTGGGGCCCAGTTGGGTGTCATTGGTCCAGTCTGCATGGGGCCCAGTCGGGTGTCATTGGTCCAGTCTGCATGGGGCCCAGTCGGGTGTCATTGGTCCAGTCTGCATGGGGCCCAGTCGGGTGTCATTGGTCCAGTCTGCATGGGGCCCAGTTGGGTGTCATTGGTCCAGTCTTGGAAAAAAGAGTGGGTTGGTTTGGGTTGTTGTTGCTCAGGTGGAGCTTCAGGTCACTAGACTCCTGCATAATGTCTGAAAGTATTAGTTTTAAATACATGTGTACACTTTTCTTCAGGTTACCATTTAATGATATCACATTGGTTAAGTGCAGCCATGTACAAATACCCAAAATATCTATAAATCAGTTTGAAAATGTGCTGCAGTTGTCTATATATATGTATCTATATAAATTGATGTTATCTTAAATGAATACTATTACTATTATTGGCTAGCCCGATATAAATATAAACAAGTTGTGACATTTTATTGCTGGCAGATACAGCTTCCTGTCAGTGTTTTGTTCTTGTTGTTGTAGTTTTATTAAATAAAGTATCTATACCTATTGGAAATATTATTGATGGTTATATTGATTTCTTTGATAAAGGGCCATTACTCTGAGGGTAGTATCCAAGGAGGTTGAATTACTGGAGGCGGCATGACGTCACTAGGCTGAAACCAGTGGGCGTTGCCTATCGCCGCCATGTTCGACTCAAAACATTGGTAGCTGTGTAGTGTGTATGTTATATTATTGTACTATTTTGAATGTTATAAAACACTGTGTTATAATTTTTAAAAACGTAATAAATGCCCTCTTGTTTGGCGTACGGTTGTATACAACGACGACAAGAAAACGGGATATTGCTTCATCAGTTAGTTACTATAATAATAATGCTAATTAGTTTATTTGTTTGTGCTAAATACTGTTGTTGTAAAGCAGTGCTGTTGTGATATGCAATAAACATCTAGATGATGACACAATGCCGTTGGCAAAAAGAGAGCCTAACGTTTATGATTGTTGACATCAATGGTTCATTTAAGTTGCCTGTTGGCTATGCTTTAATCGATGGATTAGGTGGCATTGAGAGAATGAAACAGAATGTACCACAATGAAACGGAATGTACCAGAATGTCCCACAGTGAAACAGAATGTACCACAATGAAACAGAATGTACAAGAATGTACCACAATGAAACGGAATGTACCACAATGTCCCACAATGAAACAGAATGTACCACAATGTCCAAAATGTACTATACAATCTAACAGAATATCCCACGATTTCAACAACGTTTCACATTGTAACAGAATGTACCACAATGTCTCACAATGCACCACAATGTACCACATAATCCACAATGTACTACAATGTAACACAATATCCCCACGATTTCAACAACGTTTCACAATGTACATAAATATTGATACGGTGCAATGCGAAGACATACATAGCTGGTTTACGTGAATCGCCAAACGGCAGGCTCATGTTTGATTCTTGTCGTAAAACAGGTTTTATTGGCTTTTTAAATGTGCATGCAGGCCCACCGACAGAAATTTCGGGCCCCTGGGCAGGGCTGTCACGCCCCCCCCCAATCGTGCTGATAATAATATTTTCAAAAGGTGATTGGCCAGCTCTGTCTGGCCTCTAAAACTCGCTGGGCCCCTGGGCATTTCTCCCCATGCCCCTCTCTCAGCGGGTCTTTGTGTATCGATAGTTTGTTGCTATCGTTTGATTTACTGTTTGCTTCGAAACGCTCCGAAAGGCAATATTGACAGGATTGTTTTTAGTCTAGTTTACGCTGCTTAGTGCTAGCCATTTTTCATTGCTGGATCAAATGCTTTGAAATAAACATCAAAGTATAAATACAAAATATTATGTAAAAATACAATTTTTACCCTGGCTTAATTTCGATATAGCGTATAATATAAGCTTTATATGCCTCTATCAGCTGATCGTATAAATAGCTTTACATAGACTACAGCGCTTTGTAATTGACACATTAGAATAACTAGTCCACTAGAAATTAACTAGGGCCTTAGTAGACTTTAGAAAAAAAAGTGATGACAAAATACAAAGCTCATTGGAGTCGTTTCTAGAATAAGAAAACTGGTATCGTAATGAAAGCTGGTGGAATGTTTTGAGTCGAACATGGCGGCGATAGACTGCGCCCACTGGATTCAGCCGCTTCGTACCATCTGATAGCAGACGCCGTCACCATGTATTCAACCTCCTTGGTAGTATCCATAGACATACTATACAATATGTCCAAGGTGCTATAACCATTAGACAGTGCTTTGTTTCTGTTGGAACGCACCGGAACGGCGTTCCGGCACCTTTTTTTTTCATACACCTTTAAAGCAATAATTATACAGGTGGGTACCGTTTTAAAAATAAAAAAAATAACTTGGTTACTTATCGGCTGAAGCTTCGTAACGCACTATTTTCAGTGTAATTTCTTTATGACACGACGACATAAATAGGTGTTCCGGTACCACCGCTTCTAGTAGCCCCCTCCTCTCCTCCAGAAAAATCCCTCATGGTACATAGTTGGCCGCCTAGGCTTAGGTTTTACTCTGGTAAAGGTACCCCCCCCCCTTCCCCACACATTACAGATTTGTGTCAACCCAAATATACAAAATCAGTGTAAGGTTGTACACAGCCCCGTGCCCCCCGGCTAGGTGTGGAGTGCCCCCCCCCCGCTTAAAAAAAGAAGAAAAAGAGGAAAATATGAAGAAAAAGTCAAGGTGCCCCCCTTGCTGGGTATTGGTGCCCCCCTACTGAATTTGACCTGGCTACGGCCCTGGTTGTACATCGCTGACTGTTACGAAACTCGGCAGATAAAATAAGTGTAAAAATATTGTATGCGATTTTTGAGACACCAGGCTCCAAAATAAGTGCTTTTGATTAGGTCTGATCTAAGATATCAAGAGCGATCAAGCGTTAGTCTAAACACAAGGCCAGAGCCGATGTTAGATATCGTGGCGCCCTGTGCGATTTAATCTTTTTTTCACGCCCTCCTCCAGTGTAGTAGAAAAGTGCATAAAAAGATATAAAAGCGTTATTTCGGCGCCCCACCCAAATTTGGCTCACGGTGCGGCCGCGTTACCTTTCCAACGTCACAGCACAAGACCAATAGTGTGTGTTTCGTGTATTGACAACTATTTCAATATCTTGTTTCGGGTCAGCCCCGTAGCGTGAAAATTCTACAGCAGGGGCCAGGCCAATAGCGGGGAAGGCAGGAAATAAATGTTACTAAGTAGAGCAAACAAGCAGAGGGGGCCAGACAAAACGCTGGGGGGCCCGGCTCCCAGCCCCCAGCCCCGCACACTTCGGGCCTGTTTCGAGTCCATAGCATTTCGTTTTAATTCAATGGACTGTGAATATATATATCGTTACAAATCGAATATTTAGTTTTTCAATTTCTTCTTAGGTAAATTGATGCGACCCGCACCTCTGGCCCAGGTTTCTACAGGGTTCCACAAAAAGCCCAATTTTATTTTTTTAATTTTCATCTTCCTCAATTCTCTTTTTAAGGGGCCCACATTTTCTTCTAAACCCTCTGTCTCAACTGACCTTAATCCGCTCAAGAATATGGACAATGTAAGACATAAATAACAAATACTTGTATATCTACCGCCAGTCTTATGTAAGATATAAATAACAAATACTTGTATATCTACCGCCAGTCTTATGTAAGATATAAATAACAAATACTTGTATATCTATCGTCATTCTTATGTAAGATATAAATAAAAAATACTTGTATATCTATCGTCAGTCTTATGTAAGATATAAATAACAAATACTTGTATATTATTTAAAAAAAAAATAAAGAAGTGAGGTATTCAATTTCACTGAATTAAATGGCTGAACGTACACTGTTATTGATTGTCGAGGTAGGCCTACAGCCTGCTAAAAATAGAATCAGAAAGAAATTCGATCAACTGAATTGAGGAAAAATTAATCTAGCGAGACAAAAGTAGTTCAGGGTCCTAGGTTAGGTGCTAGAGTTAAAGTCTAACTTTTAAAATGAACGTTAAGTCTGGCAGTGCCGAACCTAGGAATTAGGGGGCCCGGGGGACTTGGCCTCATTGGGGGCCCCTGCATTTTGACATTCGACACCATGACATGAGATAATGTACTTAATATTTAATGTAAAAAAATGTGCTAGGGGCCCGGGTGGGGGGACTTTTGAATTTGGACCCCCTCCCCCCCACCCAAGGTACGCCTCTGAAGCATAATGTCTAAAATAGTTTAAAATAGTGTATTACCAAACTAAGTTTTAAAAAAGGCAATTAATGTAATGATAGTAATAATTAGACATTATCACTATTCATCCATCTATGCATATGTCATCACACTATCTATCCATCTGAGTAAATTTAAAATCTCTTTGTCTATAATTTGTTATGAAAAATTGTTGATAAAATCATTAAGCCGATTTCAAGTTGCATTGTATCATGGTTTGATCAGTTCAATAATTAATATAATAATAGAGCTTATAATAGTGTTGAAACATGTGCCAGGTAATTGAAAAAAAAATTCTTAGACCTGTTGTGGAAAATTCTATTCACTCACCTTCTTTTACAGTCTTTAGTATTTATTATGAATGATATCTTGAAATTACTTGAAAATCTAACTTTTAGCATTCACACATTGCTTCACTTTTAGCATTCACATTGGTTCACTTTTAGCATTCACATTGCTTCACTTTTAGCATTCACATTGCTTCACTTTTAGCATTCACACATTGCTTCATTTTTAGCATTCACATTGCTTCACTTTTAGCATTCACACATTGCTTCACGTTTAGCATTCACATTGCTTCACTTTTAGTATTCACATTGCTTCACTTTTAGCATTCACACTGCTTCACATTTTTCAACTTTAACAAAAGCTGAATTGGACCACGAAAGTAAGTTATTTATCTATGAAACTTCACACGTGAGCCGGGCTTACATGTGCTATGGTCAACGTAGAGCGGGAAATGTTTCAGTCAGGTGAGGAGAAATGAATAGGAGGGGGTTAGTGGCGAGTCAATTTTGATGGTATGACCATTTGACTACATGTAGTTATATAATAGAGAATCTCGCTTTGGAAATCAATATATCCACCAATATACTGGTTTTACAAATTAGGCATATTTATTTAAACAGAAAATAAATAACTTAATGAACACTGTATGATAAAGATTGTCAAATAAATGTTCTGAATTATTAAATTAAAGTTTTAGTTTTACCCCCCTCAATTTATTGTTTATGTAGTGTCGGCAAGGCCGGCCATACGAATTGCGGGGCCTAATTCAACGGATGTTTGCTAGACCCCTCTTCTAATATTTTTATAATAACAACTATTACTATTAATTAGCCTAATGTAAAATGCGGGGCCCCTGCCAGGCGCGGGACCCAATTTGGAGCAATCGGTCTAAGGCTGGCCCTGGGTGTCGGTGCAAATACCTGCCGACATCGACTCCAGGGAAAAAGTGCCGAAACTCGGCGAAACTAACAAGGGCTCCACAGCCCTGCTTTAAAAAAAAATTAGATGCCTATTATTAAACCTCTCCTTCAATAAAACGATAACATTAACTTTCGGTTGATTTTTTACATATTTTTTTTTATTTCTCATTATAGTTATTCTTGTAGTTGGTTTTCTTGTGATTTTTACGGTGATTTTTTGGTATATGTGTAGTTTTACTGGATACTGCGGAAGTTACAAGCTAGAGAAAGCGAAAGGAGGATTTAGTGATAGTGAAACAAGAATCATATGATTGAAAAGGAAAATGGATCCTTCGATTTCCTTACCACCTCCTTTATCTGCCAAAAATATTAAGTAAGCATTTTAAACACAAAGCAATAAAAAATATTAAAATTCTCAATGTTGAAGCTTATAGTAAGCTATACATATAATTTGATAGTTGTGATGTTTTTTCTTTAATTTAGGTTCTTTAATCAGTTTTAATTAGCTTATGTGAATGTTAATTTTGGCCTTTAAAATAAATTTTATTTTTTATTTTTTTTTATTTTATGTATTATAATATACTCACACCTTGATAAAAAGAAAAAATATTACATTTATCTATATCAGTTACATGTAACATTATTCCTTTATTACAGTTCTTTCGCGTATCCAACTATGAAAGATCGCATTCCTGTTATCATATCCAAAATTGTTGATAATCTTACACGAAATCGAGACAAGATTCTTAAAAGTTATCCAGGAGAGGTATTACTTAGCTGTTAGTTAAATATAAAGTGATAAATTTATTAATTTAGTAGAATCCATTATGCAAATTAGTCAGTAGTTTGACAAAGTCACATTGTGATTTGTCATATTGTGCTGTATGTAAACAAGGAAGTTACATGGTGTGAGATAAAAGATGTATTTCATTCTGTCAAATTTCAGTGTTGATTAAGTTCATGTTACCAAGTTTGATATAACACTGTTGTTTAACAATGATAAACATTCTTCGGGCTAGTAGTTTGTCATTAATGTACGGCTTTTAACTGCAACAAACTACAGTTATCTGGTCTGCGTTCAGAATATATTAGCTGGTTTACAATATTTACATCAATGACGTTGAGATTTCATTAATTTTATTTCATTTAAACAATCCGTATGATTGCTCTTGGTCTGGCCCTTCTGTCATATTTAAGCACCGAAACGTTTCCTGTAATTCAAAAAGTTTCCCCATCCCGCTTTAAACTCCATCTTCCACTTCTCAGGCCTCACTGACTCGGGTTAATATTCTCAATCTTTTATATATTAATTTTTGCACTTTAAGTAGAATCTAGTTGTGTTTCAGGATTCACCCACTGACCTGAAAACAATTATTGGGGCCATGTCTCAGATGCGTTATGAGGTTATGACAAATAAACCTGCAGCTCCTCTCAGGGACAGCAGACAGGATGCTGCTGTGTGGAACACTGAGCTTAATAAGGAAATGGAAAAGAATGATGGACAGCCCTTGAGGTGGTTTGACAATGCTTGGCTCTGGATGGAATGTTACATGTATCGCAGAGTTTGTGAAGCAGTCCTGATGAGGTGATAAATTTTGGGTTATTATTTTGTTACTATAAGAACTTATATAATAAATTTCTTTGATATATTTAGTTGATTTTTTAACAAAATATTACTTTTGCTTTTTTTTTTTTTTTTAAATTAACTTGGATTAGATTTAGAAATGTAATTATAATTTGAAATATTTTTTCAAATATGTGATCAGTCTTAAAACTTTGACAAGTTGAAAAATCTATAACTCAGTTTATCATTAAAATATTTCGCCCACAGCCATTGTCTTAAAGAATTTGATGTCTTTCAAGAACAAAAGCAAGCAGCTTTTCTGAATTCCTACAAAGCCATGTCCACACTAACCATGTATTTAATGGATATTCTTGATGAGCAGGAGTTGTCTTCCTTAGGCTCAGCGACCAAAAACTATTTTTCAGAATTTTTTCAGGTTAGTCAACTTCTCCATGTATTGTTGTTACTTAAGACACAATAAGACATACTAGCTCCTGATGTTTGTATCTTTTAAACGTTTTTGTTAACTTGAGAAAGACGTTACACATAAAAAAATAAAATATAAAGACGTGTTTTATTTTAAAATTTATCCCAATCACCTAAATTAGAATTTTTTTGTTTGTTTTAATTTTCTTTGGAATTTAAGTAAAAAAAAACAACACACTTTTAGCCAATTTTTTTATGTTTAAAAATATTTAATGAGAACAAAAAATTCATTGCAGCTATCTTTGTGGGGCAACAAATGTGACTTGTCAATATCAGCTGGTCAAGACAACCACCAGCAGCATTGCCCGATTGAACAGCTTACAAAACTAAAACCTTTTTTACTCATTGATGAAACTGATGTTGCCTTTCAAATCCTTTGTAAAGCTTGGGAGAGTCATGGTGGCCAACCAGGTTTTGTTTCCATTTGAAATTGTTATTTAATCACCCTTTTTATTTTTTGTTTTAAATATTATTGATTCCGTCAGCCAATTTGCTACCCTTTATCAATCGTTAACTTTTCAGTTGTTTTTTTTCCTTTTGGCCTGTTTATTAGTTTGACTGCTAAACTGGTTCTATGATACATCTCAATCAATGTGGGTTATGGTATTAGTCCCTGAAGCGTGAGATGTTTATCTCTTCTAAAACCATTATTGGGACAGTTTTTGCAATGCCAACTTTTACAACCTCACCAAAGGCTTGACTGCAATGGTCATGGATGCATAGTTATTAGGAATTTGAGTCCTTGCATTACCAGTTATCATTGTCCTCTGTGGAACTGGTATGGCTGTTGTTTGAGGTTTTATAAAAGGGCGAAAAAATTTTTTCCAGATAATGGCTTTCACTTTAGTTATAGGGATGAGAGATATATATTTCATTCTTATAAAGACAATAGGGCTTCAGTTTATTACCTTTTATACCATTCTTATAGGGGCGATAGGATTTCAGTTTATCACTTCTTACCTTTTACACGCTTTCACCAGGTCAGGTTGATATCATCCTGGACAATGCTGGCTTTGAACTTGTCACAGACCTATGCTTGGCAGAATTTCTTATTTCAACTGGGCTAGCCTCAAAGATCTGTTTTTATGTCAAGGCCATGCCATGGTTTGTGTCTGACGTAACAGAAAGGGACTTTATGTGGACGCTGAATCAGATGTCTGCCATGAACCATTTAGCAATTAGCAAATTTAGTCACAAATGGAAATCTTACCTTCAGCAAGGTACCTGGTCTGTTAGGGTGAATGATTTTTGGACAATGCCTAATGACTACAGTCAAATGAAAGAGCTTTGCCCTAATCTTTACAGTGATTTAAGCACCTCAGACTTTATTATATTCAAAGGCGATTTGAATTACAGAAAGTTGGTAGGGGACTTACAGTGGGATCCTACAACAGAGTTTTGTGCTAGTCTGAGAGGCTTCCTTCCTGCGCCACTGTGTGTATTACGTACCCTGAAAAGTGACGTTGTAGTTGGACTTAATCCAGGTCAAGCTGAAGACGTGAAAAAAAAAGATGCAAATTGGATGATAAATGGAGAATGGGCTGTGATTTCGGTTCAAAATTGTATCGCAAGTGCCTGTGAAAATAATATGCATTGAATTAATTTTTTTTTAAATTAATTATTTGATTTCTGTGTATGTGTGTGTGCATTAGGGTGATTCAAAACAATATGGTAAAAAATTAAATTTTGAATTTAACTTTGGACACCCCCCAAAAATGTTCCAATATATGAAAAAAAAATTCAGTACAAATTTTAAATTTTTTGGACAATATTAAGAGGGTGCTACCGCCATGTTTAGTTTTAACAAATAATAATAATGAAAAAATCAGTATATTTATTACCAGTTAAACAAATCTAAAGTTATTTTACTTGTTTAATAAAAAGTATACAAACAATTAAATTAATAGTTAAATTTTGGTTCAACTGCACCAATGTTGACTTGTTCCTGTCTGGGCAGTTCTGTCTATACTGTTTCACACCCTCAGCAGGTACTGTTTCTGTTCTTCATTGTTTGTGTGAAGTTTATTGTAATCTTACATAACAGCTACTCCGTTCTACTATATCATTCACAACTCTGAGAGAGGATAGTTCAGCATTTGCTTTTTTGAAGGTTTCATTGGTCTCCCATCTATCTGGATCACTGCTCAAAATTCAGATGACAGTCCAAAAATGGCAAAAATACGAAAGGTGTTATTTGAAACAAAATCATCAAGTTCTTTGAATTCTATTAGAGATTGATCAATTGTTGCTTTTTTCAAAGAGCCAGGTAAACCATTTGTTTTCAAACATCTCACCATTTTCTGTTTTATGTCAAGTGGTACTTCATCCTCAAAAAAAGCCAATGCAACAAGTTCTTCTGATAAATACCAGAGGTGTCTTAGAAATTTTTTCAAAGCCACCGCTGAAATCTGTGAATCAGGATAGCTGCAAGCAAATACTTAAATGATACAATAAGTTTTATAATATTAACAATTTCACTATTCACTTGGTACATTAAATTAATTAGTCCAACTAATATTAACCCTCACCCTAACCTTTGTAGGCTTTTGATAAGCCAAAGATCATTTCGAGGAGCTGAAATGGCTGATGGTGCTGTAAACCAGGCTGTAGTGTAAATTCTTGTGGCAAAAATGCATATGTTTCTGAGACCCGTTCTTCTTTTGCTGTGAGTCGAAATTGGGCCCGAAATAGTCATATTTTGATGGCATATATGGCTTTGGCCATCCACCTAGCACGATGAAGTCCAGCTGGTTGTTTAAATGATATACATTTTGCTGGAATTCCTCCAAGATAAAAAATGACTAAGTCAAGTAGCTTTCGGTAATCGTCACGAGGTTGAAAAGTTGTGAGCTGTTTTTGTGCAAATTTGATAATTTCTTCAGCAATGTCAACAACGACTGATGTACTAGACTCCTCTGTTAAAACAGTCTGAGATGTTGATTTATCAATTATGGCAAGTGTTCTTTAAATCGCTTAAAGATTGCTATGTCTGAACTTGTAGAAGGACCAAATGAATGCTTCACACCTGCTTCCAACATAATTTCAAGCATATGATGACGACAGGCCAACCACAACATTTCCTTCTGCATCTTTCGCTCCAGTAGGACACATGCTCCAGTGAATTTTGCTCTACAACTGGACATCTTCATTAAACTAGTTGAAACGATTTTAAGAGATAAAATACAAAAATCTGAGTGATATTATAATATTGATTTTGTGTAAACGTGGCCAAAGAAATTAGACAAAATAATTTAACAAAGAATAATCAACAGCAAAGATTAAAATTAACTGAAATAAATAAGAGTGACATTGTATCTTCATCATTTCACATTAATTAATAATATGTTTTGGGCATAGTCAGTCAGGCAGTCACGTTATTACCAACAAGGAGTAACATAATTGAAATTCGTAAAATTCACAATGTGGTAGCAACCATTAAACATGTGTCAAAATCAATAAAAATTTTACTGATTTATTTTTTCATATATTGGAACATTTTTAGATGGTGCCCCATGAAAAATTCAAAACTTCATTTTTTCGAATCACCTTAGAACTGTGCATATATCATCTTTTTTTTAAAAAAATCAAAACGTCTAATGAATAAAATAAAACCAAAGCCTAGTCACTATTTATAAGTAGGATTCTTTTCCATTCATTGGGTTTTGTAAACAAAGATATTATTTGGAAGTTGACGGTTAAAAAAAAAATGTATTTCAACTGTCTACTGTTGTGATATCATTACGGAAAGTGTTGTTTACAGAAAAACAAAATGTATTCACGTGGTCCCAAGCACATTTAAATATGTTAACTTGTTTTTACTGGAGTTGTTTCTTTAATAGGAAATGAAAGTGTGATTGATTTTTCTTTTGGGAACATTTTACATGAGTGAAAAAACGAAATAGTTTTGTGAACTGTCAGTTGAAATAAAAATCTGGTTTAAACAAAAGGTCAACATATTTGTGCATGTTGGAGAATACACTGAGGTGATGGCCCCTGTTAATAATAATAGCCAGAGATTACCATTCCTTGAAGCCTATTATAATCAGTGCTACTAAGAATATTTTTGTCACATTTTCTTGTTAGATTGGAATGAGTAAATGGTTGAATCGTTTTACTGATTTATTAAAGTTATGTATTTGAAATTATTTTTTTATTGAATCAAAAGAAATTTTTAAAAAAATCAGACATTTTTTTGTAATAAATTACTGAAAAACATGTAAACTTATTTTTAAAAAAGAAATTCATCAAATACTGCAGAAAACAAATGTTTATACACAATACATGTGCTTCATCTCTATTTCTGAATAGTTGAAAATACAGAAATTTGATGCACCCTCTGTGTGTAATTGCATCTCACATTTTATTATTTGACCAGAAGAGTCTCATAGCTTATAGACAGGAAATGATATCATGATGATATTAACATATTCTTTTCTCAAGTTCTTCCTCTTGTTTTTCTTCATATTAATTCTATATATTTTTTTATCACCATTGTTTTCCATGGTATTTTACACCTTTTTAAAAAAACAAATTATTTTGTTTGTATGTATTTTTCTGAAGCCTTCAATAGAATTGTAACACACCTGTCATGACTTCTCCAGCTCTTATGGTCAGGATGGCTGTTGGTTTTTAGCTCTGATCGAAAATTACTATCCCAGTGACACTAATACCTCTGACCTCTGTGGTTTTCATAGCCTCAGCCTAAGGGAAATGTAGAGAGATCATTACAGAACTATCCCAGTTGCTGTCAGTGGTTCAGCTTGGGATAATTTACTCGGCTCATTGCTTATGCTAAACTTGATATTGAACACAGGACACATTTTACTTGTCAGTGTCAGTAAATACATGTGCTGGGTGTAATGCAAAGACTTCATTTAAACTCTATTGAAACTGTATAAATAAAATGGTATCAGCATATAACCTCTGAATAAACAAATGTTTTAAATAGATATTTATAGTGGCATGGGGTTCCATGATAAATTAAGAAAAACTACTATAAAT
Source organism: Bulinus truncatus (assembly GCA_021962125.1). Taxonomy (NCBI): domain Eukaryota; kingdom Metazoa; phylum Mollusca; class Gastropoda; family Planorbidae; genus Bulinus; species Bulinus truncatus. The sequence goes on along the minus strand of JAGDYQ010000009.1, from coordinate 10,499,120 downwards.
AGCTGTGAAAATTGTTTTCTTAGTGGGTTATTTTTTTTTCTTTTTCTGCAATTTTCTTATCAATAAAATTTTTAAAAGATATTTTTTTGTTCCATTTTCATATAATTGATTTTTTAAATTAAACTTTTAACATTTTTTTAAAATGAAAAAAATCACAACAAACAAGGGTTGTAAATAAATAGAAGTAGCAGACATCTAGAAAATAAAAAAAGAAACATTGGTAATAGTTTTGTATACATATATTTTATTTCTTCTTTATTTTATGTTTTATTATTTAAAAAAAAAGGTAGCAAGCAGTAAAAGCAGTAACAAATGTAAAGATTACAGGCACTAAGCTTTTTAAAAAAAGAACTTTGCTCATCAGTTATTTAAAGTGTGATAAACACAAGGAACAGAAAAGTAAAATAAAGATGTACAACTATTATGAAAGAATATGTTCTTATGTAAGGCAGTCTTCCAGAAACTGAAAATTATATCAACGCATATAATACCGGGAATGAAATATTTGAGGGTGGGGGGTGTCTAATAAACAGCAGTTTAAGAGTAAAATAGTTACACATACTGATAAAAAAAATATTTGTGCTTTTTAAAAGTTCAAATATATCATGTCTTTAACAGAAATATGCTTGAAACAAAAAGTTTCAGAATCCTTTAACAACAAATCATGTAATTTTTTTTTTATATTTTAGCTATTAACTTTTTTTTAAGATGATTACATTGGTATGTATTTTGTCTGGACATGAAAACCTGCTCTGCTGCTGCAGTACAGACAAAAGACATAGTTTGTATTATACCAGCCAAATATGTTTGTGTAAATGCCCAAAAATTATGAATGTCGTTATTTTTTTTTATACATATTTTACGACTCAACACCCTATTGCACCAGACATCTGTAAAGTAAGGAAAATATTTACCCAAAATAGAATTTTTATCTGACTGTATTCACCATTTAATTACTATCCAATGTACAAACCATTATTGTAAGACGGTTTAATTAGTTTTTAAATGCCTTATCAATGTTCGCAAATCTATTTAAAAAGCTTCAGTTTATCCACAATGGTTTCATCTGTCAAATCATCCAAACTTCTCAACTCAATGACCTGAAAAAAAAAAGATAATAATTTGTAATAAATTTTCAATCAGGATTTACTATTATTTATTTTTTTTAAATTAAATCTATGCCAGTTTTAGATAGCTGAGAAGAAAAATGCACAAACTTTTTACAATATCTCTATTTTGTATACATTGAAATCTCTTTATGACTAATTTATACTGAAAATGAGTTTCTTAGATGAAACAAGCTAGCTTCAAGTGCTAGAATGTCATATATATTAAATTTTGAAATACAAAATTCACTATTTGAAGTTTAAACAGTGAATGGGGAATGATATCATTTTATTACCACACCATCTCTTACACTGAACAAAACAACAGGGCTTATAGCAAATAATAACTGAATAGGCAAAAATAAATTATATAATTTCAAATTTCCTTATTGGAAGTCAGCTTGTGCCAAAAAGTGCGGAAACAGTTGAGTTACCCAGGTATTTATCCCAATTATATGTTAAAAGATGGATGTAGACTTGTTATTAGTTGCTTCTTGAAACTACTAAATCATATTAAAATTTGTACAAAAGAAATAGGAAAATTAATTTTTTTATTTGGTTTATAGTATGAAGCAAAACTTATGATTTTTGTGAACGATAGGAAGAAGATATGTAATCATTTTCCACAAAGGTAACAATTACCAGAATAAAAAAAATATTAAAAAAAAAAGTATCTTTTTTTATAAATGGAAGTGGTGAGCAAAGAATGTTATACGACCTCAAATACAGAGAATGGACACTAAATTTTATCTTTATAACTTATAGCCAAATTCGACTGGGTAGGGCTTTGGTTATGAAACTGCCTTGCCTGGTATTGCAATTCATTGATACCAATGCTAACTAGGGACGTAGAAAGGATTCTACAAAAACTGTCTGAAAAAAGGCCGGAGATGTTCCAAATACTGACCATGCAAGGACAAACAAAAATGCAAATACAAGTACAGGTATACATGATTTTAAAATTGCATCAGACTAAGAGTAAAAAAATGCCCCAGGTGCAAGTATGAGTACAAGTACCCAAGGTTCACGTGTGAGTACAAGTACCCCATTTCTGATTAAGGTTTTTAGGATCAAGAGATGTAGAAACCAGTTATAGGCTAAATGGTTGGAAATATGCACACAATATAAGCCCCAGATCTTTTCCAATAGACATTTTGCAAATTTTATGTGAAAGGCTAAGGGGAACATAATTAAAGGCTTGATAATTTACAATTATTTTTGTTCAAAAATTTAGTAAAATGTTATAATTAAGATGAAGGGGGACGGGAGGTCGTGCGGTGTAGAGCGCTCGACTGTCGACCGGAGAGTCCCGGGTTCGAATCTCAATGAGAACCTTGGGATTTTTTCAGGTCCTGGTGAAAGTCCACCCAGCTTTAAATGGGTACCTAACTTTCAGTTGGGGGAGTAAAGGCGGCTGGGCATTGTGCTAACCACATAACCCCTTCATATGCCGAGGTTATAGAAACAGATGAATTCTACAGTTCATCTGTCCCGATGGCCCATTAGGGTTAAGGGAACTTTACTTACTACTCACTATAATTAAGATGACTGTTAATACTACTTTCATAAATTGTGTACAGAAGTAAAATACACATAAAAAGTTCCATTTATTATGAAAAAAAGTAAATTATTTTTTGATTGATAATTAGCTTAAAAGATGCATTTAAACATATAATTTGTGGTTTCTAAATTTAAGTTCATATAAATTTTGGACACATATTTGATTCTGCAACAAATTTCAGTTTGAGTTCTAAAATTGTAAATAAAACATTTTTCCAAGCAGCATCAAATGCCATAAGAAATAAAAACTCTGTATGTCATGTTAAAACAAATTACAAAAGTATATATATATTGAGTGAAAACACATTATAATCATAAAAGAATTAGAATTTTATAAAACAAGGTGCATACATAATGTGGATATTGCTTTAGATTTTTTTAAAAGCACAATAAATCAAAAAGTAAACTAAGCATACTAATGAAACAATCCATGTATTACCATATAGCAAAGAATGTTATGATATTTCAATAAAATACAGTAAGTTCTCATGATATCAGAGGATTATTTTATTTAGGATTTTTTAAAACCAAATATTACTATCCTGATTCTCAGCTACTCAGCCATGAACAAAAATATGCACATGCTGCTAAAAAAGAACCAATTTTATTCTAATTTAAAGATATTCATACAAACCAATATAAAAAAGGCTGACCTGATATTCACGAAACATTACAAGACAACAATTTGTAATTAGTTTGTTGTGTTATTAAGATGATTTTAGAGGAAGATTTCAGACCAACTTAATGGTATTTTTATATGCCAGTAAAAAAAATAATTTCTGATTCACTAAAAATCCACAAAACTCATGAATAATTAGTATGTTGTGACATTTTGATGATTCAAAAACAACTATCATTCCCAATTTACTCAATGCATATGAGACACAGAACTGTCTTTCTTACTGGTCTTAGCTGTCCACTGAGTGAGTAATTAAATCTTTATTTCACATGACTCAACAAGTATCTTGGAGAGGAAATGAGACACACCAGAAGTTGTCACCTTCAGTCTATCATATATTTTTATAGATTCACTGAAAAATAAAATTTAAGTAAGAAACCTATCTGTTAATAGTCTTCATGTGCAGCATTAGCTTTATAAATGAGGGGTTTGTTGACGATTTATTGTAATTTTAGCTTAAGTTATATTTTCTCTTATTATTAACTACTTTAAAAAAAATGTTTAGTGGGCGTCCATTTATTACATCATTAAATTTGAGGAGGGGGTTGAAAAAGTTTGACAACTGCTGTCATGTGTAGATGGGGGTGGGTGGGTGTGTGTTGAAGATTACTGATTTCAAGGATAGCAGTATTCTGTAATATAGTCTTGATATGTTTATGAATTCAAATTCTAATTTTAAAGTAAATTTAATACCAGATTCAATGACAAGAGGCCTATGGTGAATGTCAATATCCCATTAATAAATTAAATATGAGGTGTCCTAATTATAAATATGACAACGCAGTGGCTATGGTTCGGTCCGACCGAACCCGTATTTTTTTTACTTCGGGTACCAGCTATAGATAATATTGCTTCACACCCTAACCCTATCCTTATCCCTAACCCTAATCCTGAAAAAAAAATTCTGAAAAAAAAAAATTTATATATGCCATGTTCCTTATACCCTAATATAATGGTTTTGACTGGTGCCGGAGCCACTGCGATATGACAATGTTATATGTAATTGTATGTTAGTATATTGCGTCATTAAAACTCCCTTGGTCAAAAAGTAGTTTTGGCATTTGGTATGACTTGAACAACTTTTTTTTATATTATTGATGGGCAGAGAAATTTTTCACAATAGTTATACTGACATTTAAATATATGAAATTTCAGGGTCAAGAAGAGGAGGGGATGTAATACAAACACTTTTTAAAAGTCTCTGTCCTTAGTGGCTCCATCAGGGACTGTAAAATGCTAAGAATAGTTATAACAGGATTTGGATGAGCATTAAAAACACTTACGTTTTAAATTTATATAGGAATAATATAACTGCAAAGTGACCTTTGGGTACAATAATATGCTACCCTCAACATCAAATAACTTGTGTAAAAGTGATACAAGGAGCCCAAGTGAAAAATATAAAATTTGTATACAATAGATTTATCATTGTGGCACTTGAAATAACAGCATCTGGGTAAAATGTACACATTTAGGTGGTTGCATTAAAAAATTTAATCACTCAATTTTTTTTTAATGTATTAATCAAGCATAATTACAGTTAATCAACAGCCTTCAAATAAAGTAATTCAATCATACAGACATTTTTTTACTATTAATTATAGATGCATACAAATAAATCAACATATTCAGTTTGTGTTTCTGTGAAAATTTAAAAAAAATTAAAATTCCGATTTGTTTACTAAATCTAACTAATATCTAATTTGGAAAAAAATACATATAAAAGTTTCCATGAACAATCAGCAAAATTAAAAAAAGGCCATGTAATTAAACTAACGATAGCTTTTAAGTGTACAATTTTTTTTTTTAATTTTGTTACATTTAACAGCATAAAATTACAACAGTGATATTTTTAGTTTGTTATAACGTAAAATAAAATAAATTAAAAAGCTATAATTCAAATACTGTTCTAAAAAAATTATATACAGTTTCAACTTAAATTAAGTGACTTCAAAAATAATAAAGACCATTTCTTTTTGTTACTAATATAATAATAAACAACTGCCTAGTTAAAAAAATTGAGGGACATTTTATTTTTTTATATATTAGTTCAACTGACAAACATAATTTGAAATAATTCAAATTTAATTTTGATATAAATACAGCCTTAGTTTCAGAATTAAATATTTCTTTTACATTCATATTTCTGAATCACGTCTATGGGATCCATTTTTTTTTTTCAAAAATGTACACAGAAATATTTTCATATGTACCGAAAGAAATCTCTCTGTATTTTTTCATATTGATGTTTTTTATTTAAAAAAAAAATATTTTAAAACTTTTTTTTATATTTTTTTGCTATACCAGAAATGTATGTCTCAGATTATTGATAGCATTCTAATTCCATAATTGTGTGTAACATACACTTGTTTGAATGAAAAGTTCTTTAATTTTCCTTAACATTTTACAGTGAGTATTTCTTTCTTACAAGCTGTATTTCCTTTAGATATAGCTAGAACATTTTTTGTAAATATATTAATACATGTACCAGACAAAAAGTATAATTCTAGTAAAACAAGATAATGAAAAGATCATTAAATATGAAGTAGTGATCAGCACTTTTATAGTAATCGAATACCTCAACATCAGTCTATCAAAATTGATAGCTAGGCATATAGAGTTTATAAAAAAGTTCAATCATGAAAATCAAAGCAACTATTACAAGCTATAGAAAAACTAAAACAAATTATGTTAAAAACCTACCTTGGTAAAGTCACCATCTTTCACTGCTTTGGTCTTAGAGCCTGCATACATCATTTGAAGTTCAGGACTGCAGCCTATACGTGTTTCAATAAAATGTATCACTGAATTACTGTTACAAAAATAGCATGAAATGAAATTTAGAGATTAACATAATACATATACCGGCTAATTTTTTTTTTAAAAAAAAGCAAACTTTCTCTCAAACATTTTATTCTAGCCCAATTAACTTAAACTTTAGTTCTAGAATATATGCCTAACATAATTTATTCTAGACCTATTAGGGCTCATTCGCAAATGACGTAACGCAAAAAAATGACATTTTAGACCCCCCCTCCCCCTGTCACAAAGCGTCACAAATTTTTCACCCCCCCCCCATATGTCACGTCACAAGTTAAAATAAATTAAAATACCTCAAATTACTGATTTATTTTTCTTTCGTTATTATTGGAGACAATCATTCTTTTACATTTTCCCATAAGGCATTCAGATGCTGATCGATAGAGAAAATTTCAATAGCTTCTTCTTCTTTTTCTCCTGAATTTAATTCTGTATTAGTTTTAATTGAAACATTTAAAATAAATATATAAAAATAAAGAGAAAAATCGAATCCAAAAACTAAAGGTGTGTCGCTCAGTAATATTGAAGCTACTCAAGTTTAAAATGTAAAAGACCGTTATGTAAATTTTTTAAATAAAATTTTTATTTCTCTACTTGTTTTTCTTTAATAATATCAAATAATGAACTTTTAGCATATTAAAACAGTTTTTGAGTCAAACCTAGTCAAAAAAGTAATAACTATCGAAATTTTTAAGATACAAAATTTTCATAACGGTCAATTTTCAAAATTTCAAGTTGAGAAGAATTGTTTTTTTGGCAGAAAATTCAACCAAATTTTGGATTCCCTCATAGATAATTATTATTTTTTTGTGGCGTCACAATTTCACAGACCCCCCCCTCCCATCACAAAATCCTAGACCCCCCCCTCTCCCCCCTAAGCGTTACGTCATTTGCGAACGAGCCCTTAACTAAAACATTAGTTCTCATCTCCCTAAATTGATTATTTTCCCATTTAACTTGAGTTGGAAACTAACTCATGATAGAATAAGCAGTTAGAAGACATAAAAATGTACAAATTTATAGACTAGAAATCCCGACTGGGGATGAACCAATTGGAAAATGTTTTGTTTCTACCTTATTTCTAGTTTGAGGGGACATAAAAAGGAAAGATAAACAGTTAATTTTCTCAGAATGTATCTACTTTTTCATACTTTAAAGTATTTTATTTTCATTTGCATTGATGTATAATTACCTTGTGGAGAAATGAAAATAAAAATTAATGGATATGAGACTCTTCCGTCAGTGTGTTTCTGTATATAGCTAAGACAGACATATCTAGGTTGCTGGGGAGGTAATTCATCTTGCAAATCAGAAATAGATATGTCCTGTAAGAAGAAAAGAAATATAAGGAATCATCAGATCTTGGAATAACAAAATAAAAAATTAAAATATCCAAAAGGAAACCAAGGCAGATGCAATTTTTCTTTCCTTACTCTAGACTCTTGATTAAAAAAAAACAAAAAACAAATATGTTTTCTTAAGTAAGTCTGATATTCACAGAATAAAGCAATGTTTTTATATTCAGCTACATTTATTAACCCTAGACAAAGCCCTTTATATACCAAAGTTTAACTGCTAAATCTAGATATGTAAACACTTTTCAGTGCTGATAATATTTCGTACATCATACTCTTCATCCAGAACAATCTTGAGTGTGGACTTGTCAATCTTCACTGCAAAAATTTAAAGAAAAAATTATTACATGGAACTAAATTATTTCATCAATCAGGATTGACAAAATATAAAAAAAACACAAAGTTTCTTATCTGTTAAAATCTACTTACATACTATAGCAGCAATGTTTTTTTCTTTTCTGAGTTTAAACTTCTTCAATCTGTCAATGACTTCATCAGACATTTCACAAACACTTACATTGGATGACTGAAATATAAAGAGAAGGACTATCAAATGCAAGTTCTTAGTTCTGGCTGCAAAGCTAACATGTGAATGTTAATTATAATTTTGTCATGCTTTATAATTTTTTCCTACTGATTTTTATAGGATGCAGCTTATCATTTCTGAGAGTGATGTCACAAGTCTTAATGTGAAGAATAAGCTAATAGTTTTTACTCTCAAATGGGCCAATTTCTAAAATATTATAGTGATCATATGTGAGACTTCTATAAAACCCCATGACTAAGCCTTGTGAATATAGTGATGAAAACAAATTTAACAGTGTTACAGCAGCTTTTGCTGCTTATTCTACCAAAAATATTACAGTAAAAGTCACTTAGTATATTTGTGTATAATATACAGCTCAGTTAAATTTATTCATTGTTAAAAAAAAATACAAATAAAAAAATAATAATAATAAGTAATACTGATACCCAGAGAAAAAAAAAAGATATTTCTATGACTCTTCCCTGATAAGAAAGTAATGTATAATAATAAGTACATCTCAACTTTACTTTTTACTTGTTTATTGATTACTGTTATTTTTTTTACTTTAGAGCAAAAGGTTTCCAGTTTTAAAAAAATAAATTAACATATCATTTCCGAAAAAATTATGTCATAGTTTTATTGAACTTTGTCCATTCATGTAATTTATTATTATTATTATAATACATGGATGGCTTTCAAGTTTCATATTAAATTTTATTTTTTAAACAGCAACCCCAATAAGTGGACATGCCATAGCCACATGACATAGGTATAATTTAGCCCCCTGTTTTTTTTTAATGTACACATAGCTGACATATCATAGTAATACTTTCACAAGTTATCCAGGAAGTGTTATCTTTCATTTTAACTTATTCAAGTTGTTATGGACATGCCATGGTCTTCTCAATCAAGTTTAATCAAATCTTAAGTTTCCTCACCATTTTCAATAGTCTTTAAATAAACGCAGAACTACTAAATAACAAATACTATAGTGTTTACAACGATAATTAGTCTCTTTAGTATCTCTTTCCTAAAAAAATTAATCGATATGTAGCTCTTGTTTCAGTATTAAATCAGATAACCAAAACAATAGTTGTGGGACACTCCCCCTTAATGCGGAAATTCACACTTTTTAGTCAACCCCAGTGTTGCCACTCCTTGGGTTTTTTCACAAGATCTTGGGTTTTCGGACTCTTTAACTTGGGAAATGGGGTTTTCGGCTGTAAATCTTGGGTTTTTTTTTGTTTTGTTTTTTTCTCTATTGTACAAGTGTCCCCCCCCCCTTATCTGGGTCATTTTTGGTGGGAAAAGGGGGGAAAACTGAACGTAGGGCCTAGAAACATCCCGACCGGTAAATTGACACCAATAGGTGTGAGGCGACAGGCGAGGGTAGAGAGAAAAAGTGTTGCGGAATGTACTTGGGGACTCTCGGGGTTTGAGTTTTCCCGAAAGTATCGCATGTCCTGTGTTTAGTCTTTTCTCAATAACACAAAAGTGTCACATAAAGCTGTCCCAGACCGGGTTGGAGGTTGGATGGGCTTGTTGTAATTATCTTTTACAAATCACTCATGTCCAGACTGGGGTTAAACAGTTTTTTATATCAGCTGTACGATTTTTTTTTAAGTTGAGAAAACTTGGACTTTAGCTGTAGTTGAGCCATAATATACAAACACATTAAATCAGTGGCACAACCAGGGGGGCAGGCCAAATCATCAATACATAATTTATGTTATAAAGTAACAAAAAAGACTGTCAAACTGTCTTTTTTCATAATGTGAGCCCCCCCCCCCCCCCCAGCATTTTTTGCTGGTTGTGCCACTGCATTAAATTAAAAAAAAAAATTTTAGAATTCGCAATATTTTTTAAATTAGTTTCAAAAACCAAAAAAAAAAATATATTTTTTTTTGGATAAAAAACAACAACACACAATTCAATTGCATTATACTGCTTTATGTTACCTTTTTTTAATGAACAACAATGAGGGAAAAATGACCTTGGGTTTTATTGGGTCCCAACTTGGGTTTTTCATATTTTTAGAGTGGCAACACTGGTCAACCCTCTTTGAAATCACTGACATCTATATGTCTTTATAAAATAGGTAGCTCTCAACAGATCACCAGAGCTCTGCAGTAGAATCACAAAAACACGAACAAAATCAAAATACTTCAAATAAGCATTATAGAATACAAAATAACAATTGAAAGTGATGTTTTAATTAGTCCATCAACTAAAATATAAATAATTGGTTTGACGCACAAACTAAGGCCAAGACTGTCTCAGTGTCTGATCTGGCCCACGTTCTATTATGCTGAGATCGATAAATTATACATTCGGATTGCAAATATTTCATATAAAAACTTCATCCATCTACCGTTGGTCAGCACCTTATATCAAATTTAAGAACCCAAACACCCCCCCCCCTTTTTTCCAAAAAAAAACAACAACAAAAAACTGTTAATTTATAAAACAAATTAATACCGCAGCTTAGAATTTCCTTGCCAATAGGGCGTGAAAGTCGTGACGTCACGATCGCCATTTTGTTTCCACACATCCGTGGAACCCAGTGATAATAGCCATTGCGTCAATGTGTACTCTCATTAAATAGCTTCAAAAGATATTATATTTTTAGATATATGTGAAAAACGCCACATAATGTGACATGTTGTAGCTGACTGATATTGTTCGAACATGAAAATGTTTTTATCAGTGTTTTATTACATTTAATGGTCGTAGAGAAGTAGACTACACTGACATGGAACCAGCTTTACACAGTATCAATGTGTATCACTTGTCTACTTGGAGAGATTATTCTATTAAGAAAAATAATGATTACTAAGTGAAGGTATGTGGATATTTCAGTAATTAGCTGGAATATGGCAAGAGGGAAGTGAATGTCTTGGAGGTTCTGCTGATGGGCTGGTGAAGCCATAATTGAAGTTTTCATGAAGAGACTAAACTATTTCATGGAGAGACTATACTATTTCATGGAGAGACTATACTATAGACAATGCTTTTTATAGCCTTTATATATTCTTCAAAAATGTGTGATACTGGTACTGTACTCTTATATTTAAACAATTTCAAAATAATTATGTTAGACTGGTGTATATATTATGATTGCATGCAATGTTTCTCACCTTTATCAAGAATTTCTGTAAATTTCATTATTTGACTATTCAATAAAGACTAAAGGCGGTTATTATATCTTTCTTGTTTATTTTCCATACAAAAAAAAATAACATTATCTTCTAGTTCACTGTCTTAATAAAATAGGCAGTTGTAGACCCTATCTCTTTAAAGTTTAACTTGGTCTTTCTTGTTAAAGAAAGAGTTTTTGTTTCTTAGAAAGATTCAGATCCCATATCATTAGTCCCATTTCTAGCTTGACATGATCACAGCCTGGAAAGTTGTTTGTCCTGTTGTATAAGAAAAAAAATTGAAGTAACAATAAGTTTTACAAATATAAAAATGTAATATTAGACTATTAACAATATTAACACTAACAGACCAGCACAAAACTCAATAAGTTCATTTAGTACATAATAATATATAATGAATCAAAATTGACTATATATTAATATGATAATTAATTAGTCTGGTATGGTACGATTTCCACAAGTAATATTAAATCATTTTTCAATGTTATCATTAAAGTGTAAAGACAGTATATTATCCTTACGTGATACAATTTATCGCGAAATACAGTAATTAAAACAATATGTTTACAGTAAATTCTTTACATATTTTTTTGGTTACTTTTATAATGATTTCAGTCCCACTAATGATCAAGCTACAAATAGAAACAAGACAGTCACTCCCATCATACAAACCTTACCTTATTAGTATTAGTGCCATCCATTTCTGAAGTATAGTTTTTGCTTATTACCATCAGAAAAGCAAAAAAAAAAAGAACAAGTTTCACGTTCCGGTCGATGGTTACAGTCTGGAGCAATATATTGTATCATTCTTTATGATAATATTCAATATTTTAAAAGCAATAATAGACATCTACATGTATGTCTATGAAAACAACACTATCGGGCGAGTATGGTTGTAACCAAAATGGCGCTTGTGACGTCAGACTTTCAAGCCCTATTCTAATGAGCAATGATTAGTAGTAATACATAAGTATATAAAACAGATCTAACGGCTAACCTCTTTTCTTTGAACAGTGGGACCACACAATATAGGTCTACAATTTTATCATTGTGATCAGCCCACATATGTCCAACTTTGCCACTTAATGTTAAAAAAAACGATCTTCTAATAAAACTAATGCAGTGATTCGGCGATTCTCGACCTACTTAATTAGAGACATTCGGTTTCTACGACTAGCTTTTGTATAAAGAAAAGACAAATATAAGTGCATATATTCTCGATTAAGTAGACATACCGAGTAATTATTAAAATTGTTGGCGACTCACTTGTAACCCAGCTCGCGACCACAATTTGAGAACACGTCCCCTCCACCCGGCCCCAACATGTATTTTGTGACTACTGTGACACCTGGCATATTGGGCCAGGGTTAGGGTTATTTGCATCTCAACTCTATCTGGTCCTGTCACCACCCACCGTGAAAATTTTACAGCAGGGGCCAGGCCAATAGCAGGGGGTGGGGGCAGACAAAATGTACTAAGTAGAGCAAATGAGCAGAGGGGCAGACAAAACGCAGGGGGACCCCCAGGCCCCCCGCACGTTACGGGCTGGCACCCACCCCTTTTATAGCTATAGATAGGTATTACCATAGATATATCTATGGGTATTACTTTTTCATCGGAAGATGAAACATAATGTAGTGTATAATTATGCATTCTGATTTTTTGTTGAAAATAACTAATTTTTTTAGTTAAACTTTTATTTAGTAACTTTTTAGTTAACTTTCGCTCACCACTGGGAATGTAATTATACAGGAAGGCAATGCATAATGTCAAAGTGAATCACATTACGGTATTTTAAAGATTTAAAATAGAGTCACATCATAGTAAATTTAAGAAGCTTGGTATAATGAAACTTTATGAAAGAAAAGAATAAAAGACGACATAACGGGTAGAGATGTACAAATTACTAACCATCAGTGGCGTAACTAAGGGGGGGGGGCGAGGGGGGGGGGCGGACCGCCCCGGGTGACAGCATATGAAGGGTGACACTATGTCACCTCCAACAAAATTTTTCAGCCAGGCTAAGGTGCGAAAATAGTCTGAAAATAGAATTGTTATAAAAACCCAACCAACACGGGAAATGTGACCGGACGTTTCGCATACAGATTACATGTCAACCGTAATTAGACATATACACATCAGCGGTGGTACAGTTGAAGTCATTCCTTGGATTTTTTTCATCTGAAAGATAAAACAGCTAATGCACTGACTGGCGATATCCTCGAGAAACTAGAAAATGAAGGACTGGATATTCAGTTATGTCGCGGTCAAGTGTACGATAATGCAGCAAGCATGGCTAAAATCCACGGTGGTGTGAAACAAAAGATCAAAGACACTAATCCGAAGGCAATTTATTTACCATGTTCGAATCATTCTTTGAACCTTTTTGGCAAACATTCGTTTGCTAGCAATCCGTCTTGTGTAATGTTTTTTTGGAAGTCTTGAGGCGCTGTACACATTTTTTGCTCTGTCAACCGATCGTTGGGATGTACTAGAGAAATACACAGGTCTAACAGAGAAGAGACTGTCCGCAACTCGCTGGATACACGGGTCTAACAGTGAAGAGACTGTCCACAACTCGCTGGATAAACAGGTCTAACAGTGAAGAGACTGTCCACAACTCGCTGGAGTGCACATGCTGATGCAGTGAAGCAAGTGATACAGAAGTTTAACCAGTTTGTGGAAGCCATTGAAGCTCTGTGTGATGTCGAAGAAAGCGTTGAGACAAGAGGCGCTGTGCACAATCTGTTGCCAGCTTATATGCGACTTTTCTTTCATTTCGTTCTTGTTTTTCTGAGGTGATGTTTTACAAAAAGTTGACATAGCACAGAAGTACATGAAAACACCAGGTATTACTGTGGACATGGTTGCAACCAAACTAAGGGCTCTCAGGGTCTTTGTGGAAGAGCATCGTACGAAGGTTGTTAACAATGCCGTGTAGCAGGCACTTGCGAAATGTGAAGAACTTGATATCCATACAGAGAAGAGAATCATAAGAGAAGATTATCAGGAGTGTAGGCAAGAGATACTGGATTGTCATTGCAGCAGAAGACCAAGAGAGCAATGTTAGAGTGTCTGGACCGTTTTCATATGGAGTTAGATATGAGAGGAAAGGCAGTGGATGACATTTTGCTGACTTTTTCTGCAGTTCAGCCAGACCATATTATTTGTGCCAACGACGAAGAAATACAGTTGTCTGTTACCAAGTTCACAACTGTGTATGACGAGTTGAAGAAGACCTTTGTATAGAAATTCCACGTTTAAGGCAACACGTACAAGCAGCTGAAATAAACTTGGAGGAAGCCAAGCACTGGATTGTACTGCAACTCCTACGGTTTATCATCAAGTGGGACTTTTTTGAATCATTGCCATATCTTACAATGACTCTAAGATTCTTTCTGACAACGTGTGTTTCGGTGGCATCGTGTGAAAGAAGTTTCTCGAAAATGAAACTTATAAACCATGAGCCAGTCGAGATTGTGAGATTGTTGGATATGGCTGTTCTGTCCATTGAACGCGAGCTTACAAGACAAATAGATTTTGACGATGTCATTGACATGTTTGCCACAATGAAAACAAGAAGATATTCCTTCTAGGATATAGTATTGAAGGACATTATTTTGGGCTGTGCATTGCTGTGTTTTGCATTTAGATGTTCTGAAAGTGAACAGCTGCATTTAAAAAAAAAATCTTTGGATATGAACTATTTGTTTTGTGGTATTGGATTCGGATTTTGTTTTGGATCATACATGTAAGCAGTAACGTACCGGTCAGCAGAGTAAAGTAGAGCCTAGAGGTAGAGTATTTATGAACATTTAGCTACACCTAACCATTCAGCAAAGGGTCGTGTGGGGTCACATTTGAACCAACCACCCCGGGTGACGTTTACTCTAGCTACGCCACTGCTAACCATTACTTGTACAATTACTCAAGGCAAAAGTACAATACACACGTTTTTAACTTTACAAGTAAGATTTTGAGTACACAATACGAAAGATGTAAGTACGAGTACAAGTACCCAAGGTGCAAGTAAGAGTAAGTGAAAGTACTTCAAAAATGTACCAGAGTTGTACTTGGTAATAATAGCGATAGACAGATAACAGTGCGGATAGCTGTAAGAAAAAAAAAACATCAACACGCGGTTGTGTTTACCTTGGGCTGATGCTCCGTGCACCCCAAGTTTGTCCTAATTTTAGTTTATAAATAGACAAAGAGCTCTTCTTTGTAGAAGGGTATCTTTATTATTGTAGCTCTTTTAGACTGAAGATCTAGTAATTACGGAAAACTCTTTTGTTTAGGAGATTTATTGTGCATAGCAGCAAAATAACGCTACTGAGCATAGATATATGTCTATATTACATATAATATATCTATGCTATTTAGTCTCGATAGTAGATGACTAAGATATATACTTGTTAACATCGGAAAAGCTTATTTTCTAGTACAAGATTACTATGAATCATTACAATTTATAGTTAATCAGTCCGCTTTTTTCTAAATTGGTTTATTTATATGAATGTTGAAACGGACAGGCTACGCTTAAGTCAAGACGTAATTCGTATTTTTTTTTCCGGATTACGTCAATAGATATTTCTCCACACCCTAACACTGTACCTAACCCTAACCTCTAACCCTTTTTGTTTACGCAGTGGCCACGGTAACATCAAGACGTCATTCGTATTTTTTTTTCCGGCTTACGTCAATAGATATAATAATAGAAGGCGCTTGACGTAAGCGTAGCCATTTCGATGTTGAAATGGGAAAACAAACGAAAACTGTTGACACTGTTGTCAACAATGTTGAAAGTTGTGTGTGAAATTTCTTGTCAGTGGTCAAGAGTGAGTGCCACTGAGTGGACATGAACAATTGACAATGTCTGAGAAATGGTTGAAATATGAATGCTGTAATAAACAAAAATTTAATTAATAACGTATTTTTAATTAAATGACTTTTATATGATTAGCATAACAATTTTACTCCCTTCTTTTGTGATATCCACAAAATAGTTAAAAAATGTTATAATTGAATAATTATTCACAAAATTATACAACTCTCTCATGAATAATTTTCTCCTTCTTCAATACACACTCTCCTCAATTTTGGCTGTCCATCAACTACACATTAGAAGCCCTTGTGGCTTGTCGTCAATATCAAACTTTCAGTAACACCCCCCTCTCCTTAGTAAAATTAAGTCAATCTCTTTACCCCTCCTCCCCCCCTCCCCAAAAAAAAAGGTATAAGCGAAAATCCCCTAGTTCCCAATTTTAAAATTAGATTCCCTCCCCATATCATTGAAATCTAATTAGACTAATATAACATAATTTAATAGTCTCCTTCCCTATATATCACAAAAACCTGAACCCATCTCCAACCTTCATATATTATCTAACAGTATGCAGCTCTTCAATGAGTTTGTTTACACAGTCACAGCCCCGTAGCCAAGGGGGGGGGGCACTGGGGGGCCGTGCTCCCCCCACCCCCATTTAAAAAAAGAAGAAAAAGAGGAAATAATAAAGAATATGTAAATAAAATGAGGTGCCCACTTGCTGGGTATTGGTGCCTCCCTGCTTACTTTGACCTGGCTAGGGGCCTTTACAGTCATGACTTTTTTGGTTCACAATTATTCAGCCACCACACTATCCAGCAAAGTAAACAATATTTATTTGCAATAAAATTAATGTTTATAATTAGTTTAATAATAATACAAAGTATTTTTTAAAACTTAAATGGAATTTCAGCTATAAAAAGGTTTTATTTTATTAGTAAGTGTAAGGCAGTTAATTAACATGTATAGATCTATGTCCTATCCAACATTGGCATATCGGACAGAATATCAGTCTGATACTAGTGATACACATATTTATTTAATTTGTTATTATTTCAAAATTTTAATTGATAAGAATAGCTTTTAGGGAGTTACTTTACATATACTAGTCAAATACGCCCTATTAATATTTTAGATGCCACAAATCTATTTCATTAATCGGAAAAATTAAATTTTTCTTTAGTTTGATTACAATCATAGAGTTTATTTTCAAAAAAGTGACTTTCTTGATGTCAAAAAATCATCACAAACCCCCATCCTCTATGTCAAACACTTTCAAATTCTATCAAACCAAAAGTTGTTGGCGTAATGGACAAGCCCTTTTTTTATTTAAGCAAATAACTTATACTTTATGTTCTCACTATATTCTTAATAATATTTGAAGTATTTTTTTATTCACTGATAAAACTTCAATATGTGGAGTGAGTGGTAAGGATTATACAAAAAATTGACATTTTAAAAAAACGGTTTTCAGAGATCTATTTTTTAAAAAATGACAAAAAAATAAAATAAAAAAGTATGATTTTAATCAATCAAAAAAAAATATGTATAATGAGTTTAATCAATCAAATGTATGTATATTTATTTTAAATTGCATAACAGCAATACATTTTCCTATCATGACCTTTAAATTACTTTACTTTGTTTAGCAGTCCTGTGTTTTAGTTAGATTATTTTTTAATAAACAAAGATATTGATGACTAAGCTATCAAAGACATGTAGTTTCCCTATAACAGCCCAATTCTTATATCAGCTTTTGTGATGTTGACCTCACTTGAAGACTTTTTTATACTTTATAATAACACATGGCTTAACAATAAAGAACAAAGTCTGATAATTTGTTAAATGAAAAATAGTATTTTTATATATACATAGTTTATACATATAATGTTCATTTCCTTATTTTTCAATCATAGGAATCACTTCTCTCTTAGTGATCAATATCTGTGAGAGCACACAAACAACTGCATATAGTCCTATTTGTGAACCCACATCCCAGTTGTGGCTATTCTAAAACATTCCTCTATTGTTCCATTCTAAATTCACTCCTCACCCCTCCCTTCAAACATTTATGTCCCTCCCTCCCTATATCAACCATTTTCACCACTACTCTTGAGTTAACTTAGTTACGCTATTCTTTACAGGGGCTGTACAGGGGTCCAGCCATGTGATTATCTTGAGTAGGTTAGAAGGGCTGGTGGTGGTTGAGGTATTTGATGATGTACATACATTTAGTCAAATTGTGACATAACCCTTTCTGTTAATTTTTTTAAGTAGTGTACTGAGCCTATCCCTAACTCCCCCCTCCACCTTTTTTTTAAGGGATGTCAGTTTCTATTCTACTCACAAATTCATTCTGGGTATGCTAAAAATCATCGGTTGTACTGTGGAAATCCATATACTGTACTTGAATAAAGTCCACTGTCTAGGTCTAGGAAACACATGTAGTGTACTTGAATTGAATTTATCCTTCTGTTTATCAAGGAAACGGATGCAATAAAGTAATCACCTCCACTTATATCTCCCGTGAACCGCTTGGTCACGCCTTCTCGCGTATATTGGCACGGGTCGGACTGCTGAGGGAATTCACTGGAAAGTCACAGTGTTTTCCAGATATTCCTATGTTTCCCAGTTGTCCCTGTGTTTCTCAGATTTCTCTTCTAATTTTGTGGAGTTTCCTAACATTTTTTTGCTAATTAAAACCGGTTTTTCGTCGCTAGATTTGTTTTTACATAATGTGGGGAAATTGGTCATTGTTACGGGTCCTTTTTCTTTTATTCCATAAATGTACATCAGAATACAACAAGTCCATAAACGAATACACATTTAAATCCACAGTAATTTGCTCTGCCTCAACTCTGACTAACTAAAGATCTCTAAACTATTCTCGTCGCTCTCGTAACTATCTCTCTTCTCAAACTCCTCATAACCCCTCTCATAACTTCTCCTAACTACGAACTGCCCCCTCCGAATCCAGCCCCTATTTATACCCCTAACGTCCGTTCCCTAATTACCCTAAGTACGTCACAGTCTCTTCACTATCTAATCTTTCTAGGAGCGTCACCTGGTCGTCATTGTTAACCTACTAGACTGTCCGACGTCGCCTCCCGGTCTTCACACCTTTGCTGCTACTATTCTATTGTTTCACCACCTTGTCGTAAATCGTCTGTCACCTTGTCACCATTATTCGTATTAAGCCTAATACTTAGATATCTATTATATTAAAACGTCGAAGGGGATTGTCTCTGTCTCTAAATCTACTTTAGCTCGTCACAGTCATGGGTGGCCCTTTTTCGTCAGCCAGAGGCCATATCTGCCGTGCATGAGAACTTTTTGACAAATTAACTGTGTGACCTTTTCAGAGTCTTCCTAAGCCCCACTAAAACAAGTTAAACCACTAAGTTCTAGAAGCTATCTTTTGTTGGTTGTCATCAGGGCTCGCTTTATCGCCAGGGATGCCGGGGATATCCCCGGCACTGAGAACTGTCATCCCCGGCTCTGCTTTAGCTAATAGGCCTGTATCCCAGCCGGGGATGAAATCATAGACATTTATTCCCGGCTCTGCAGAATTTTTTTTTCATCCCCGGCACTGGTTTTTTCTTAAATCGAGCACTGGTTGTCATATAAATAAATCCAGTAAGAAATAACTGCAAATCATACTAAAATCGATCAATAACTTTTAAAATATACCAGTACCAATTGCCTATTGATTGATGTACACAAAATGAAGGCATTGTTTTATTCTCTCTCTCTCTCACACACACACAAACACACATCATTCCAGCTCGAGAACCACTTGTCTCTTTCAAACTCAAGGAGCTTGGAACATGCGCCCATTAGTGAGCTACTTGCATCACCCACAAAGTGCGTCTAGCTATTGAACGACCTCATGTGACACTTCTTGGCTGCAATTCATTGAAATAAAAAGGGGCTCTGAACGTGACATTACTCTCCGTGCCAACATCTCTTTTTCAAATCTGACTTTGTCCAATGTTTTAGATATATTACTTCTGATAACTTACTGACAGCTTCTTGCTATCACTAGCTATCAGACCTGACCGGGAGGCAGTTTTAACCATCCCCGCATTAGTCAAGTTTTGCAAAAGTTTCTTAAATCCTACTTCTCACAAGTATTTGACCATATTTGCCTTTTGGCCTCGGTAGACCTAATCTGTTAGTTTGTTTTACTCACGGCGCACCTCGGTAGTTTTCAGAATGGCCTGAACCTACGTTTTGGTTGGCTTCTCATGATCGTGATACGTGCGGCATCTAATAATTCTTTAATGATCTCCGAGTAAACAACATTGACTATTTCTCGGGTAGTATCTACCCTATCTAGGCTAGGATCTTTAGCCATCATAAAGGGATCTCAGTTAGCCTTCACATAGACCCATCGCTGACGGGTGGGACCTGGGTTTTTCTCAAGCGGAGAAATATTCACCGAGACGAGAACAAGTCTGTGATCATTACCAACGTACTCACGCAATGTTAAAGAGGTCAGTCGAGACTAGGATTAAATCTGTCGCCCCTATTGCTAGCGTGCAGCAAAGCGAATACAGTCCCATGGTCTTGTAACGAAACTAAATTTATAGAATTACATATCTCCTCAATCTTGTACCATGCAGCATTGATAAACTCATGCTCACATCCCCAGACAGGTGATATAGCGTTGAAATCTTCACCAACAATTGTTTCTGACAGAGTACCCTCGGATATAATAATACCAAGCTCCATCTGGAATGGGAGGGGGGGGTTACACTTTCACACAATTGTACTTCTTCTTATCCTTGTAAACGTTTATCACGGTCGTATCTCTTTTTCCATTTGCATGGCTCGGTTGAGTATTAAGTGTGTTCCTTACCAGGGTGGTAGTCCCCGACAGTTTTTAGCCCAAGATGCACTCATGAAGCAATACAACGTCTACATCATTCTCTTGTAAAAACTTTCGACTTCTAAACTCGTGACACTATTACTAAATACACACACACAAAATTCCATTCTGGAAAAATGGTACAATACACCCTTTAATACAAAGAGATTTGCATAATTCATATGTTATATGTTAATGATAACAGTAAAAGAAAAAGTAAATTTTTAGCAAAAATTACCTTAATGTGTGTTGGTAAATTAATCAAATACGTTATGTTCAAACTTTTTATTTTATAGGAGTTGATACTAAAATTATGTTATCTATAGTTATACAAAAGCAATAAAGCTATTAGAAGATATAGAAGCAGCAAATACATCTACAGAGATATCCATATAAAAGTCAAATACTTCAGGTTCATTCAAAAATAACCATAGTTACTGATGCACAACCAATTGAAAGGTAACACAACTACATACATAAATAAAAATGAAATTTTAACACAAAGTATTAAGTAGCATAAATACTTTTATTTAGATGTTAATACAAAAATGGGATTTTGGCAAAAAATTGTACATAAATAGTATACCTACTATAGTGTTAGCAGAAGCTAATAGGCATAAATATATATTTTTTGTTAAATTTTTAGTCAATGAAAGAAATATATGATTTGCATATAATGCCTAGAAAAGGGTGCTTATACAAACCTGAATTGAAATATTGTCATAGAAAAAAGTAAGCCAGGCATATATCAGTACAATTAGCAGCAAAAATATGTAGACTTTAACAATATGTAATTCAATTGTGTCAGCTAGGTCTAACTAAATATAGATGTTTATATTATATCCAACAACAGCACATTTATGTAGGATTTCCATCAAATAAACTATTTTTTGCTTTAGATGTATAGTGTTTGTGTGCTCTTGTAAATGCATTAAATAAAGAATGCTATTCTTTATATTTGAAAGCTCTTTATTCGTGTTAATTTCTCAATGTGATATATTGTTTTTTATATGGTATTACAGTACTGTTGTGGTTTAGAGTGCTTAACTGTTGACCCGAGAGTTCCAGGTTTGATACTTGGTGAGAACCAAAGGACTTGTTCCAGGTTCTGATGAAAGCTGGTTGAAAGTTCCTTATGTCCACCCAGCTTTAAATGGGGTACCTGAATTTTTATCCAAACATTAGCAAAGGGAAAATTACTAATTATACCTTTTCAACAAAATATTTCTTCCCTGCTAAATTTATGTACTCATCTAGCAATAAGCCTATATGAAGTCTGTAAGAGCCATATATTTTTAAACTGTCAGACCTGCAGTCTCACCCATGTAAGCCATCTATCTACTGAAAAAAGAAAGATTTTTGCATTTATTAACACTCAACAGATAGTGAAGTTTTTCATAAAATATGTTTTATTTTATTACTTAAGTGTGACAGGCAGCCCCGTAGCGTGAAAATTCTACAGCAGGGGCCAGGCAATAGCAGGGAGGGCCAGGGAATACATTTTACTAAGTAGAACAAATAAGCAGGGGGGGGCATCCCCCCCCGCATGCTACGGTCCTGGTGGCAGGAACCATTCAAATTTAAAATTATAACTTAATTTTTCTACCCACCCTACCCATGACCATATACAAAATATTTTTCAAGAAATTATAGAATATTTAGGGGACGGGTGGTCTACGTTGTAGTCCACCCAGCTTTAAAAGGGTACCTGACTTTAAGTTAGGGAAGTAAAGGCGGCTGGGCATTGTTCTAACCCCACAATCCAGTTACTGAAACAGATGATTACTACACTTAATCTGCCCCTATGACCCCTTCTGGAAGAACCTTCCATAGTAAGTAACATCTTGGCCCAATTCAACTTGATATTAATACAATTTTGATGAGAAAAGGAACACACATTATTAAAAACATTGGCCTTGCACAAACAAATTATTACACTAAATCATAAAATGATAGATACAATATAATAAGTGCTTAAATAACACATCTTTTGTAGATCATTGTTCTAATCGGTTATGGACCACCAGGCAAATGTTTGTCCAATCCTTAAATATCAAATTTATTAATAGCCTGGGACTGGAGTCGAACCAGCGTAACCAAATAAGCAATGAAATACATTCAGATTATCATTATTAGAGTTTTATCAAAACTTTTTTGTCTAAGTTAAGTTTGGCACAATAGATTATCTCTGTAATTTGTAAAAAAAAAAAAAAATTACACCGGAAAGAAATATTTACCTGAACTTTCGTATTTACCTAAGATTTGATCCCACATCCATCTGACCAGATAACTATGAACATCTAGCAAGATATTCTTTACTGCTTAGCTCCTTTAAAGCAGATGAACTGTTGCACTTTTCCTGACTAAACTAGCTTTTTGCACCATGCTGTAATTATTTCTCTAGATAAAAATGACCCATTTAGGTTGTAGTATCATTATAGGTTTTAACCACAAAATCTCACAGCAAGTTATTAAACAAAAAATATATATATTGCCAGTGTTGCATATATTGGTCAGTTTATTTGTACACACCCCTCCTTTTCTAAAGCATTTATTTACATACCTGCCTAAATTGTTATTCAATTAGGGCATTTTTCATATCTCTAGCCTAGTCTAGCCTAGCCCATTTAAGGTACACCATAACCCCTGCATTATTTTTATTGAAAGATTCAATATATATATTAATGAAGAAATAAAGAATATACTTATATATTTTACGCTAATTTACCTCTCATACAGAGAGTGGCCATGGGTTGTGCACCCATGATCTAACGTAAACGTCATCCTCTACTTTCAATGACTGTATCATGATTAAATCATGCAATTTTTATTTTTCAAATAAATAACAATCAATAATATGATTTGTGAATGTTTATAGAGGTAATTTATCAATAGTATTTTTATGAAAATATTAAATGTCACTAAAATAAGAGATTACCAATGTCATTCATGTCCATGTTATAATGAGATCCACGACCATGCCGTCCATACATATTATGCCATATAATTGAATTCGTCATAATAATGGTACAATCATACGCTTTAAATACCGGTATATTTATAGAAATTTAAAAAGATTAAGAATACAAACTTACCTTTGTGGTCCACACTTAAATAACAAAGCTTTAGTAATATTTGTTATTTTGAAATATTTAGACTGAAATATTCTGTGATAACAACATGTTGGCGCCCACAAATGGCGTTAAACCATCAGACATACAGGAAGTAAGGTTACTTGAACTTGCACATATAGGTCTTATATAGGTTATGCTAATTACGGGTGCCAATAAGAGCTCCTTATATAGGTTTTATATAGGTTATGCTAATTTCGGGTGCCAATAAGAGCTCCTTATTCTAGCCAAAAGAGTTTTTCATGGTTACTAGATCTTCAGTTTAAAAGAGCTACACTAATAAAAATACTGTTTTACAAAGAAGAGCTCTTTGTCTATTTATAAACTAAATCTAGAACAAACTTGGGGTGCATATAGACACTCCGTTTACCTTGTAAGGAAACATATTGTGCACACTCATTTAATCATTTGTTTGCATTTTTTTTTACTAATATTACTATACTGTGTAAAAAAAAAAGCGTGTGAAACTTGTTACTGTATGTAATTTTTCATTTAAAATTAATTTACTATTTATCAAGATTACTGATTTAAAGATTAAGTAAAAAATTAGTTGTGAAGTAATTTTAATTTTCGACTTTTCCTCAAAAACTAACCAAACAGCCTAACTAAATAATTTGTTTTAGTTTAGTTTAACTTACCTTGTCAAGCCCTTGATTAAATCTTTCTTTATGAACTTAATTGAAGACTATTTAAAGCAACTTTTAAACTGAATGAATGTATTTTTTATTTAGAATATCTAGAGGACATCTTTATTTCTATAAAAAAATTCATTGAATCGATTTTTTTTCTTATTTTTTGACAAAATTACAATCATTTATTAATCCAATATTATGATTTGGTATTTTTTTTTTAGTGGGTATATATCAATAATGTCATAAAAAATATTGCCCTTAAAGCAAGATTTGACCAAACCATTAATTTTTAAACAAGTATCTGTAACTTAAGAACTTATCTTAATTTTGCCATTGTAATTTGTAGGTTTATCTTGAGTCTTGAACTTTTGAATAATTTCTCAAATATTTATTTTATCACTGTCTTCTGTAGGCTGGTGCATTATCTTTACTATATCATTTTTGTTATCGAATGGTAGCTTTTAAGTATTTAAATTTAAACTCTTTTGTCTTATTTAATAACCTTTAAGTGTAATTTAAATTGTTCATTAGTTTTAATTTTTTAATTAAAGATTCTTCTTTGTGTCTTTATATAGAGACTCAAGCACATGTTACTTGTGATGATTGATGAATAATTTATGATATAGTTCTACTGCCTAGTCTGATACTTGGAAGTTTAATAGGAAATGTCTCAACAGTTTCCTTACAAAGTAGTCATTGATTACATCGCCACACCAGTTCGTCAGAATCTTCTGGATTCAATAAATAATCCCATCAATTTAAGGGAACATACTCATGCTTTGAATACTTTGGTGCAGTTTATATCTTCATTCAAAGATATTAATGAAATCGAATATGTAACGATTGATGGTCATTTTACTGATGAGCTACAAGATACACTGCTCACTTTAGTCAGGGATGTTTGTTTCCCCTTGATTTATCACTTACAAAATTCTTCTGATGCTGAAAATATCAGTAAAGAAAAAGGCAGGTTTCTTACTTTAATTATACAATTGATTTTGACATGTGCAGAGTATTTAGAAGGAAAAAAACTTGTACCCATGATTAGTCAGTTATTCATTCCTCTGTTCAGTGTTCAACAGAATGCAGATTCACAGGTGTTGAAATCAAAGATTGAGGATTTCCACATTGTATTAAATAAGCCTTTGAATGAACGTTCCTGTTTAGAATTGATTGCACCTCTTCTGAGCAAGCAAACGTTGTTTATAAAATTCTTAAACAATGTCAATGATAGGAATATTTGGTTACAGGAATTATTCAAGGTTATATTTTTTATATCTTCTGAAGATGAGGCATTTTGTAAATCATTCACTGTAATTGCCAAAATATTTTCCTACTGCCCAAAACCTTTAAGAAAGCTTTGTGAGGATGAAGTGTGGGATTACTACACACAGTGTCATACCAGAACAATGAACATTGACCACCACTGGAAATGTTTATACGTCTTTTATTGCCTTAAGGATTACTTGTTTCCAGTTGAGGAGACAGAAAAAGAAAATGTCTCGTCCAAACTCACTACTAATAATTTTTGGAGCATAATTCAGGTCGGTCTGCTTAGCCAAGATCCAAGTCACAGAAAATTATCTATGTACCTTATCAAGAGATTAGTGGACACCTGTGACAAAAATTCCTGTATGATAAACATTCCGTCAGGTAGCCAGAAATTGTCAGATAGTGATCCTTTATTTTGGTGGTCCCCTTCCTCAAAACAACAGCTGAATTCTACATGGGAAAATTTTTTCATGCTCATAGAAACATTGGAAGAAAAACAGGTAAGAAACATGTTTGTTTTGTTCAAATTATTTATTGACATTACAGTCTGCCTAACTCCTGTTATGTACTTTTATATACTTAGATTGTTTTTATTTAGTTGTGATCAAAACTTTGATGACTTTTCTATGTTATAAATTTCCACTGCCTTAATTCTAGACGTTACATTCATTTTTAGTTCTATTTGGCTTAAACAGACTTGATTGTCTGAGTAAAGTTTCAAGTGTTTGAAATTTAATGTGCCTGTTTTTTTTAATTGAAAGTGATTTTTTTTGGCTTCATGATTTTTTTGTACAGTAAAAGTTATTTTGTATGTTTTACTGTCAATTGCAGGTTCATGTTATCAAGCCTTTACTGCCTCGAATGCAAAAACTTATTGATGCCAGTGCAGTAATAACAAGTGATGGTATGACAAAATATGTAACTCATGTTTTGCTTGATGTTAAGTAAAATCTTAATTTATTAATTCAGTGACTTCATACATTTTTGAAAACATAAATAATTGAAAAAAATATCAGACTCAATAAAGTTTCTTAAAATAGGTAAAAACCACTTCTACAAACAACCATTATAAATATTGCTTATCAGTGTTTGTTTGTTTTATTGTCAATCACTTGATTATCTACAGGAGTTCATTTACTTCACTCTTCATGGCTGATTACAATAATAACTCGATGTTTTCACCATGATAGTCATTTTATGTCTCGGTGGGGTGCTCATACCTTGTTAACATTGGATTTCAAGAAGGTTCCGCTAATCAGACATCAACAGTTAAAGGCATGTATTAAATCACCATGTTATCACTTTGTAAAATAATTAGGTTTGTAATTAATTATTATTTTTTTGTATTTTAATTTAGATATCTGTTTGATTGCTTATTACCAATTTATGTAGTTTATCCATGATTCATTTATTTCTAATGGCATGTTATGTTTTATTTTTCAGTTCTTATCAAATGATCTAATAAAATATTTACAAGAAAATAAACTGTACAGCAGGTAGTAGTGTAATAGAAATAATATTAACGATTAAATTCTTTAGTCCACGCTCAGGTTTTGACTTTTTTTTTTTGCTGTTATTTTGTAATGTACTTAGCAACCAGTAAAAAACAACTTTATAAATTTAAATGTAATACAATGTAATACAATGTCAATGAAACATAAATCTGTTAATATTTCATTCTCATAGATACGATGGCATAGAACTTGGCATGTGCTCACCAGTTGGACAAGCATTGAAAAGTTTTTTTAACAATCTGTTTTCTACACTTAATAAAGTTCAGAAAGGTTGGTCAACTTGATGTTTCTTTTACTTCTTAGATCTTCGACAGGAAAGGGTTTTAGGTCGAAGCTGGAATGTATCTTTGAAGTGACATCCATATTGCTTAATTAATAAAAAATTAGCAAAGCTCATCATATACATCACATTCAGAAAGCATAATTAGTTGGGGTTAACTGGGCTGAAAAATCTAGTTCTCACACTTTTCTAGCATTTCTATATACATTAAAAGGGGCAGATTTCATACAACTGGTGTTTTTTTTTTAATGCTCCCATTTCAGCTGAAACTAATCTTTTATTTATGAAAATATTTTTTTTGTTTTCAGTGGAATTCCTGAGAAATTTTCTTCAGATTGTCTGTGACAATAGCTGGGGATCAATTCCTTTGGTTTTTATTTTTCAAGGCTTAAGTTTTATCTCATCAGATTCATTTGTTGATACAGAACTATTACGTTTGTTCAGGTTAGTCCGAGTCAGTTGTAAAAATTACTTCCGATGAACTATTTAAAAAGAAATTAATTCATACTTTTTTGTTATTTAAATAGTGCAAATATTGGAGTTTATTATAATGATTTTGTACGTCGGAGATCATACACAGAGACAGCTGATTATACACGTATTGATTTATACATTAGATGAGACTTCAGCTTTTTTTCTCCCTCTACAAGATGTTCCAGATATTGAAACCACTAAGTTTGATTCCAAAGTTTCTATTTAATACCTATTTCTCATTCACTTTCTTGTATGTTCCATTTGAATAGGCAGCTACTTCAGTCATGTCTTACTTGTCTTGAACCTGTTACAAGGGGAGCTATTCAGTGTTTTATTTGCAAAACTATTCTGAATCTAGTTGATCTGGTAAGGTTATTTTTTATAATTTCTTTAAAAAAAACTGTAATGATGAAACAATGAAAGCTTACATTTTTTTCAAACATTAACTATAGTCATTTTGTATCAATATAATTTGTTCTTTTTTATATGTTATAGACTGTCACAGATATTGTGAAAAATCTTTTTATCATATATGTGTATATATATTTTTTTACAATTGCACGTTTGTTGAGAAATGTGAAAAAAATGTGTAATTTGAACGATTAGCAATAATGCATTTATTTTCAGCATCTTGCTGATTTTTATGATCTGAAATGATGTCTCGAAAATTTTCTAAAAACATTGCAGTTATAGATTGTTTAAAGATCTTTTACGGCTTTCTATTTTTTTCCCAATGCATTTTTATTTATTTTTTATTCTATATTTCCAGAGCTGCACCAGTGTGAGTGAATTGTTTAGTACATTGGCTTTTCTTAATAGAGATGAATGTCTTCAGAGAGGTACAACAACTTTGTGGAAGTTTGTTGTTGATTGGCTGAAGTCAAAGTCTATTAGCTTGTTAAGTCAGGATAAGTTGGTATCTTCTGCTGTGTTGGACTATCTTCAAGCTAATAATGAAGGTGATATTTCTGTGTTTTCTTTATTTTACTTTTTCGCTGAGAAAAGAAAAATGTGTCAATGGTTGTGCACTGAACTATATCCTTTCCACAATTTTATTGTAAAAAAAAAAAATTTAAACTTCGATAAACTATTGAGGATGAAAATAGGAACATTTTCACTTTGGAAACTTTGATCAAGTTATATTAGTTATACTTTATTAAGAGCTAATGAAATTTCTTACACTATAAATACTGAGTTATTTTTTTTTGTGGTAAAATTATTTATTTTAGAGTGTTTATCAATTTATTTTTTAATGATTAGATGTATGATATTACAAATACAGTATTTCTTGATAAAAGATTGGTCTATTGAATACTATTCAGTTTTTAGGTAATATTGAATCAGAATTCAGACTGGTATAAAGACTGGAACCAGTTTGCCATTAAACTATACTTCGTGACAGATTAGCAATGAAGATTTTAAGTTTCAAGGCATAACTTGTAAAAACTTTGAAGTGTTTGTTATTGGATTATTATAACTTTCCACAACAGTGTGCCAGTTTAATGACTTATTTAGAGTTATTGCTGTTACTTTTTTTTATTTGTAACTTAAGTAACTCACTTGGAATTTATGTAAGAATATTAGGTGCTCAAAAATGTTCTTATTCGAACATTATAGCATTAAATCTTTTTTGGCATATCTGGAAGCCTAAATTTGTAGCATTGACAATCTTTTATCCCTTTGTTTTGATGTAAACTGTAAACAATTCGTAGCATTTTTAATTCTCTGTAGCAGATTTGCTTCCATGTACCAGTCCAGTGGTGCTAAGTGAAAAGGTTGAGCACCACTGTTGGAAACAAATAGTCTAAATTACTTCTGTATACTGGGCCAATTTATTTCTTATATAGCCCATTGGTTATTTTATAATTTTTTTTTGCAGGAGAAAACGATTCAGTAGTTGTGGATGGGTACAGAGTTGTTGGCCTTGCCAGGATGTTGATGTTGCTGGCTGATGCTGAGGTAGAGAGCTCTCAGTGTACAGATGAGGAGGTAAAGAAAACATTGATAAACTCTTCCTTTGGGAAAAGTTTATCAGAAATATGTGCTGCCTTAAAAGATCTGAGTAGCAGAGCCTACTTGAATACAGGGAAAGTCAAGAGATGTCTGTCACTGACCTATAGCTTGGTGATGGAGGCCGGAAGTAAGTCAGTCTGAAACTTGAAATGTGTTCATATGTATTGATACCAATTAATAATGTTTTTACGCTGTGTGTTACAGAGTGCCATAGCTTATTTATTTTTATTCTACTTGTCTATGATTGTTTCAGAATCTGATAATCAAGTTGATGATGTCATATGGAAACATTTAGGTGAATTGTTTCATGATGTGTCATATTTTGTAATGACTCAATTGTTGGATGAACAAGTCAAGGTATTTCATTGGTTTTGTATTTTTTTGATTGCCTTTTTTTTTTTAGATTACTTTTTGGTTTATCTTATGAAAGCCCCTTTTTAATTATCATTTGACACTCACTTGTCCAGATTGATTTTGCTCATAATCCAAAGTTGTATAGTATTTGCTTTACAAAATCAACATTCATTTTCTTAAAATTAATCAAATCTCATTATACTACATGTATAATGTTTTTCTTTCTTCAGCCTGATGGAACAGATGAGATAGAATTTTACACTGACGTTCTTCTGTGTTTGGGTGTAAGGAGTCACAAATTAGTCAGTGATATTCAGGTTCTGTTGGACTTTGTTTCTAGGATTTTCTCCAACTCTGTTAAAGCAGGATCAAATGAACAGGTCAATTGATTTCACAGTTCCTCATTAATTTTGTTATGATTTGCACAATAATTTTACTGTTACTATATTTTCTCATACTGATTTTTAAATGTCAGAATAATCAGGTTTATTAATTCTGACATGCAAAAAAGATAAAATGATGGTGATGTTTTGGTGTATATTTTTCTTATATAACTGTTTACAGTACATGTTTTTCTTAGTGGTAATTGTCTATTTAGATTATTTAAGGATTAGTTACAATAAAAAAAACTACACAGGATTAAGAAAAACTGATTTTAAATAAATCTATTTTAGTAGCCTTTTGCGTTAATACTCTTTTCTTGTAATTATTAAAAAACTAAATGGTTGATGTAAATATGTTTTAAAAAATATTTTTAATTGATTAGAACTTAGATGTTTGTGATCTCCATAGTACCTCTGCAATGAAACTACTGGCTGTAACTCTAGAGAAATTAAAATATCACACTCAAGGGTTTAGATTGTGTCCAGCTGAGATTACCAGTTTTATTTTTGGCATGACCCGAATCTCTGATGTACCTATACCATTCAGTCGTAAAAGGAGCAGGTAAGAAACACTTTCTAAAAAAATTAAATGGTTGTTTTAATTTGGTTTAATCACTACGTGCTGCTAAATTATTATTATTTTTAACTTTCTAGCTTTTTTTTACTTGATCATTGTTAAAAATATCAAAGCCCTCAAAGAAGTATTTTTTTAATTTTGCTATTTGACATGATCACTGTTCATGTTATGTCAGGGTTTTTTTTCTGGTATAGTCCTTTTTGGAAGGCTACATATACATGTATTATTATTATATATGATTTCTTATGTTAAGTGGAATTGTTAGTCAAATTCCTAAAATTGTCTCATCATATTTTCAAGCGCTGAAGATTTCTCTAAATCCCAAGTTGGTCGTCTCATAAGCTTTTTCATCTCAAGTAAATGGAAGTGCCAGAAATTTCTATTAGAGCACTGGTTGCTTTTCTCAGAAGGCGATTCCAAAGACAGAGATTATTTTGACTTGACTTCACTTTTAAATGAAGCAATGGAGGATACAGGTATAGGATCTGGTCCATCTGATGTTGAAATATTACAAGCTCTGGAAACAGTTATCGGTCAGGTAAAAAATATACGATTTTGCACATTCTGAACCATCAGAGATCTTTTTTTTTCTCTCCCTTTATTTTAATATCAGTTACAATGTAAATTTACCTAACCTCTCAACTTTTACATAATGTAGCTTTGTAAGAACGCAGATGCAGACTCTCTAGTCAAGATGCTGACTTTGAGCTGGTCAAATGTGGTAGAAGAAAAGAAGAACATCTATTTTTGGAAAAAAATAAAAGCATTTATACCTGTCCTGTTTCATGTGTCACTTTTGGAGCAGAATGACTCTGTCATTGAACAAACTGTAAATGAGGTATTCATTCAAAAATCTGTCATGTTATACTTATACACTCTGTCAAATAGATTAATTAGCTTTTACACAAATATTTTTTTATTTCTAAAAATATTTGGTGAATTTTTTTAGAGCTTTTTTTTTTCTTAGCTCATATATATTTATGTAAAATACCAGCTGAAACTTTCAGCTATATCTGATTAGGGTTAGGGATAGTCAATAATTAAATTACTTCATTTCTTGCAATGTATGCTGGTTCTTTATAATTCATTTTTTCCAATGTATGTTGTATCTTCATTTCTTCCTATATATGCAGTATGTTCATACTTCATTTCTTCCCATGTATGCTGTATCCTCATACTGTATTAAAAGATTTTTTGTTGTTATTCCAGCTCATAGAAAAGCTTTGTCTTCTGGGCAATGCTAGAACAGGTGTTATGTACTTAGTGTTTGACCATCTGTGTGAGGTGACATTAAAGAAAGACACTGACAGGCAGATTGCTACCAAACTCATCCCCCTCTTGGTCCAAGGATGTTACTTTGGTGTTTTATACAAAAAAGGTGAAAGGTAGGTAGAGGAGAGTATTAAGAATTACTGATTCATCAACTTATTACTAAGAATTTTAAGAAAATTGAAAATTAGCTTGTATACTAAGAGAAAAGTTTTATTGAGTAGTGTGCCTGCAATTATTTCAGAGTTTGGCTTGATGTGTGTTCTTACATTGAAAGTTTAGGGCCAGAATGCTCTGTAAATGAAATCACTTCCAGGTAATTTGACACAAGTTTCTCTTTTTATTTTTCAAATAAAGCTAGACACATTTATAATTACCTTAAGAAGATAAAACTATTCAACAAAATCTCATTTAATTACAGTGTCTAAATTAATTAAATAAAACATTTACAGTGTGTCCAGAAATGACCTGTTTACTCGGCTTATAGTCTTGAATTGGTTGTCTACCCTACGGCCGGATATAACAACTGACCGCAGTTTTTTTGTCAAGTTTTTGGAGCTCTTAAAAAAGAATTACTTGGATCTTGCAGCGTTGACCACCTACAAACAATTTTCTAACTCTCTCAGCCACAGACAAAAACATCGGATGTCATTGGTATTTCTCCTTATGGCAGACTTCATCAACAAAGTAAAAAATAGTTTAATTGTATTGGTAGCATTCACTGGAACCAGTTCAAACACATTTAATTTTTGAAGTTTTCGTATGTAATTCTTAGTTAAATATTTTTTTCTTCTTTGTTCAGGAAATGTGTGACGACATTTTACCCGAATTATGGCAGGCATTAGAATTAGAATGTCATCCATCTGTTCGTCAAAACATTGAGTGGCTGGTCATGATGCTCTTAGTAAGATACCCACACAAGGTGTCTGAAATCTGGGACATATTTCTGATGGTTTGTTTTGTTGTTAATGCATGAAAGCATACTGTTAAAATAAAATAATTTATTACTCAAGTTTAAAAATTTATGTCAGTGGTTCCTTTTTCTCTTTCAGTTTGATAATAAACGAAGTGTCTGTCTGTGTTCACTGTTTTTAATCACATGTCACCTTGGACCAAAGTTGCCGGAGCATATACAGGTACATTTGTTATATTTAGTTGGTTCCTGTCAAATGGGATGGTATATAGGCTGATAATAAAATAAGTTAAAAATAATTTATCTAGATAAGATAATTATTAATCGTTCATGCAAAATCATGTAGTTATATTAACTTAAGTAATTTTAAATGTTTTTTTTTTAATGATATAAATTTTACATTTATTGGCAGTATCTTTAATTTTTTTTACTATTTATTTTAATAGTAAAGCTCATTTTAATACTCCTGTTCTGTATTTATATTTTAATTGTAAAGCTCATTTTAATACTCCTGTTCTGTATTTATATTTTAATTGTAAAGCTCATTTTAATACTCCTGTTCTGTATTTATATTTTAATTGTAAAGCTCATTTTAATACTCCTGTTCTGTATTTACAAAATCTTACAGCCGGACTACTTTAAAAAAGCTCTTTCGACTATTCTTCCATGGACTATGGCCCATCACTACAATACTAGAATATCTGCACAGGCTGCTGTAGTGAGACTTTGGGAACAGATTCACAATCTGCAGCTTCTGGACGTTCAGTCAGAGTTTTTTGTCTTAAAAGAATCTATTCGTTTTCTTTTCAATAATAGGTAATATAATCTGTAATATGATGAAAAATTCAAATCGTCCAACAATTGACCTTAGTCTTATCTTTTAGAGTATTTGATTGATATTAATAAAATGTAATTGCTTTTATGTAAATATCTTAATATTTTAACTTTCTTAGTTCCTTGCGGAGCAAAAGGCCTCTGGAACAACTCTCCAGCGCATTCGTTTTATCTAACACTGCTTTGATATTTATGAATGCTGCATACAATTTCATTAAAAATTTATTTTTTTCATCATCTGTAAAAGTTTGTACAAATCAATTTGTTTAACGCTCTACTGTAAATTAAGATTATATTCGTATAGTTGTTCTTCGTATAAACCATGTCATGGGTATATTTCTTTGTAGATCAGGTGTATGTATATAATTTATATTTTACTTCTGCTTCTGGTAGGTGTATATTTATATTACTGGTATATTATATAATTCTGTCTCTTCGGAGACTGACTTGGGTGTATATTAAATTTGTATTGTGTGTCCACACATATATATATATAAAAGACAAACTACATGTAAAAAGCACTGAGTAGACTTTTATGTATACATGTATATATTTATTTGCATATGAAGTAACTTCTTATTTTACATTATACAATACAAATGATGTGATAAAATGCCTTCTTACACTATCAAGATCTCAGGTCGTCGTCTCATAATTATCGTCTGCTCTAAACTAATATTTTCACTTCCGCTAAGTTAAGTGGCCAGATAATTAAAACCATCTCTGAGCCAACTGTAAATTCTCTAGCCTAATCTGATATTTACAAACCAATACATTTTTTTCTTTTCATTCTTATATCTCTGCTATTCAGTAATGCCAGTGATACGGCCCATAAACTTCTGAGCAACTACATGTATAGTGGTTTTGATCCAGTGAGGGATTTTAGTATGGAGGTAGGGACTGCACTCAATTTATAATTTCATTGCTTGATACTAACACCTTCACTTGTAGCCTAGGCTACAATTAACATAATTTTACCTTCATTAAAGCTCATGTAACTGACATATGAAATTTTTTTTTTCCACATTCAGACTATATTTCACACATTGCCAAGATTAGCATGTATAGCTGATGAGGAATGGATCCTGCCTGATTACTTTATACGAAAGCATGCAAACTGGCAAAGAGAAAATCACCTAATTCCACTTCATAATTCAACTGATCAACTTGCCTTATGTAAAAAAGGACCTTGGAGGACCAAAGCTCAAGGTTGTTTAATTATCTAACACATAATCGCCGTTCGTATGCATGTGTCTCACTCAGGCTAATGGTCCGTACACTAAAAATACACCAGGAAATCTATGATATATATCAGGCTAATGGTCCGTACACTAAAAATGTATCTATGATATGTTCTTTTCTATTGCAGTATTTCGTACATCTCTTTGTTATTTCTTTTCATATCGTGATGTGTTCATGGCAATAAGCCAAATGTTATTTTCTATTACAGTATTTCATACATTTCTTTGTTATTTCTGTTCATGGCAATAAAGATCACATGTTCTTTTCTATTACAGTATTTCGTATATTTCTTTGTTATCCCTTCTGTCAGATTTCATTCAGCCAGCTTCAGCAGGCTTTTCTACTAGTTCTATTATATTTTGGTATATTTTTTTCTTCAACTTGTCAGATTTTACTTGCTAATGTGATTTGTCAGTCAGATGTTTGCCATCGTTATTTAACAAAAGGATCCGACTAACTTCTCACAATGGAGGATCAAATATTCTAAGTGTTGAAAAACAAAAACATGTATTTACCATGTATTACCCATTATGCCTTCAGTGCACCCAGTTTTAAAACTTTACTGTTTACATTGCTCATCTAATGAAATATGCATTTGCTCTGTCCATATCTGAGCTCAGAATGTATTTTTTTTAACAATATACATGTATTATGAGCTGGATTTAAAAAAAAAAAATTCTTTAATTTAAATAGTGTTAGCAGTTGGCATTAGGTTTGAAAGTTCATTGCCTAACATGATAATACAGCCATCATTGAGTTGTCAGCACTGACTGTCTCAATGGTGGTTGCTGATTTACTATTGTAAGATCAAGAGATTGAATAAATGTGTTTTTCTATCAGCTGAAAATGATGATGACATTGTGGAGTCAGCTGATGGCGATGTACAGAAAAAGATCATGCCATGGCGACAAATGTCACCTGATCAAGAAACTGAGGCAGAGCTGGACCTTCAGAGACAGAAACGTGCAGGACATCTTGTTCTGGTCACATCTCTGATTGACAAAATACCAAATCTGGGAGGTAAGTGTATTTTAAAAAATTGTCACTCATTGCATTAAATATTAACTGCAATGTTAGTTATAAAATTTAAATACCATTTTGGATCATAGTAGTCCGTAATCTTTTATTTTAAAAAAAGTGATATTTTAGAATTATTTCAGAATATAATTTTTATTTATTAACAAGATTTTCTACATGTATATATTTATCTTCATTATTTAATAAAAAAAAATGTGTCATGCATTTATAAGGTCTCTGCAGAACAAGTGAAATATTTGGTGTATCAGAATTTGTCATCGGTAACTTGACACATGTAGAGGACAGGATGTTTCAAAATTTAAGTGTGTCAGCTCAGAAATGGATAACAATTACAGAGGTGATTTTTTTTTGTCTGGGTCTTATGACATCATCTTTATGTAGATGAAACAAAAAATTTGTTGTAAATAGAAAATGTTTATAGACAGTGGTACCTCGGGTTACAAACTTAATTTGTTACACAAGTTTACATCATTGAAATCTATAAAATAAACACAATCCATTGCATTATGAAAGAATTATTCTTTTTTTTATTAACATCAGGTAGTTAACTTGACAAAATGCAAAGACTTCGTATAGTACGCTTGCTTATGAGATGAAGAGAGAGAAAACAACCAAATAAATTAGATTTGAAATAAGAAAAATGATTTGTCTATCATACCAAGAAAATGATCATGGAAACTTCATTTTTTTTTGTTGCTATTTCTTAAGATTTGTTTCTTGGCTGGAAATCTTTCTATACCAAGAAACTATCATGTCCATTGGAGAATCTTTTGGGAGTGGGCCATCTATATTCATTAAATAGGTTTACTGTCCTGTTAACAAGTTTGCTTAGATGATGTTTCATAATGAATTCCTCAACGTCTGCCCATGTGCTACTAATTTCTTTAATTATGGCATTTGAAATGGTCACTGGCTTATCATCGTAAGATTTCTACTTCAATGTGTTTAGCTGTAAATTCTTGTCTTCGTCTGTACTGTAGGTGATCATTGGTCCCCAATGTTAAACTTTACTCTCTCTCGTTGGATTTATTTGTAACCAGAGGCACAAATTCAAAAGTTGTTTGTAGCTTGAATGGTTCATGACATGCTGGGGGTGGTAACCCAAGGTTCCACTGTAAATGTTTGCATATACATAAGGAAAAAATAAACTATTTTTGTGTGTGACACCTGCAGGTACTGAAACCCAAATTGTCAATGTACCTGGAAGAGAAAAAATTACAAGGATATACTTTAGTTGGTGTTGAACAAACTGCCAACAGTGTTAGTCTTCAGGATTACAAATTCCCAGAGAAAACTTTGTTAATATTAGGGTAAGTGATAAAATATTTTTATGTATGTACGATTGAATTTGTTTTGAAAGTTCATGTTTTTATAAATTTAGCTAGTACACTTTACTGTAATGAAAAAAATGTGAAACGAATGTAAAATGTTTGAAACTGAGGCAGGAATTCATACTGTGTGTGGAAGAGAATAATAGACATTACAATAATTGACTCAAATTTCTTGAGTTTAGTTTCCCACTTTTTTCTTTTTAATTGACACAAGAAATGCAAGACATTGTTTAGAAAATACTATAAAAATAAAGTGGTTACATAATAACAATAACATAAAACAACCAATGCAGCCAGTGTTCTACTATATAACACAAACATCTCCTTAATGTTTATATAACAATTAAATCACTTGTGCCAAAAAAAATTCTTGTAATTTTTTTGCCATTGCTGATATAAATAAAGAAAATATACAGGACTTAATGTGTCTTCCATTTGCCACGAAATCATTTTTTTCTTCAATAAAATAAAGTTTTGTATAAACAAAGTTATTTTTTTCAGTGGTATAGATGGAACATATTTAAATAAATGTGGCTTATCAAAATGTTCACCAATCCTGGCCTTAACATGCTTTAGGCTGCAATGCCAAGAGTGCTGTATTTTTTTTTTATTTTCCTGTTTTGGTGACTTGTTTTGATGATATTTGAGTAAATGATGTTTAGGTAATTTTTCTTTTCAATATTTGTCCAAACCTCTATACACGTATCTCTATAACCCAAGAAATGGGCTGCAGCTCAAAAAAAAAAGAAACCAATCATTGTCATACATTTCACTTCCACCCAATAGCATTGTTCTTTAAAAATAACAATAAGTTCTGATAAATAAAATTTTTTTTTTCAGCAATGAAAGGGAGGGCATCCCCGTAGAGATAATTCAGTCCCTGGATGTCTGTGTTGAGATCCCCCAGCAAGGTGTCATCAGGTCACTCAATGTACATGTCTGTGGTGCTCTCATTGTGTGGGAGTACACCAGGCAACACATGCAGAACTCTCAAGGCATGCTCCATGGTTCAAACTGTATTTCTCAATCCCAATGACCCAATTTAATATTGGATATCTACATGTATTAGAATTTTTATTTTATATTTAGAATTGTTCCCTACAGTGTCTGAAATGATTTTCCAGCAAATCTATAACAATTTAAAACATGTTTTTTTAAAAACATTACATAAGGCAGCATGATCAAGATAAAAATGAATTTTCTAATTTAACAGAAAATTCTAATGAAAAATAATTTGAAATAATTTATTTGATACAATTTTTTTTATAAAAATCAATACATTATACAAATTCATCATATACAGAAGGCTAAGTATATAAAGGTCCATAATATACTGTGATCCCTAGGTATACAAAACCTAGTATCATTACTGATAAAATCATAGTTTTTCCATTTTCCCATCTTAAACTTTT
Source organism: Bulinus truncatus (assembly GCA_021962125.1). Classification (NCBI taxonomy): domain Eukaryota; kingdom Metazoa; phylum Mollusca; class Gastropoda; family Planorbidae; genus Bulinus; species Bulinus truncatus. The sequence continues at coordinate 10,459,552 of JAGDYQ010000009.1, read as the reverse complement.
TAACTGTTCTTCTGGAGAGGAAAAAAAAAAAGAATAAATTAATACATGTACTTTACTATGGAGCATTTGTATGTACATGAGTATACAGTATTTAATATAATTTATTATAAACCAATTACAATTGATATATATATACATGTATATATTAAATGGTCACATTTATTTTTAAAATCTTTATTCTGATAATAAACAATTTGAAACAAATATTCTCAGTCTTTTTCACTTACATGTAATTAGCTTAACTTTTTTTTTTTTAGCTAAATACAGGATAAAACTTTTGCAGCAATAAAAAATATGTTAATTAGTTTGATTATTTAGAAACATCATATCTAATTTTGTGTGTACAGATATGGTTAAAAACGCTTAACTTTTATATCAAATTAAAATTAATTAAAATTTTTTTGCTAGTTTTGCAAAACACACCCAAATCTATTTTGGACTAAAAAATTGATTTTAGAATAAATAAAAAAAACAACAAAAAAACATACTGCCTTCAATAATTTTCTTCTCCAAAAGTTTCTGTTCTTTTTGCAACTCAAACCTGAGAATGAAAGTTGTGATTGTACTTGGCTTATAAAAATGATCAATAGTTAAACAAACAAAATAATGACAACTATTTTATAACGTGCAATTAGAAATCCCAACAATGATTCCTTAATGAATAAGTACATGTGAAATACAAAACACTACTCATTAAAGCCTGCATAACACGCAAATTAGCCGGAGAAAAAAAAAAGAGCAATGAAGAATGTAATAGTTGAATTGAAATCAATAATATGGGCAATCTTTAAAAAAACTCAATTATTCACACTGTGTAATGAAGATAGTACAAAAAAATTTTTGATTATAAGTATGATGATGAGCACCTAGTAAGCTTTTGGTAAAGAAAATGACCTAATTCATATTATTGAAAGGGAGCAAAATGGCGGATCTATTGAGAGTCTTGATACTGACTTCAATTTAAAATGGCTGTATTATATTTTTTCCACCTGATGATTCATTCTCACTACATGTGTTTTGTAAAAGTTTTGATTATCATTAAGTAAGCATAAGGTCAGTGTACACTCTCACACACATACAGAAGCTGATTAACTGTCTTATTTATATGATAAAGTCATAAATTTGTTTATTCTTACTCTTCTTCATAGGTCATTTTAGTTAATCTCTGTAATCTCTCAATGACATCCAAACGTTGTTCATACTTCTCAAGACTTTTTTCCACATCTTCTATCTGAAATGAAAAATATACCATTTAGAGTAGGGCCAGTATGTAGGGGGACATTTAATATTACATACTAATGAGATTTGATTAATCATTAAAGTACAAGTAAGTAGGTCTTCAACTCAATATTTAACTTTTAAGGGACATTCAATTATTACATCAACAATTTGGGTTTGAAAAAGTTTGGCAGTTGGTGACATTTACTGCAATAAAAAAAAAATTGCAACATTCTAGATATTAGAATATAAATAACTTTTTCTTGAACTCACATTGCAGTTGGATGATACATTTAAAAAGGGCTTTACAAATAAATTACCTATATAATTTATTTTAATTATAGTTTTTTTTACATGCCAAGTCAGTTGCATGAAATATGCTTATTATATAACAGGGGTGGCCAAACAGGGAGTAGATGAGAGCTGCACCCTGTTTTTCTTTTTTTTTATTAAGTAAAAACTACTCAAAGAGTAATTTAAAAAATAAAACTGCATAGGTGCCATAAGACTATCATGGGAGATGCCCAAACTCATTAAAGAGTAGCATGCAGCCTTGCCTTAGAGAGTTGTTTGCTTTCTGCACCCATTGCTATATAATATTTGAGAGTGTGAAATGGGTTTCGGCCACCTATGATGATTACTCCACTAAATGTAAGAATAATGAACAAAAGTTTTAGACATGTACTTGTTGTCATGGTAGGGGAGGGGGGGGGGCTAAAATCTGTTGACACGATAAATGAACGACCCCATCATGATACAGTATTGATTATCAGCTTTAATTAATGGCTTTATTTTTTAACGTTGACTATACAGTAATATTATACAATGGTTGTATATAACATTTTTTTAGTTATAATTTTTAAAAATATAATATTACCTCTGTAACAATAGTTTTCATTTTCTCTAACACATGTACAAGTACTGTATTTATAAATACAGCTAACTTTTCTACTTTCACTTTTCAACGTGTACAATTAGTTAATAAAAAACATCAAATATGCAACGAAATAATACAATAATTTACTGTTTGTTACCGATATAGCATATTATAATTGTAATAAGCTCTATAAAATTCAAAGCAAATAATTAAATACTGGTAATATTATCAAGTGTTTTCAATTAAATCACTGTATAGAATTTTTAGTGCGTTCAGCAAAGGGAAAAAATTCGTTGTTTTTTTAATTCTGAGTCCAACCTTCTACCCCTATTTTTATATTTAGGCTCACCTGTTAGAAAAAAACCAGGTCAGGCCCAAAGTTCAGACATGAGGTTTTGTTATGGTTAGGGCTGTCAAATTCTAATGCAAAAGTTAACGGATGTACATCTCGAATTCATTTTGACTAAGGTACCAGGGCTAGAAAAAGTGGCGTACATATGTATTGACAGTTAGTGTATTCATGCCTAAGTAAGTGATATTTATCTACATTAATTAAAACAATGCTGTATTGATAAACATGATAAATAAATTATTAAAAAAAAAAACAATAAAGAATTCCTTCACAGACTTTAATATGTCCTTAAACTGTATTTTATTGTAATGTCATTCAACTGTTGTATTGCTATACAAGTTATTTCAACTTATTTAATATTAATCAAAGTGTTACAGTTTAAAGAAGTTTTTGTTATCTTCCTTTAAAAAAAAAATCTAAAGCACTATATATTTGTAGGAATGACTAATTTAAAATTACATGAAGATCAACTTTAACAAAATTCGTAATAATGAAAAAGCATTTTTATATCTACGCCCAGTTCATCAGTTTTAATTTCATGTTTATTATAATGTATTAATCACTTGAAGTCCCAGACCTAATCACCACACTAGCAGTTTCCTAGTACTTGTACTTGTTCTTAAGTTGCTAACAATATATTTTTGTTCATCACCCATTAGGTATATCATAAACAATTTTTAAGGAATATATTAGGCTCTATTTAAAGCTAATAATACACCATTTAAGCTCCCCCCCCCCCACCCAACAAACTGTGTCAACTGGGGTTCCTCTTTCCTCCAATAAGGCCCACTTCATGGAAGATAAACAATTTTGTAAGGCAGTATAGCCCTAGGTATTTGGGATTCCCCCCCCCCCCCCCCCACTTTTTGTGAAGGCCCATCACTTAAGTGATTTATTGTTTATGAGAAGTACATTGGATATAGGCCACTTGCACCAACTAATCATGTTTCACAGATTTCTATTTTTCTGAAAATTTTAACATAATTTTTTTTTTGTTTAGCTTATCCAAAACTTGTGATTGCTTGACACCTTTATACATTTTCTTTAATTGTATTTATGAATGTTATTAAACAAAAAAAACTTTGGCATCTGTATGGGAAGTGGGCTTAAGGATTTGAAAGATAACAAACTTCACTTCACTAGGTTATTCATAAATGTTAACCTTGTGTTTGCATTACAGGATTAGATATCAGGTTTATAACAAGCACTTGGAATGAAGAGTTATTTGATAGTGAGATATGATGGGAGTTTTAAACTGTTCAAAATCTGCACTTGAAGTGGTAGAAAACAGCTTTACAGACAAAAAAAATGAAATAGTACAGTTGAATATTTTTATATGCAACAAATACATTTTAACAAAATTGTGTAGGTTATTTTGAAATAAATATAGAAACCTGTTTATGACTTACATTACATCAATCTTATTAATATCTAATTTATTAGATATTACTATAAAACAAAGGATTTTTGCATATCATGATTTATCAATGGGAAGTTTGTTCAAGGAGTTTGATCAACAATTCATAAATACAGCGATGTCACATAGTTTAGCCAACAAGGTAGTACTAGAAAGAAGATGGGGAACAGCAGAGTTTTATGTGCATCAAATTGTCTGGCAATCATTTACACCGAACTGAGATAGTAACAAAATGTTTCTTCATAGGTGTTCTTAGTATTTTTACTTTTTTGTGGTACTCTGGTAATAATAACTCTATAAGGTTAAACTAACTTAACTTTGTTTACAGCAGTGGATTGGTTATCGGGCTGTGTTAAACATTGATTTGTGTGATGACTTGATTACAGGCACACTGCACTAGAAGTACAAAAGCAAAGTTATAAATTATTGTTTATCAGTTTACTTTATGTGTGTGTGTCATGTTCTAAAGCAAAGTTTGACTCGTCTTAAGAATGTTAGTTAGCTAATCTTGGGTTTTTCTGTATAATTTTCAATATTAAATCATGCTCTATCTTTTTATATGCTCAGTAGCGAAGCTTGGATGATTTGTAGAATGTTCAGTATGCAATCTTCATTTATCTCTATTGCAGCATGAGATCAGTGAAACAATCTGCTGGTCAAGATCTAAATCAATGTGGCTTTAATAATAACAATGGTACCATTGATGTTGACCCAAAGGAATGTTTTCTTAGGGATAATACCAACTTGACCGATCATGGGGAACAGAGATCCAGCTATTTGATTGTAAGTAAATATATTTTTTTTCTCTCTTTTTTTTGTATTTTTTTCTTTCCACAGGGTATCTTCTGTGTAGTATGAGGCAGTCTGTAAACATGTACCTATGTTGTATGAGGCAGTCTGTAAACATATACCCATGTTGTATGAGGCAGTCTGTAAACATATACCCATGTTGTATGAGGCAGTCTGTAAACATGTACCTATGTAGATGTATGAGGCAGTCTGTAAAGATGTACCTATTTGTATGAGGCAGTCTGTAAACATGTACCTATGTAGATGTATGAGGCAGTCTGTAAACATATACCCATGTTGTATGAGGCAGTCTGTAAACATGTACCTATGTTGTATGAGGCAGTCTGTAAACATGTACCTATGTTGTATGAGGCAGTCTGTAAACATATACCAATGTTGTATGGGGCAGTCTGTAAACATATACCAATGTTGTATGAGGCAGTCTGTAAACATGTACCTATGTATATGTATGAGGCACAGTCCCGTATCGTGAAATTTCTGCAGGAGGGGCCAGGCAATAGCGGGGGGGGGGGGCAGGTAATATAATTTACCTAGTAGAAAAAATAAGCAGGGGGGCCAGACAAAACGCAGGGGGTCCGGCACCCCCCCCCCCCCGCACGCTACGGGCCTGATGAGGCAGTCTGGTCTGTAAACATGTACATTCTTCATGCCTTTTCATTTTCAAAGCCATTTTTTTTTTTACTTCCACAACCCAGTTCTTTTACATTAGAGAAACATTTAACAAAATGTTTAACAAAATTTGAAGTTTCATGCCTTGGAAAGTAAACATTTTAAAATGTCTCCTCATCACATCTGTGATCCTGTCTGTGACTTGATGTGTAAATATTGTAACCTGTAAGATGTGGAGATTGATTTACTGTATTTACATACTGCTTGTTGAAATCAAGACATTATCCACATATTGCCACTGCTCAGCCACCTTCTTCCATAAGCTGAAACAGTCCCAATGGTTAACCCAATGAAAAAAAATCATTGACCTCGATCTAAACTTCAGAAAAGTCAAAAAAAAAAACAAAGCAAAAACAACTATCAAAAAGATAAGGACAAAATAATTTACAGAAATAATAAATTATGTGCCACAATTTATCCTTATGGAACCTTCCCGTCTTTAAATGTCTTGGTACATTTCACTGATCTGTCTTTGGGTTACATTTTTAAAAGACTAAACAGGCAATGCATGCTGTGTTGATTAAAAAAAACAAAACAATAAACAAACATGAAAATCCACCCCTGGTTGACATAAAATGGCTGTAAATACTAAACTGTGTTTGAAGAAATATATGCTATTGTAATTGATTGGATGGAAAATAACTCGTACTATTTTTATAATGTTTGACTAAAGAGATTGGTGTTTTGTATTGTACTATGCAGTTAGTCTATCCAGTAGTCCAGGCTAAAACTGAATTGTGTTGCACGATGCAATCAGCCTAATCAATGCAGTATTCCAGGCCAAACTGAACTGTGTTGCACAATGCAATCAGTATATTCAGTATTCCAGGCCAAACTGTACTGTGTTGCACGATGCAATCGGTATATTCAGTATTCCAGGCCAAACTGTATTGTGTTGCACGATGCAATCAGTATATTCAGTATTCCAGGCCAAACTGTATTGTGGTGCACGATGCAATAAGTCTATCCAGTATTTCAAGCTAAACTATTCAGCTCATTATTTTTTTCTGATGACACTAGAAATTTTTTTATGGTCTTATGGGACCCGCAAAAGAAAATCTTTTCAGGCTTACGGGTTAGGGTACGGTTCAACGGGTTAGGGTACGGCTCAACGACCCGCATCCGACACCAGCCTTGGTCTCCGCTGCACCGCACATTGAACTTGTATTGCCCAGGCACACTGTGATAGTAGCTAAAAAAAAAATCACCATCACTCAGAGCCCTTGAAACTGATGAGTTCCTCCTGCCATTACTAACCCTGTCCCCATACTAATCCCTATCCCCCCATAGCAGCGAGAGACTAGAGACGAGAGACAGAGACGTTTTTTGTTATAGCCAAAACTTATTTTGTATGTATTTTATACATTTCATACTCTGAGTGTTATTTATAGTAAATAAAAGCACAAAAAAAAAAAACCGCACACTTATATTCTAAGTTTTTCTTGCGTTTGTTTTTTTTTTTGGGGGGGGGGGGGGGTCCCTAATCAGAGGTAAATTTGGTATCCCTAAGCACTGTTAAAGCCGCCGCTGTATAATAAAAAAAGACGCCTTGCTATGCCAGTAATGCCGCTACGCCTTTAATGAGGCTAAGCCTAAACAAAAGGGAAGGTGTTAACTCAAAGTTTATGTAAGGCTCAAACTAATGGACGAGCTGTGGGCTTAAATCTACTCTAGGGATGGCCTCGCGCCACTTTTTATAAACAAAGCATTCTTTGTGGATGAGGGCCCCCAAGTGATCCACGCAAGTATGGCTCTCGTCGCACTGTGTGTACCTTACGGCTCTCACGTCAACTCTCCACGTCTCGGTAATACAGTGACTATGAAGACTCTTAACCTTTCAACCCCTCTCTCATTCCTTCACTTCCCCGTCCCTCTCACACCATCCTATTTTTGACGCCTGTCTACTCCCCCCCCCCACCTTTACTCCCCAGCCACCTCCCATTATGCTCCATCATCACACCTGTCTTAGTGTATCATAGACTCGTCCAGTCGGACGAGCTTGATTAGACAGGTAACAAACAATACAATGAACTTCATTACGTCATATATTTACAGTCGCGGGCTGAGGATGAAGGGCCACCGTGGACAGTTATTATAATTTCTGATGTTTGACTTGCTGGTTGGGTCCTGGCCAACTGGAAATAAAACATTTCATTGCTCTCAAATAGGATTGAACTGTTTGAAACAATACATAAACAAAAACCCAATCGATAGATGCAGAACACTTCTGTTTCCCCTCTTCTATGAAGAAGTCGTAATCTTCAAATAACATTAGTCTTGCTTTGTAATTATGAAGATGCGCCAAATCATGAAATAACACTGTAGTTGACAACTCTCAAGGTCATTCATGGTGTAATAAGTTCAAGGGTGGCAGTAAAGATGTTAACAGGTAAAAATAAAAAGTGACGGAAAAAAGTTAATGGTAAAAAATAAAAGTCAACAATAAAATTTAATGGGTTGAAAAAAAAAAGTAAAAGAGTCAAAGTAACTCACACGACCTGTATCATTGGTTTTGAAATGAATCTTTATGTTCAGAATACATAGCAATGTGCGAGACGTTGTGCGAATTAACCACAGATGTTGTATGTTGTGCAAGGTACCAGATTGGTCCTACACTGACTGTCATATAACCATAGATAGGTGTATATTGTACAAGGTACCAGATTGGTCCTATACTGACTGTCATATAACCATAGATAGGTGTATATTGTACAAGGTACCAGATTGGTCATACACTCCTATCGCCCCTTCCACTCATACACTGAGCCTTTGCTGGTTGTCCTGCTGTCGTACACTTACAATGTGTAGAGTGACTGTCGTACAATTACAATATGTAGAGTGCTGTCGTACACTTACAATAATGTGTAGAGTGACTGTCGTACACTTACAATGTGTAGAGTGACTGTCGTACACTTACAATAATGTGTAGAGTGACTGTCGTACACTTACAATGTGTAGAGTGACTGTCGTACACTTACAATGTGTAGAGTGACTGTCGTACACTTACAATGTGTAGAGTGACTGTCGTACAATTACAATGTGTAGAGTGACTGTCGTACACTTACAATGTGTAGAGTGACTGTCGTACACTTACAATGTGTAGAGTGACTGTCGTACACTTACAATGTGTAGAGTGACTGTCGTACACTTACAATGTGTAGAGTGACTGTCGTACACTTACAATGTGTAGAGTGACTGTCGTACACTTACAATGTGTGACTGTCGTACACTTACAATGTGTAGAGTGACTGTCTGTTGTAGAGTGTTCCAGCCTGGTCCATGTTCTCTGTGCCAACAAGTTCGTCCATTGAAGCTAGTGGTTCTCGAAGTGTAGTTCGGGAAAATGGTCGAATGCCACGAATGTCCACCACCAACTAGCCTCTCAAAATGTCCACTACCAACCAGCCTCTCAAAATGTCCACCAACAACCAGCTCTCAAAATGTCCACCAACAACCGTATACTCGTGTGTTGTATGCTCTTGTGTGCAGTGTGTAGTATACTGGTGTGTGCAGTGTGTAATATACTGGTGTGTGCAGTGTGTAGTATACTGGTGTGTGCAGTGTGTAATATACTGGTGTGTGCAGTGTGTAATATACTGGTGTGTGCAGTGTGTAGTATACTGGTGTGTGCAGTGTGTAGTATGTGTGCAGTGTGTAGTATACTGGTGTGTGCAGTGTGTAATATACTGGTGTGTGCCGTGTGTAGTATACTCCCCTGTCCGTGCTCCTTGCAGGTCAGACACGTATCTCCAGTGTCACTCGATGGAGACTTGTAACATGACCATAAAATAAATGAGTTTCATGTTTACATTTTACACTTGTGCAGGTTGAAATGAAAGTGCCCCCCCCCCCCGTGTTTGTTTATAAAGGTAGCCCTCAAGTTACCTGTGCATTTTTTTTTTGTGTGTGTTAATGTGCATCTGGTGTTTTCTGCAACTTTCATGTTTGGATACTGTTATTTCAAATCACTGTTGATAACTCCAGAGACATGATAAAGTCTTCCGACCTCCTTAAAATGCCGTTTAGTTTGTGTGCAAACATTATTTTGACGCATTTATCTCCGTGGGTAAATCTTTAAACACGCTTTGAGTGCCGAGGTTACTTTTTTTTCACCAAGGAGCGCGCTATAAATAAACGGGATGCTTGCTTACGTGTGCTTTAAATATAACGAACATTAACGTAGCTTGTGTATAAATGGCATCAGTCCACGCGCAGCTGTGTTTGCCAGATTGGCGGGTATTCCGCCAGTTCGGGGGGTTTCGGCGGGAGTTTTTTTTTTGGCCACTGGCGGTTAATCTCGGGGTTGTTTTTTGGCGGTTCGTATAACTTAAGTAGTAAACATGACACATACAATATTCAAATAAATATAAATGTTACTATTCTTGTGTATGTGTGTTATTTTCTTTAACGTGAACGGCGGGTTTTATTAAAAACATCTGGCAGCACTGGTCCATAGCTTTAGGCGGTGTTTAGACCTGTTTGTCAGTATTAAAAGTATCAAGTCTGAAGAAGGCTGCCCCCCCCCCCAGTAAACAACTGCCCCACTTGATGGGAACACAGATAAACTTTTCCAGACTTTTTGTCTTCCGGTTCTTACAGATTTTCCCCGAGGGTGGGGAACGGGCCGATCATCTGATGTGAGAGAAATGGGCCGAGTCTTAAACAAAAGTAGCATGGAGCCTGAATATAATATCGCGCTAAAACTATTCTCAGCACGGGATACTCTGTGTACTAGTCTAGTCATTTTTATTTCCGCTGACTGCTGGACTTTTTTGTAGCGCAAGGTCTTAAAAAGTAAATAAGTTACGAAAAATAGCACAATCTGGCAATATTGTAAAAGACTTAATAAGTAGATAATTTGCAAAAATAGCACAATCTGGCAATACTGAGAGAGAGAGAGAGACAGAGAGAGAGAGAGAAAAGTGAAAGGTCATGAACCAGACCCGGCAGTGGCCGGCACCTTACCTGCCAGCTCATCACGTGATAAAGATGTGTCACTTACCTGTATATATATATATGTTACGGCCAATGTCTTCTAGGCGGCCAGTTGCATACATTGGCCGGCAAATGTCTGAGATTGCCTGGCCAATGTGAACATAGCCTGGGTGCGTCCGGCCTGTGGGGAAAGTATCGGGTAAAAGAGATAACATCAATATTACGAACGTTTAAATCAAGATACATTTACTGCCAACAGATAAACCACTGGGCGTGGCCGACATCTTTTATTACATTTGAACACATTTTGTTGAGAGTTGTAGTTCTTTTGATACCAATTGACATAATTAAAACTGTTAGTTTTTTTTTCTTTGTTATCCCTATATGTCAGACATTGGCCAACCATTGACATCACATTTGCCGGTTTAGCGGGCCAATGTCTGCAACTGGCCGCATAACAGTCATTGGCCGTAACATATGCACTGTTGGGAACTTTTCCTTTTCTTTACATTTCTCTTGCGTTTTGAACTCTTCAGTGGTTTTTTTTTTGTATTATAAATCACACGTTGATCTAATTACATTTTTGTTCTACAGAACTCTGTGTATTTTTAGATCTTGCGTCATCACTTGGAATAATAAAAATGTCAGTAGAGTAGACTTCTGTCATCTTACGGATGGGCATGCCGGATAACCATAAATCCGGATACCTGGGCGCTGTTTAAAAATGTCATAACCTCTGCTTATTTATAAAAAAAATGATGTTTACTTCCGCCGGATAATTCAAAATCTGGAAAGTAGCGAGCCAAATCTACTGTAACCCCCCCCCCCCCCCTCTCCATTTCACATTCTTCCTTAAAACAACTTTACCCACACAATCCACAACATTCTTTTATCTGTTTTCAGGGACGGATACAACGGCAGGCGCCCCGTTCTTTTATTAGGGAATTTCAAACCCGTTTATTTGTTTATGCTTTCGGTTTTTTTACGAGGCTCAGATATTTTATTCTGCGATCCGGGGCCTCACTTGAGCTAAGTCCGCCTCTGTCAGTTTTTTTTTTTATTATGAAAAATATATCACACGTTTTCTCTGTCTCTCCCTCTCTGTCTCCCCCCCCCCCCCCCCGAAAAAAAGGCGTGACCTAAACAAATTGTATATCATACAGACGGACGGGCCTACAGATTATACGGGCTGGAAATGTAACAGTCGCAATTATTGCAACTAAGACATTTTGTCAGTAAATTTAACTGCCGTAGAAAAATTTGTTATTGCGTTCTGTTATCGCTTTACCCGTTACAGAAATTGTGTGAGTAACAAACTGATTTAGTTTGGAAACTTTTTTTAAATTTAGAAATAAGTATTTGACGGCTTATTTATTTAGAATTAATGCATTTAATGATTTATTTAGAATTAATGTGTGTAATGATTTATTTAGAATTAATGTGTGTAATGATTTATTTAGAATTAATGTGTGTAATGATTTATTTAGAATTAATATATGTATAAATGTAAATAGTGATCATTTGAGTAAAGTACATATATGAATCCATTACTAATGAACTACTTTAATTTATGTCAGTAATGAACTACTTTAATTTACGTCAGTAATGAACTACTTTAATTTACGTCAGTAATGAACTACTTTAATTTATGTCAGTAATGAACTACTTTAATTTGTGTCAGTAATGAACTACTTTAATTAACGTCAGTAATGAACTACTTTAATTAACGTCAGTAATGAACTACTTTAATTTGTGTCAGTAATGAACTACTTTAATTTACGTCAGTAATGAACTATTTTAATTTGTGTCAGTAATGAACTACTTTAATTTACGTCGGTAATGAACTACTTTAATTTACGTCAGTAATGAACTACTTTAATTTACGTCAGTAATGAACTATTTTAATTTATGTCAGTAATGAACTACTTTAATTTACGTCAGTAATGAACTATTTTAATTTATGTCAGTAATGAACTACTTTAATTTAAAATGAACTACTTTAATTTACGTCGGTAATGAACTACTTTAATTTACGTCAGTAATGTACTACTTTAATTTGTGTCAGTAATGAACTACTTTAATTTACGTCGGTAATGAACTACTTTAATTTACGTCAGTAATGAACTACTTTAATTTACGTCAGTAATGAACTACTTTAATTTACGTCAGTAATGAACTATTTTAATTTGTGTCAGTAATGAACTACTTTAATTTACGTCGGTAATGAACTACTTTAATTTACGTCAGTAATGAACTACTTTAATTTACGTCAGTAATGAACTATTTTAATTTATGTCAGTAATGAACTACTTTAATTTAAAATTAACTACTTTAATTTACGTCGGTAATGAACTACTTTAATTTACGTCAGTAATGAACTACTTTAATTTGTGTCAGTAATGAACTACTTTAATTTACGTCGGTAATGAACTACTTTAATTTACGTCAGTAATGAACTACTTTAATTTACGTCGGTAATGAACTACTTTAATTTACGTCAGTAATGAACTACTTTAATTTACGTCAGTAATGAACTATTTTAATTTGTGTCAGTAATGAACTACTTTAATTTACGTCGGTAATGAACTACTTTAATTTACGTCAGTAATGAACTACTTTAATTTGTGTCAGTAATGAACTACTTTAATTTACGTCGGTAATGAACTACTTTAATTTACGTCAGTAATGAACTACTTTAATTTACGTCGGTAATGAACTACTTTAATTTACGTCAGTAATGAACTACTTTAATTTACGTCAGTAATGAACTATTTTAATTTGTGTCAGTAATGAACTACTTTAATTTACGTCGGTAATGAACTACTTTAATTTACGTCGGTAATGGACTACTTTAATTTACGTCAGTAATGAACTACTTTAATTTACGTCGGTAATGAACTACTTTAATTTACGTCAGTAATGAACTACTTTAATTTACGTCAGTAATGAACTATTTTAATTTGTGTCAGTAATGAACTACTTTAATTTACGTCGGTAATGAACTACTTTAATTTACGTCAGTAATGAACTACTTTAATTTGTGTCAGTAATGAACTACTTTAATTTACGTCGGTAATGAACTACTTTAATTTACGTCAGTAATGAACTACTTTAATTTACGTCGGTAATGAACTACTTTAATTTACGTCAGTAATGAACTACTTTAATTTACGTCAGTAATGAACTATTTTAATTTGTGTCAGTAATGAACTACTTTAATTTACGTCGGTAATGAACTACTTTAATTTACGTCAGTAATGAACTACTTTAATTTGTGTCAGTAATGAACTACTTTAATTTACGTCGGTAATGAACTACTTTAATTTACGTCAGTAATGAACTATTTTAATTAACGTCAGTAATGAACTACTTTAATTTACGTCAGTAATGAACTATTTTAATTTGTGTCAGTAATGAACTACTTTAATTTACGTCGGTAATGAACTACTTTAATTTACGTAAGTAATGAACTACGTTAATTTGTGTCAGTAATGAACTACTTTAATTTATGTCAGTAATGAACTACTTTAATTTACGTCATTAATGAACTACTTTAATTTATGTCGGTAATGAACTACTTTAATTTACGTCAGTAATGAACTATTTTAATTTGTGTCAGTAGTGAACTACTTTAATTTATGTCAGTAATGAACTACTTTAATTTACGTCAGTAATGAACTACTTTAATTTACGTCAGTAATGAACTACTTTAATTTATGTCAGTAATGAACTACTTTAATTTACGTCAGTAATGAACTACTTTAATTTATGTCAGTAATGAACTACTTTAATTTGTGTCAGTAATGAACTACCTTAATTTATGTCAGTAATGAACTACTTTAGTTTTAATGTTATAGTGTTTCCCAAAATGTCGGATATATTTATAAAAGTATTTTATCAAGTCAGTCATATTTAATGAAATGACCTCTCTGTCATAAAGCTACACCTAAGAATTTATAATTACGCTGCCTATAAATAGATCGGAAACAACTGTACCATTTTAAGGACTACTGGATCAAACATCGATTGCCGTTTGAGAATTAAGGCCGTTTTGGGTCTCCGGGCGCAGTAGAAAATATTGGGCCTCTCTTTATAGGCAATTATTGGGGGAAGGGGAGGTGGAGAGAGACTATTCACTTGTTATATGACTATGCGTCTGGATAGTCTGTACCTATGTAAAGTATGCATCATTGAGACGGAGTTAAGCCCCCTCTCGGCTATATTTAGTCCGGCCCTCTATGCTGTTTCCATGGATATCTAGATATAACATCAGGATAGACAACCAAACAAAATTTCATTCTAGCTGTGTACGGTTTAGGCTGACGCAAGGGTTAAAGCCCAACAGAGGGCATACAATAAAATGTGACTTTTTATGTCTATTATAATATTTTTATTAAAAAAATGCTTTCTAAATACTTTCTACTAAAAAATAATTGTCAATTTTTATTTTAACAACAATTTCTCGTAAATAAAACAACGCTATCAGGTGACCGGCACCGAACGCCATTTTGATTTGTTTACGTTTTGTCAGTCAATTCGACTACACTAAAATGGACTCAGATTCTGATTATTTAGAGGAAAATAAACTTGATTCAAGTGACAAAGATGAAACTTGGGAGCTCATTACTTCTTCAGATGACTTTGAAGCTGAAAATATTAGTTTTAATTCAAGTTTTAAACACTTCCAAACTCACATGTGTAAGTATTGAACCAACATGCTTTGACTTTGTCTTAATGATCTTTATGTTTATTTATTTATTCTTTAGAACTTAAAATATGGGAATAGTTATAAAATAAGAGAAAAGTATAAAGATTTATATTTTATTATATAAAGGTTTATGTATAAATATTATTTATTTAGTTCTCTGCCGCTAGAATTACTGTTACTGTTTTATTTTTGTGTTATTGCCAATCAGCAGATTTTCGTAAACACAAAAAAAAAACAACAACTGAAGTTTACATAATATTTACATTTCTGTATTGATGATATTTTGTTTCCATCATTATAAAATAATTAATTGTAGCTCGATAAATAAGCTGAATTTTTTTTTAATTTATGGTTTTCTTTACATATTTTTTTTATCCCCCAGATCATGACATGATGCTATGAATAAATTGAATGACACATTACCAGAACCACCAAAGAATTTTCTACCTGAGAGGGATCCAAGCATTCAACAACTCGGAGGAGCTAAAACAAGGGAAGACATTAGGAAATTCTTGTTGCATGGTCAATGTTGATCCCAGCAGATTTTTGGTCCTTTTTCATTTTTAGAAGTTTTTAAATATCTTTTGTTTCTGATTATAATGTCTTCAAAAATATCCTACACACAGAGAATTGAATGTAGTTTAATAAAAAGTAACTTTTATTGAAATGAATCATAATGAATTTTTTTTTCTTCTTTGTGTTTGTGAATTGTTTAATTAATTTATTTTTGTTTATTTTTTTCATCTAAACTTTTTAAAAATAATAAAATACTTGCATAACAATATCACTTTGAAACATATATTGTTGAAAAGCCCTTTCAATTTACTACATTTTCATATATATACTATAATAACATAATTTTTAAAATAAAAGCTTTAGAGAAATATTAGTCGATAAAAATTTTAAAGACATTGACGAATTAAGATTGAAAAAGCTGGATGTTTTTTTTAACAATGTCAACAGAGGAGGGCTATTGAAGCCATCTGAGTACACCTTCTCTACTTGCCTACTAAATTGGAAAGTATTCAATTCATTGAAAAGATCAGCAAGTAGTCTGAAACTATTTCTAGGACAAACAAATAAAAAAAAAATTGTTTAAATTGTTGATAGAGTAACAATTGATGAGTCATTGCTGATTGAAGAAATTATTTTTTTATTTCAATCATAATTTAAAAGAACTTATTTATGTTAAATTTTTTAATTGTTCGTCTAAAAATTATGTTAAGCAATTGAATGAGACCGTTCATGAAAAACCAATGAAAAAACAAAAAATAATTAAATTGACAAAATAAAGATTTTAAATTAAAAATTTGTTATTAAAAGTTTTCAAACTTTAATTGCGTTTGTGTTTATTTCATAAAAACATAAGTACCAAATATACAAAACTGCTATTAAACATGAAGACTAACGCTAAACACTTGATTGTGTGTCAGCCTCAACCGTATTTTTTAAAATATTGGTTGTCCTTCCTGATGCTATATCTAGATTTCCATGTCTGTTTCATATCAATGACGTCAGCTGGCCACCTATTACATTAAAAAAAAAAATTCCATTTAAACACTCCATCCATTTGCTCTTGGCATGACCCTCTACTGACAATGTATACACACATGCACGCACTGCTTATAGTAGACCCATTCTCTGATTCTGTATCAATTCTATCATTTATGTTTTGTTTAACCACTCTCTCTCTCATAGTATAATACTAACGCGGCATTGCTGTCAATCTACACTTTCTGTTCACATCAATGCGTTGTTCCCATTAACATGGTACATTTTTAGAGCATTTTCGAAAAAAAATGCTCTATTGTCCCCGTTTTGTCTGTCTGTCCGTCCGTCCGTCCGTCCGTCATCACCCTAGATCTCAACAACCATAAGTCCTAGACCCATGATGTATATATCATTTTGTAGGTCTTGGCCTGCCAAGAAATGACTTTTTTCCATTTCGCGATCTGACCTCTCAGGGCCGTAAAAGGGGCCTTATAAAGTACCGTTTTTTACTATATAAGCTATATTAATAATGGACCGCCCTATATCTCAGCAACCATAAGTCCTAGACCCATGATGTATATATCATTTTGTAGGTCTTGGCCTGCCAAGTGTACATCAAAAGTTCATTTCGCGATCTGATCTCTCAGGGCCGTAAAAGGGGCCTTATAAAGTACCGTTTTTTTTACTATATAAGCTATATTAATAATGGACCGCCCTATATCTCAGCAACCATAAGTCCTAGACCCATGATGTATATATCATTGTGTAGGTCTTGGCCTGCCAAGTGTACATCAAAAGTCCATTTCGCGATTTGACCTCTTAGGGCCAAAATATAGGAGTTTTTTATGTACCGTTTTGCTTATATTTTAAATATAAATAATAAAAGCTAATCAAAGGGGCGTAATCATTATTTATTTTTGTAACAGTTATTCAACATGACTTACTTCCCGTACTTTATATAAAACAACAATTGACGGAGTTTTCGGACGATTAAATGACTACAATTTAGAATGTTTCAATTATGAGTCCTATTTCAGTGACCACAAACCACTTGTAGTTAGATTTAAGAGAAAATAATTTTGTTTTCAAATATAAAGAAACGTCCTTTTAATATCTTTTTTCAGATATATGCATTACACAATTGAATTTATAAACATTTCCAAAATTTACAAATATTTACTGAAAGATAACAAACGTACTGATACATAACATGGAAATGCGCTAACACGTCCTGTGTCCAGAATGGAACATGCTTAATTGCTTGTTTTTGTTCCTGTTGTATTAACCAGAACCTTGCGGTGGTGGTGGTGTGGGGGGATATTTATTTTAGTCCGACCCGGTGAGGGTTAAAAGGAGATGAATGGTAATTTTGTTATGTTATATGAATTTGTAAATATATAAATATACATATGCTATAGTAACTATTTATTATTAATCAAATGAAAAAAAATAAATAGGTTTCAATAAACATTTATCATCTCCATAAAAGATACACACAAGTTGACTGCTCAGCACGGGTCGAGTGGCCCATACACACAAGTTGACTGGTCAGCACGGGTTGAGTGGCCCATACACACAAGTTGACTGGTCAGCACGGGTTTGAGTGGCCCATACACACAAGTTGACTGGTCAGCACGGGTTTGAGTGGCCCATACACACAAGTTGACTGGTCAGCACGGGTTTGAGTGGCCCATATACACAAGTTGACTGGTCAGCACGGTTTTGAGTGGCCCATATACACAAGTTGACTGGTCAGCACGGGTCGAGTGGCCCATATACACAAGTTGACTGGTCAGCACGGTTTGAGTGGCCTATATACACAAGTTGACTGGTCGGCACGGGTTGAGTGGCCCATATACACAAGTTAACTGGTCAGCACGGGTCGAGTGGCCCATACACACAAGTTGACTGGTCAGCACTGGTCAAGTGGCCCATATACACAAGTTGACTGGTCAGCACGGGTCGAGTGGCCCTTATACACAAGTTGACTGGTCGGCACGGGTCGAGTGGCCCATATATACAGCTAAGTAACCATATATACCCCACCGTTCGGTTTTCGCCATATATCCCCCGAACTGTTTTGTCGGTTGAGGCCCCGGGCTCCTAAAAATAAAAAAAGACAGTCAAGGAATAACTTCTTGCTTTGAGGGGGGGGGGCTCCCTCAGAAGCCGCGGTTTTGGGCGAGTGCCAGTAGCCCCCCCTCCCCCTGCCGTTAATTCGGTTCCTGCCTGTCCGTAAGAACGACCCAGCATTCTGGAACATTGCCCCCCCCTCGCTATATTAATTTAAATAATTTTACCCGCTCAAATCACCGAGGACCGCTGAGCTTACCAACTGCGTGTCTTAAGATTCCTTCGGACCAAAGAAGTTTTATTTCCGATCCTCCTCTCTCTATTCACACCCCCCCCCCCCACACACACACCCCTTCTATCTACGCCTTGGACAGTAATCTGTCCAGAACTGACCTGACTTAATTAAATGACTCCCCTTCGGGGAATCGAGTTTCTCTCATTACTACTTCATCCCGTTTCAACTGGAAGTGAAGAGTAATGCTTTTATTTCCATTGTGGATTTCCCTCCCTTGACCTACTTTCCCTCCTCTCTCTCTCCCTCCCTATTACCATCACTGGCACCTACGGGCTACCGATGAAGTGGACCGTGTGACGTAATCCTCTTGAAAAAGAAAGAAACGTGTCGTCTGACCAGTACTTAATTGACGTGGCATCAAGTAGAAAATATAAAGGTTCTTCGTTATCACATATTGCATGATTAATATTTTATGTTGGAACTTCCGCACTGTGCATGGTAGTGTTAAGTGATATAATGTTGTTCTTCTTTTCTGTTACGAAGTTTTACATTGGCTTTTTTGTTATATATCTCTGTGTATCCCAAGTTGGTGTCATATACCTGTATGTAGCTCTTACAAGTTGGTGTTATATACCTGTATGTAGCTCTTACAAGTTGGTGTCATATACCTGTATGTAGCTCTTACAAGTTGGTGTCATATACCTGTATGTAGCTCTTACAAGTTGGTGTCATATACCTGTATGTAGCTCTTACAAGTTGGTGTCATATACCTGTATGTAGCTCTTACAAGTTGGTGTCATATATCTGTATGTAGCTCTTACAAGTTGGTGTCATATATCTGTATGTAGCTCTTACAAGTTGGTGTCATATACCTGTATGCAGCTCTTACAAGTTGGTGTTATATACCTGTATGTAGCTCTTACAAGTTGGTGTTATATACCTGTATGTAGCTCTTACAAGTTGGTGTTATACATCTCAACCTGCTACTCATTATTGTTTTATTCTTGCCTTTATTATTATTTTTAAATATTTATCAATCGGTTTAACAATGTAGCGACTCGAAGATTGTTTGTTAGTGTTGATGTATAGTTTGTGAAAACTTTTAAACATATCCAGATCGTCTGCCCTAATTGAATTATAAATTTATAATTGAACCGCGGATAATAATTACTTGAGTGCGTTGTGTTTGCTGGACTCGACGTTTCATTGACACTTCATTCAATCAGGTCCATCATCACCAACAATGACTGTCACGTCGAGTCAGCAAGATTCCGAACCAAAAAATTTGTGTACACAAATATGTTGCAATTATTGCTGCAAAAACTAATACATGTATAATATTCACTCGTTGTATGACTATGTGACGGGATAGTCTGACTTAGGGACTGTGCCTTGTGCTGTCAGATGTTGTCATTACTAATAACAAAAGTAATATTGCAATGTGGTAGAACAACTGGCTCCGCACACCAACTCACACCAGTTCAAAAAGTTCACACCTCACACTTTGCATTACAAAGAAAAAAGATGTTAAAGCTGCCGTAATATAGCCAAGAGATTAGCGATGTACTGAAGTCTAGCAGTTTTAACAACAAATGTATATATATTTAGAATTTCTCAAAGTTGCGCCTGACATAGGTAACATCTCTATCGTCAGAAATTTTATCGTTAAACTTGATGGTTCACTTTTATCACATTTATCAGCCGATGTTTTTTTTTTTAGATTTTTTTAGTGGTAGCAGTAAACTTGTGTGTGTGTATGTTTTGACTTGTGTGTGTAGGTGGTATACTTGTATACGTGAGTAAACAAGTCATGTGTGAGCCTTTTTACCTTGTGACATGCTGCTCTTCAAGTATTTACTCTGTTTAGATCTAACCTGGAAAGTGGATTGTTGCTTTGTGGTAATTGAGTGGGGGGAAAACTCTTTGTGTGTAGTTGGACAGACATAATTGTGTGTAGTTGGACGGACATGATTGTGTGAATTCAGTCGGGTCTGTTTGTAACTGAGTCTCGCTGGATGGAACTCGTTCTATCGTGCACTTCACGTAAACAAGTGTTTATTATGCGATTTCTGCGTGACCAAAAGAAGAGGCCCCCATCTGATTGTCACAGTGGCCGTGTAAATTACTGCATGATTCTCCCAGTGCAGACGTCACACGAAGAATGGGATCGTTCTAGTCGATATTGTCACTGCTTTCCCGATGCCATAGAGGTTTTCTTTGCCACTGCATTCCCGATGTCATGGTAGTCTCTACACCGGTGGAAACTGATGTCAAAGTTCATTCTTATGGCACGCATGTTTTCGGTTTATGTGACAGTGATCTAGAAAATTGGCCGTGCCATATTGCAGCCAGCTGTGTGTGTGTGTGTGTTCCGGAAGTCGCAATGGTTACCCATGAAACTGATGTGAACATTTATTATTATTATTGTAGTTGATATGTTGTTGGTTGGTGTGACACTGAACTAAAGAGTCTGATACTTTGCTGGCTGTGCTAGCGTGTGATACATTAAACTGTGAAGATATCACCGTCATGTCTCTCACCGGTGGATGACCAACGGAGTCGGGGAATAGCCAGACAGATATTGGCGGGTTGGACGATGTCCTGAATATCGAGGTTGGACGTACCCTCTGTTCTCGGGATGGCTTCGGAACCACGAAGCCGTCAGTTGATGTACAGTCAGCTTCATTTGGTGAGTACACGTGCACGATAGTGTCATTACAGTTGTGAGTACACTTACTTGATTATCTCATAGAGTTGTGAGTACACTTACATGATTATCTCATAGATTTGTACCTCGATTTTCGTCGATATTCTGTGCAAATAATTTCTTGACCATAACAGATTGCGTTGAAAACCCTATCAGTTATTCATATACACATTTGAACTAATGTATTTAATTTGTTTCAGTGATTTTGAAATACCTAACAAAAAGATTTCATAGATATTAAAGTGTTGAGAATAAATGGAGTGTTTAGAATGAATGGAGTGTTAAGTGTAAAATCAAAAAGAAATTCTAATGTAATAAACATGGAAGATTAATTTTAAAAAAAATGAACATTAAGATGGTATTTGACCATTCTGAGCTCTTTTTCTCGGCACATTGAAACGACTAGGAGGGATGATAGAGGGATGAGGGTGAGAGAGGGATGAGGGTGAGAGGGGGTTGAGGGTGAGAGAGGGATGAGGGTGATAGAGGGATGAGGGTGAGAGAGGAATGTGAGAAGTGCAGATTTTTGTTGTTGGGACAGGGAATTCTTTCGATAAGACACCCCCCCCCCACACACACACATTGTAGAATTTTGCAGCATTTCGTATATAAATGGTGTCAATAAAGTAAAAAAAAAAGATCACCATTAGTCGTCAATACTTTAGGTAGCTTAAACAGAGGTATGGATACACACACAGAATAACTTCACTTGTGTCAGTACAGTTGAATTGCATGCGGTGTTACACACACATACACACACAGGGTACAAACACATGTGTGTCACAACACAGAGCAACAGCCTCCATGACTAGAGATGACGTGCACTTTGATAATATGATTATGTTTTTTGTTATTTTTAAAGTGAAGTTTGTTACTGCGACCTGTGACCTAAGGTCTATATTTAGATATCCACTTAGACATAACGTGCAAGCCCACATACCTGGCTATATAGACATAACGTGCAAGCCCACATACCTGGCTATATAGAATGAGACAGACAGTATGCCCACATACCTGGCTATATAGAATGAGACAGACAGTATGCCCACATACCTGGCTATATACAATGAGACAGACAGTATGCCCACATACCTGTCTATATACAATGAGACAGTCCCGTTTGTGGTTTGTAGAATCTAAGAGATTTCACCTCATCCTTACAGGGGGCATCACGCACCTGTCTGTGTGCACATCTGTCTGTCTGTGTGCACATCTGTCTGTCTGTGTGCACATCTGTCTGTCTGTGTGTATATACCTGTCTGTCTGTGTGTGTATACCTGTCTGTCTGTGTGTATATCTGTCTGTCTGTGTGTATATCTGTCTGTCTGTGTGTATATCTGGCTGTCTGTGTGTATACCTGTCTGTCTGTATGCATACCTGTCTGTCTGTGTGTATATCTGTCTGTCTATGTGTCTGTTTGTGTGTATATCAGTCTGTCTATGTGTCTGTGTGTATAGCTGTCTATGTGTCTGTATGTGTGCATATCTGTCTGTGTGTATATCCATCTTCTTTTTTTTTCGTTGTCATCCATCCAGTAAATAAACAACTACTGACTATCAACCTATTGAAACTTTTGTCAGTCAAACCACCTCTTATTTTGTCAGTCAAACCACCTATTATTTTGTCAGTCAAACCACCTATTATTTTGTCAGTCAAACTACCTATTATTGCGTCAGTCAAACTACCTATTATTTTGTCAGCCAAACTACCTCTTATTTTGTCAGTCAAACCACCTATTATTTTGTCAGTCAAACCACCTATTATTTTGTCAGTCAAACCACCTATTATTTTGTCAGTCAAACCACCTATTATTTTGTCAGTCAAATTACCTCTTATTTTGTCAGTCAAACTAACTATTATTTTGTCAGCCAAACCACCTATTATTTTGTCAGTCAAACCACCTATTATTTTGTCAGTCAAACCACCTATTATTTTGTCAGTCAAACTACCTCTTATTTTGTCAGTCAAACCACCTATTATTTTGTCAGTCAAACTACCTCTTATTTTGTCAGCCAAACTACCTCTTATTTTGTCAGCCAAACTACCTCTTATTTTGTCAGCCAAACTACCTCTTATTTTGTCAGTCAAACTAACTATTATTTTGTCAGCCAAACCACCTATTATTTTGTCAGTCAAACCACCTATTATTTTGTCAGTCAAATTACCTATTATTTTGTCAGTCAAATTACCTATTATTTTGTCAGTCAAATTACCTATTATTTTGTCAGCCAAACCACCTATTATTTTGTCAGTCAAAAATACCTATTATTTTGTCAATCAAATTACCTCTTATTTTGTCAGTCAAACTAACTATTATTTTGTCAGCCAAACTACCTATTATTTCGACCACATACACAAACACACAACCAACATATTGAAAAAAAAAAACCCGTTAAAGTCTACTGTAAACGTCATTTTATTCAATACAAGTTAATTTCTGAGTTTGTCCCAACTGACTAAGTGTTTGTATATGTGTTTGTATGTGTGTTTGTATGTGTGGAATGCGTGCTTGTGTGATATGTAGGGTGTATTTTTGCGTTTGGTGTGTATGTGACACAAATAATACAACAATAGTCAAATTACTTTTTTTTTTAAAAACACGATTGTTCTGGCTGAGTGAAGATATGTGTCTAGTCGAAATTCTCTGAATGTTTTACCTGCCGAAAGGTAGTAAAAGAATTATCAACCTTTTATCTCCCCTGATAGTCGTCCATCAGTCGTCCCGGTTATCGTTCATTCTAAGGGAGATAAGCAGATCGTCACTGTATGGGGTCAGTTCAGTGTAAAGTTCTTCTCTGCACTGGCCGTTAAAACACAACAGACAGTTACTTGTCTTATATGTGGCATGTATTTAAATGTGTTTATTATGTCCGGTGTTCACTTAGTTTAGGTTCTTACCGTAATCTCCAATTGTTTATTATGTCCGGTGTTTACTTAGTTTAGGTTCTTACCGTAATCTCCATTTGTTTATTATGTCCGGTGTTCACTTAGTTTAGGTTCTTACCGTAATCTCCATTTGTTTATTATGTACGGTGTTCACTTAGTTTAGGTTCTTACCGTAATTTTCCATTTGTTTTTTTTTATGTCCGGTGTTCACTTAGTTTGGGTTCTTAATTTCCATTTAATATTTTGTGTCGGTAAAGCTTTGGCTGAACACGGTCATACATTTTGATTGAACATAAATAGAATGTTTGAATATGAGCAGATTGGTTGAACATGAGCAGATCATGGCTAGACGTCTGGTTGAACATTCTAGAAAGTGTAAGTCTATATTCTAGATAGCTCGATTGAACATGGCAAGGAACTGGATAAACCGGGTTTAGACTCTGTGTGTTTGAGCAATGTAAACAGTTCCCTGGAACATCGTTGTGAGATAATTGGGTGGAACATGACCAGACATCAAGGATGATCACGGCTGGCTAGTTAGGCTCATCATCCCCAGCTTTGAACCTTTCTCATTGAAATAGCTGTGGAGATCCCAGCTCCTTTAAGATTTGACACCGTTTGATATTTAATGATGTCACTTCCTGGCCCGAGTTACTGAGACATTTAGCCCTGAGAGCATTACCGATTTGACGTGTGCTGCATTCTTGTCATCTCGGAAGTCGGGTATGTTTTGGGGGTAGACGTTAGGGGGTGTGGACTGAATACCTGGCTACGAAAGGATATGCCGGGACAATGTCAAATTGTGCAGAACTGTATAATGCTGAAGTGTGATACGTTCTTCACACCGGAACTTTTTTTCTTCCTCTTTTAAGATCACAACTCTGGGATTAAAAACGATAGTCACCAGGCGCGAATACTTTACCGTGCATTGTGTATACATCTTGGTTTTTTAGATGACTGTTATGCTATTCCATCACTGTTATCATTCTTACCTTTTTTTTTGGTGGCCCCTTGAAAAAAGTTCCATTTGGAGGCCCGTCTGATCTCCTACTGTTGTCACGTAAACCCATGCCCCCCTCCCCGACCAGCGCTCAGATCTCCAACTGCCAAATCACTTTAGCCCATGGGCCCCTGACCAGATTATCCATTCTTGTATCGGGCCTTACAGTCTAGCTGTGAAGGCCTACCGTAATGTTTACAACATTGGTGCTTGTAAACAGATACATATCAAAATTAAATCTTTTAATTGGTTTCGCTGCTAAATCAGTCATCTGTGTAATTGTCTAGTTTGCATACATCAGTCACCTGTGTAATTGTCTAGTTTGCATACATCAGTCACCTGTGTAATTGTCTAGTTTTACTAAATCGGCCACCTGTGTAATTGTCTAGTTTTCCTAAATCAGCCACCTGTGTAATGTCTAGTTTTACTAAATCAGTCACCTGTGTAATTGTCTAGTTTTACTAAATCTGTCACCTGTGTAATTGTCTAGTTTTACTAAATCAGCCACCTGTGTAATTGTCTAGTTTGCATACATCAGTCACCTATGTAATTGTCTAGTTTGCATACATCAGTCACCTGTGTAATTGTCTAGTTTTACTAAATCGGCCACCTGTGTAATTGTCTAGTTTTCCTAAATCAGCCACCTGTGTAATGTCTAGTTTTACTAAATCAGTCACCGATGTAATTGTCTAGTTTTACTAAATCAGTCACCTGTGTAATTGTCTAGTTTTACTAAATCAGCCACCTGTGTAATTGTCAGTTTGCATACATCAGTCACCTGTGTAATTGTCTAGTTTGCATACATCAGTCACCTGTGTAATTGTCTAGTTTGCATACATCAGTCACCTGTGTAATTGTCTAGTTTTACTAAATCAGTCACCTGTGTAATTGTCTAGTTTTACTAAATCAGTCACCTGTGTAATGTCTAGTTTTACTAAATCAGTCACCTGTGTAATTGTCTAGTTTTACTAAATCAGTCACCTGTGTAATGTCTAGTTTTACTAAATCAGTCACCTGTGTAATTTTCTAGTTTTACTAAATCAGTCACCTGTGTAATTGTCTAGTTTTACTAAATCAGCCACCTGTGTAATTGTCTAGTTTGCATACATCAGCCACCTGTGTAATTGTCTAGTTTTACTAAATCAGTCACCTGTGTAATTGTCTAGTCATTAAGGAAGGTCCTGGTATCACTTATTTTCCAATCGATAAATTAACAAATAAAACTATAACTGTGTTCACTCTGTATATTTTATATTTCAGTCATGTATTTATCCTGTTACTCATTTTCTGACCTGATCTAATTTAGTGAGAAAGCTCAAATTTGTATGGATTCTGTGTGACGATACTCTTTTTTTTTTTTTAAATATTCGATTACATAAATTAACATCTGGTAGAATTAGGAAGCTAATTACTTTTTAGTAATGGAAAAAAAAAAAACTCCATGAGATTATCATGACAAAAAATGTGGGGTTTACAGCACCGGCGCAAAAATGTTGAAAATAGTGAATCTTTTTAGTCTTATATATACTTAGCCTAATAAAGCTAATGTGTGTACCATAGATTGTGTACCTTAGATTGTGTACCCAAACAAAAATTCTTTCATAGCTAAAAAGTTGTAAAAAAATAAAATCATTAGATCATACAAATTATATAAAGTATCATTACTGAAATTAAAAGCGTGGGTGAATATAATATACTGGACTAAATGTGTCTTTACACTAGTTGATACATAGAAAAAAAAATATATATATATCTAGAGAAGCGCACACGGTTACTTTTTTTAGTAATGAAAATTTATATCAATATTTGTATGATCTAAGAATTTTACTTTTTAATGTATTCTAATACAAGATTTTTTTTAATTAAAAGAAATGTATTTTGTTTAAATTGAATGTATTGTTACACAAAGATGTGTAAAACTCTGTACGTTTGGTGGATGGCACAGACACTCGGAGATCTAAAACAACCTAGGTTCTCAACCGGTGATAAGCGTACCCCAAGGGGTGCAGGGGCGGGGGGGGGGAAGGTTATCCAGGTCTACGCAGCGACATATCATTTTTTTCGTTTCAAACACCAATGAGCTTGAAGTAGGTCGCCAGTGTTGCTGGGTGACTCATCACCAAACCACGTGACCAAAGTATCTCATTAGAAAGGTGAAAACATTCCATTATGGGACATAAGTAATACATTGATTCGCGAACTTACATGTCAGGGGTAACCTCGGACATGCTTTCTCTTCTTCTGGGGGGGGGGGGCAGTCGCGAAAAAGGATGAGACCCGCTGAAATACAAGCGACACAATATCAGGTCATTTGAACGTGCAACTGTCTATACTCCCCCGGGCCACTATACAAACGACACAATATCAGGTCATTTGAACGTGCAACTGTCTATACTCTCCCGGGCCACTATACAAACGACACAATATCAGGTCATTTGAACGTGCAACTGTCTATACTCTCCCGGGCCACTATACAAGCCACACAATATCAGGTCATTTGAACGTGCAACTGTCTATACTCTCCCGGGCCACTATACAAACGACACAATATCAGGTCATTTGAACGTGCAACTGTCTATACTCTCCCGGGCCACTATACAAGCCACACAATATCAGGTCATTTGAACGTGCAACTGTCTATACTCCCCGGACCACTATACAAGCCACACAATATCAGGTCATTTGAACGTGCAACTGTCTATACTCCCCCGGGCCACTATACAAACGACACAATATCAGGTCATTTGAACGTGCAACTGTCTATACTCTCCCGGGCCACTATACAAACGACACAATATCAGGTCATTTGAACGTGCAACTGTCTATACTCTCCCGGGCCACTATACAAGCCACACAATATCAGGTCATTTGAACGTGCAACTGTCTATACTCTCCCGGGCCACTATACAAACGACACAATATCAGGTCATTTGAACGTGCAACTGTCTATACTCTCCCGGGCCACTATACAAGCCACACAATATCAGGTCATTTGAACGTGCAACTGTCTATACTCCCCCGGACCACTATACAAGCCACACAATATCAGGTCATTTGAACGTGCAACTGTCTATACTCCCCCGGGCCACTATACAAACGACACAATATCAGATCATTTGAACGTGCAACTGTCTATACTCTCCCGGACCACTATACAAGCCACACAATATCAGGTCATTTGAACGTGCAACTGTCTATACTCTCCCGGACCACTATACAAGCCACACAATATCAGGTCATTTGAACGTGCAACTGTCTATACTCTCCCGGACCACTATAACGTCTGCTGTCGGGGGAGGTGAGGGGGTGGATACATCTCTAATTATGTTTACTGTTAAGTTACTGGCATTAAATGCTACCAGTCTTTCACCATTTTCAACTGATGATTGTAATGTCGTCTGCAGGCTACACACTGTGGGCAGTGTCAAATGATAATCCCGATAGGATGACGTGTATGTGTGTGGCTGTGTGTGTGGCTGTGTGTGTGTGTGTGTTTAATCTCCTGGGATCTACATATATGAAATAGCCGACTATACTTAATGTGTTTTAAATACACAGTTCTCATTACTAATAAACCTTTATAGAATTATTATAACTGAAGTAAACCTCTTTATAGTCTTGGCAGACTGAAGTAAACCTTTAAAAAGTCATGATACATTTTCATAGAGCCTTTATTGAATCAAGGCAAACTGACTTTACAAAATCTTGACGCCAGATTACATGCCTCAATTTAATCATGACATACCAACAAAATTATTCACGTTTTTGTAATGCATTAACATATCAATAAATTATGCATAATAGTAAAACCAGTTTCATTAAAAATAATTTTGAACGAAATATAAGTCTACGTTCAAATGTCAGATGCTACATTTACCAAAGAATCAGACAGGTGTTGCAATATATCTAGAACATAGACGTTTAGAACCATTTGAAGCTTTGGGAATTGTGTATTGTCAGGTATCATGGATTTATCTTCATTATTGAAAAGCGAGTATAAATTATATGTTTATTTTTTAAATCGATTCCATCGCTTTTCTTTCTTTGGTCAAAGTATGTGACTTTTATAATGTGCTGCCATTGCTTCTTGTGGTCCTATATTTGTATCCAATAGAAATGGTTGTTATATTTCTGTATTTGGCAACAGGCGTACTATTTCTCTGATGTTCGTAATAATGCACCGTGTTTTGTTTACATCCCGGTATCTAATTAAACGATAACACACGACAATCACGTGACCCTGTAATGATAAGACCATTGGCGTTTCATGGTGTATACTCTCGTTACCCGAGTCCTTTGTTATGTGTAAACGTTTTGGGCGATTTATATTATCGGAACATGATCGGGGCCGATCAGATCGAATTTCTTCATTTGTTATCAACCTCGCAACTCATCAAGCTGTGTGTGTTGTCGAGCTCTGTGTGTGTGTGTGTGTTTATGTGTTTGTCAAAAAAAAAACGTAACGCTGTCCGAGAGCGGAACAAGACTTTCATCTTAATCAGGGTGACACAACTCACTGCTGCTGTTGTTACGTTTCTCGGTCTGGATTAAACGTTGAACTCCCCATATTTTTTTGTTTGTTTGTTTGTTGTTGTGGTCTTCTTATCAACTGCTTACAGAAGAACACAAGAAACCAAATATTTCCTAATGGATTAGCCGTGTACAACAACATTCGCTGCTCAATGTCGTCATCAATTTACGTGTATTTCGTCTGCTCCGGTTGATTGATGGTTCTTTCGTCCGCACAGGTCGTGGAGGACCCCCTCCCCCCCCCCACTACCTCCTTTTTACCCCACCCACCCCCGCGCTCTCCAGCTCGCCCCTGCTCATACGGTCAACCTGTTCAAAGAATGTTATAACAACGAACTGTAATTGAAAGAATGTTATAACAACGAACTGTAATTGAAAGAATGTTATAACAACGAACTGTAATTGAAAGAATGTTATAACAACGAACTGTAATTGAAAGAATGTTATAACAACGAACTGTAATTGAAAGAATGTTATAACAACGAACTGTAATTGAAAGAATGTTATAACAACGAACTGTAATTGAAAGAATGTTATAACAACGAACTGTAATTGAAAGAATGTTATAACAACGAACTGTAATTGAACACCACTACCCCCCCCCCACTCCAATCGCACACTTCCGCCCACTTCAGAATTACACCAGGAATATTTCTTGGATTATTATTATTTTGTGTGTGTGTGTGTTTTGTACGTATTTCTCTCCGTCATCATGTGGTCCTTCCCATGAAGTGTGAGAACCTCTGGACATGTCAAAGTCACATTACGTGGTAGGTACCCTTACGCATTTAACTCTCCGAGGAGGGAGGGGGGGTGGGCTAACCTAACATTGTCAGGGGCCCCAACACTTGAAGGGCCCCGTCGTATTCTCATTTATCTAATTGCTGCAGTCGGGGGCGGGGGGGCGGGCTCCATCTATCATAGTTTGTCAGAGTCCATTGTTTTTTTTTATTTCTGCCCTGACACCCTGCTCAGTTTGATGCCACACACACACATTGACGAAATATTTTTGTTTCTAATGATCTGTACAACACAAATCAGGCGAAGGTAACTCTTACCGAAGGTTATAATTCACACACACACACACACACATAAGCGTTATCGTTCTATACCGATTATCTTTTCTCCAAAAAAACAAAACAAAAAACAACAACAAATTAATTCATTTATGATAAGGAACACGAAATAGCCTAACAAAGAACACGAAATAGCTTAACAAAGAACACGAAATAGCCTAACAAAGAACATGAAATAGCCTAACAAAGAACACGAAATAGCCTAAAATAAATAACGAATTTTCTTGCCAACAAATGGTCTAAAAAGGTAAAAAAAAAAATAACGACAAATAAACAAACATGTCCAAGATTATGGTCATTGCTTGCTTGAGATATTTACACCAATCAAATGTCTCGTATCATAGGGATGTAGGCAAGTTACAAGCGGGGGGGTCATTGAGGATGTTAATACACTGACCATTATATTTAAATATTTTATTTATTAACTTGAAGTAAAAATAAAAAAAAGTCTGAGAAAGCGCTATGAATCTTTTTTATGCGTTTCTAATTTTTTTTTTTAATTTACCTGATACAAAACATTGAAAACCGCATAGACAGCTCAATTGGTTTTCGTCAGTCCACCATACTTTACTCCACCCTACTCCCCCCCCCCCCCCGCTATCTCCAAGCGGCACCCAAACGACATAGACTCATATAGCGCTTTCTCAGAACTTATTTTAAGAAATACTTTGACCAATGATTGGCTTTAAGAAATACTTTGACCAATGATTGGCTGTCTATTATAAAACAGTTTTCACGATTTTTGAAAATTATAAAAAAAAATTAATTTATTCTTTGTTAAAAAAAAAAAAAGAATAATAAAAAAAAATCATGGGTCCATTGGGGGTTGGGGGTGGGGGGGGAAGGGCCAAAGCTGTGTATAAATGTATTCCATGCCGTTATTTAGACGTACTCTAAAAAATCCCTATCCTAACACTGTCTGTTGTAAAAGTAATATTATCGCTGAAGTCATTGTTTACAATAGTTCATGATATCAAAACAATGAGAGTTGACCAGGGATTCTCAGAAAAACATTCATTTTATCTTACTTTGAAATGCACTACAGATAACACCGTCTAAAGTTAAATCCCAACATTTTGAACCGATCGACTCCCACTTTCTGTCTTTCTGGCCCCAGTGTGGGAATCAATGCTTCGCACACCTAATTGTTACTGTCAGTGTTACTGTCCGTGTTACTGTCATTGTTACTGTCAGTGTTACTGTCATTGTTACTGTCAGTGTTACTGTCAGTGTTACTGTCATTGTTACTGTCAGTGTTACTGTCAGTGTTACTGTCAGTGTTACTGTCATTGTTACTGTCAGTGTTACTGTCGGTGTTACTGTCATTGTTACTGTCGGTGTTACTGTCATTGTTACTGTCAGTGTTACTGTCAGTGTTACTGTCATTGTTACTGTCAGTGTTACAGTCAGTGTTACTGTCAGTGTTTTATTTTCTGTTTGCCGCTGATATAAAATCCGGGCCTTGGGTTATCTCAGGGAAGTTGAATGCATCACATTGAGATATCAGATGAGAGTTTCTGCCATTCTGTGGTGTAACTTGTTTTAAGGACATGTGTGCAACTTGTTTGGTTGCATATACAACCCAACACCAACATGTAACTTGCTTTAATTCATTACTCCGACTGAAAAATCAACTATTAAAATATTTTTTTTTTTTGCAAATATTTGAAGAAGAAAAAAATCTAAACGCGATATTATACGACTCGCTTTTCCGTAACTCTTTACGAAGTTAAAATACATCAAAAATAAAATAAATAATGAATAGTAAAATTCAAATTAACCTCATTATTGACGGGTGGTCGAGTGGTGTAGAGCGTTCGACTGTCGAACCTACGACCCCAGGTTCAATTAAGGGGATTCTACCTTTTCCTTAGTCCTCCGGAGTACAGGATAGATTCGTGCGGTCGAAACTTTAGTTTATATTGACATTTATTATTCAGCCATCGTCTGTAATTGACCTATAACAGACCATCAGCGGATATCTCTTTGTACCTGTTTCTCTCCTTGCCCACCTAGGGCTAAACATTTTGTCTCCACAAGTTTCGTGTTTCGGCAACATGATTAAAAAGTCTGGCTCCAGCAGAAGGAAACCAAAAATAGTTCGCCAGATGCCAGGTTGTCTGCGGTTGGTCAATCATTACTTCCAGGGGGGCTACATGCTTTGGGTTTGTCTGTATCACGTGGTCAGGGGGTGGGGGTGGGGGCGTGGGATGGGCCAGATGTTGAAAGGTCAGCAAGTATCGGATGTCATCGCGCCCTAGTGGGAGTGAAAAAGGTGTTTCAACCGGAAACCAGACCATTGATGAGCACCCAGTATTGACTTGTGTCATGTGGACTGATGTCATCTGGACATGACATGTGTTCCTCAGGGCCGCTGCTAAAACAGAGGTTTTTTTGGGAATGTAATTTAAATGGGCAACAGTCGGTTGTCGGCTGGAAGTATGGGTCGATACCTAAAACTTTACCGATTACGATACAATTCGCTATTATTTCTCAAAACTATGGATTCGATTCTGACTGATACATGGACATAACGGGCTGTTTAAGACTTTTTGAGATACGTTCTGAAATTCAAAGATTCCATTTGTAAAAATCCTTTTGGAAGTAGGGAATTTAAGTTCTCCGATTCCCATTTATCGCCCCTTTATTAAACACATATAATCTTACATTTGTTTCAAAGAAACGTGATTTGATAATCTGAATATGATCATTTAATCTTTTAATAACTCAACAAATAGCTTTGTTTTGCTGATATAATTTGTATGGTGCTTCATTGCTCAGTATTGTCAACATTTGTGTTTTTCTTGGCGTATTACACACAAAATACTTTAAATAAAAAACAACAACAACAACAAAAACAGTGCACATAGCTTATAATTACATTGTGCACATATGCCACATTACACAGTGGGTTATCCCTTTGCAAACTGCTAGTAGCACATATTACTCAGCCTACATCACTGTGTGCCCAAAGAACGCATAACATAGCTCACATAGCACATATTAAACAGTGCTCATTTCACCTGTTATACAGTGCACATATTGAATAGTGAACATCACACGTATTACGCAAAGTATGTGTTATACAGACCACACATTAAACAGTGCACACTGCACCTGTTGCACAGACCACATATTAAACAGTGCACACTGCACCTGTTGCACATACCACATATTAAACAGTGCACACTGCACCTGTTGCACAGACCACATATTAAACAGTGCACACTGTACCTGTTGCACAGACCACATATTAAACAGTGCACACTGCACCTGTTATGCGGAGTCAGGGCTTGATTAATATTACTGAGGGTTGTTTATTTTTTTTTTACCAGCGCCTTATTACTTTATTCAGTCTTCTACACAGTGCACATTGTGCACATAACGACACGTTGCACATATTAAACAGGGCACACTGTACGCACATTATGTCTTGTAAGACGTAAGTTGTAATAACGTAAAACGTAGGCACTGGTGATTGTCGTCCACAAGAACATCACCTTCAGGAAGTCATCTCGGCCAGCAATAGTGGCCATGACTTCAGTAAGTCATCTCGGCCAGCAATAGTGGCCATGACTTCAATAAGTCATCTCGGCCAGCAGTAGTGGTCTTTACAAATACTTGTGTGTAAACAAAAACCCACTTCAGTGAAACATGTAAATATAACAACATTCCTTTGTTTCTTTTTAATTTTATTTGTTCAATCATTTTATTGCAAATAACGACATTGTATTAACAATTGGGTAAGAAGGGGGGGGGGTGGGTTCATGCACTTAGTATTTCCGGTTCATTTTCTTCAAACAATGTCAAAGTAAGATATACCCTGTCATTCAAAAATGGCGGTGTAATAATTTGTGGTAAAATGACTTGCGTACCACGATGACTCAACATGGGTGTTGTCATGGTGATGATTGATACCATTGGACTATGTGATTGATGTACAGATCAGTGATTGACTCTGTGAAAATATAGAAGCGGAAAAATACGGGAGGCTGAAAGCAGATATATTCTACTAGATCAATTACATGCCTCGATATGGTGGTTATTTTTTTTTTTAAAAGAACGAAGTGACGTATGCCATGATGCAACTGTCATGGCCGCTGTAGCAAAACAACAACTGCTCTTTGATGTGCACAATTTTGTTAATGTACAGCATGAAGTTAGCTTATTGAATTAAAAGAAGTTGGGTTTTTTTTTTCATATATTTAAACTTGGTTTTGGTTTTTTTTTCATATATTTAAACTTTTTTTTTTTTTAATATAAAACTTGAAATCTTTTTTTTTCTTCTACATGAAACTTTAATTTTTAGATTCAGCACATGAAAAGCTGGCTATAAACCTTGTTTTAAACATATTTTGTCTTATCTATTTTGGTCTTAAGTTACTTTTGTCGGTGTGTGTTAAGGTATATGTACTCTTTTATGATAATGAAAAAATGTATAGCTGTAAAATAAAATTTGTTTAAACAATGCTGTCAAGCTCGACTTGTCTGAAATAGCTTGTAGATGATTTATATATGCCAGTGTACCGACATTTGATCTCCATGATCAACTTCCGTTTCTTGAGTTTAAATAATAGCCACAAGCAATATAGTACATGTAATTTGTATTTATGGCTGAAAGCGTTGATTCTGTTGTCTGGCGTGAACCTTTTGATTTTTGGCGTTCCCAGCTGAACACCTTGACAAAGGGTCTTCTTTGAATCTCTACTTTGTACCCATATGTAGCCAGTTAGTATCGGTGGTTTCGGTTTTAGTTGCACTCGTTATCTCATATTTCGGTTTCACTGACTTTATTGTAACTTTCGGTATTTACTCCAGTTCTCGTTGATTCTTTGGATTTCGTCCATTATTCAATATCGTACACTCACTGCTGGCTGAAAATTGAGTACTTTATGGGGTGGGGGAAGGGGGGAGGCTGTTTAAAATGCCCTTAAAAAAACCAACCTGGACAATGTTTGTTTATAATTTA
Source organism: Bulinus truncatus (assembly GCA_021962125.1). Lineage (NCBI taxonomy): Eukaryota > Metazoa > Mollusca > Gastropoda > Planorbidae > Bulinus > Bulinus truncatus. Next base: position 10,423,599 of record JAGDYQ010000009.1, on the reverse strand, counting down.
CATCAGTCATTTTATTTTTCTGTAAAATTTCATGAATTTTTTTCTTTTTTGGGTACATTGAAAACCGAATTGATTCTGTATAAAATATTTTTTTATTTGCATTTGTTTTTTTTTTTTGAGTGTGATAATAGAATGTACTAGATTTAAATTGATTCATGGGTTTCAGATTTCGTCCTATTTTTGTGTGGACGGTACATCTGAACATATTAATACAAAAGAAATTTCAAACTAATAATAATCGATTGATACAAGACAACTTTCAGGTAATAATAAGGGATTAATATCAGGGACAATTAAAAATAATAAATTAGAGATTTGAATGAAAAAAAATATTAATAAAAGAATTATAAATGAAGTCATAAAGTGAAAAGCTTAACACGATCTTACATAATTCATTGATTTACAACTGATGGTTATTTAAAAAAAAAATTAATTGGTGCTCTATTGATTAGCGTTATCTGATGTAATTGAGTCGTCACAAATGGTTGTTATTGTGTGCGAACTTGTCAGGTTCCACGGTTGGCGTTATTAATTCCAAAAACTTAAAATTAAAAGTTTCCCTTATAAAGACCATCGTTATCAAATCAACAAATGTCAGGGTGCCCATTTGAGTGGACTTAGGGACATCGATCGGAAACGAGAAAAGTTCGGCACTTACCGGACATCGGGACCTTTCGGTTAGCTGTCGGCCACACTAACTGCGTGACTTGACTCATTCTCCAGCGCACTCTGTTTTGGATGGCATTGAGTACCGCTATTTCAGGAAGTGCTGCTAGTTTAAAAATTAGTCACTGCTAGATTATTTGTACTATTGGTAATTATGTTTAAAAGGAAGGTAATTATGTTTAAAGATGCATGGAACCTCGTCATTCGTCTGAGTACAAAAGTTACCACAGTCCAAGGTACGTGGTGTATCTGGTCTGACCACAGTCCAAGTTATGTGGTGTATCTATTCTGGTCTGACCACAGTCAAGATACGTGGTGTATCTATTCTGGTCTGACCACAGTCCAGGATACGTGATGTATTCTAGTTTGACCACTGTTTCGCATGGCAAGGTTCTTATCAAGGTGTGTTATTTTTACCTTGGAAATATTTCTTCCAAATTTAATCCATTTTTCACATGTCTAGCAGTAGTAATTATGTACTGGAAATGAACGCAATAAAAACACACAAGTTCTAAATACATTTACATTAATTTATTTTTCATGAATAAAACATTAAATCTGTGCGAAATGTTTTGTAGCCTCACTCAATAAAACATTAAATCTTTGCGAAATGTTTTGCAGCCTCACTCAATAAAACAAAATGTGGCTAGGATAGTTTTGACGTACGTTGTACAAATTGAATTAAAGGTTCATTTTTAGGTGTTTTCTTTCGAAAATGCTTTATTGTCCCCGTTTTTGTCTGTCTGTCTTTCTGTCATCACCCTAGATCTCAGCAACCACAAGTCCTAGACCCATGATGTATATATCAATTTGTAGGTCTTGGCCTGCCATGTGTGCATCAAAAGTCCATTTCGCGATCTGACCTCTGAGGGCCGAATAAAAGGGCTTATTATGTACCATTTTTAACTATATAAGCTATATTAACAAAGGGGCGTACACAGGGGCGTAACTCATTATTTATTTTTGTAACAGTTATTAAACATGACTTACTTCCCTTACTTATAACACGAAAATGCTCTAACATGTCCTGTGTCCAGGCTTAGATTGCTTGTTTTGTTTGTTTTGTCTGTTAGTTGAAATTACGCACCCTGTTATATGTTGGGTCATTTTTGGTAGTTGAAGGATTTGTCGATAGAACTTTTAGTGGTCAGAACAAAAACATCACCTCACTTCACGGACTGTGCCAGCAACCTGCAATACCCTCTGTCTTGGTGAGTTGTTATAATCGCGTCTTGGGGGGTTTATACAAATACCCTCATTGGTTGGCCATGATCAATGCTGGTATTTTCAGCTCTGAGGTCTTTCTGCCTTCTTGCAGCATCCTCGCTGATGTCCTTCAGACCCCCATCCCCACCCCACCTACTTCTTGATACCGACCTGATCGATTTGGGGGGGATGGGGGTATGTCCAGAGAAACGAACAGAACAGTTCCAGATGTTGTGTCTGATAGCACGTCAGAAATTGAAAACAAATCTGTATTCGGACTTCTTAGGACGCAGCAGACATTTTGATATGTGGACCAAATGGTCGACATATTCATGTGGACCGAATGGTCAACATATTCATGTGGACCAAATAGTCAACATATTCATGTGGACCAAATAGTCGACATATTCATGTGGACCAAATAGTCAACATATTCATGTGGACCAAATAGTCAACATATTCATGTGGACCAAATAGTCGACATATTCATGTGGACCAAATAGTCAACATATTCATGTGGACCAAATAGTCGACATATTCATGTGGACCAAATAGTCGACATATTCATGTGGACCAAATAGTCAACATATTCATGTGGACCAAATAGTCAACATATTCATGTGGACCGAATGGTCGATATATTCATGTGAACCGAATGGTCGATATATTCATGTGGACCAAATGGTCGATATATTCATGTTTGGACCAAATGGTCAGCATATTCATGTGGACCAAATAGTCAACATATTCATGTGGACCGAATGGTCGATATATTCATGTGGACTGAATGGTCGATATATTCATGTTTGGACCAAATGGTCAGCATATTCATGTGGACCGAATGGTCGATATATTCATGTGGACCGAATGGTCGATATATTCATGTGGACCAAATGGTCGATATATTCATGTTTGGACCAAATGGTCAGCATATTCATGTGGACCAAATAGTCAACATATTCATGTGGACCGAATGGTCGATATATTCATGTGGACCGAATGGTCGATATATTCATGTTTGGACCAAATGGTCAGCATATTCATGTGGACCGAATGGTCGATATATTCATGTGGACCGAATGGTCGATATATTCATGTGGACCGAATGGTCAACATATTCATGTGGTCCAAATGGTCAACATATTCATGTGGACCGAATGGTCGATATATTCATGTGGACCGAATGGTCGATATATTCATGTGGACCGAATGGTCGATATATTCATGTGGACCGAATGGTCGATATATTCATGTGGACCGAATGGTCGATATATTCATGTGGACCGAATGGTCGATATATTCATGTGGACCAAATGGTCAACATATTCATGTGGTCCAAATGGTCGACATATTCATGTGGACCGAATGGTCGACATATTAATTGGTTTGTTTGTTTTCAAATTGAAACCGTCAACACTTTTTTGTTTTACTCGCTAATTAGTTTTTGCAAATGAACGTAATTGTGTGGTAATGTTACCCAGGTGAAAGGGTTTGTGCCGGCTTCAAGTGCTATTAATCAAGTGTTTGTTCGTTTGTGTGTGTGTGTGTGTTCGTGATTGATTTTCATTTCCGTTTGAGAAAAAATCCCCCCCCCCTTCACTCCTCTTCTCCTTCCATGGACATGTGGAACCTTTTATGGCGTAACCGTCTTCAACATCTTTCGTCTCCTACACACACACACGCACATACATACACACACACGCACATACATACACACATGCGCGCACATACCGTGCACTGTTTGGGTCTTTTAAAAAGTTTACACAGGGTTCCCTCCTCTCGATATATACACAGTTTACACATTGAGATAAACCGAGTAAGATGGTAAGGGGGTGGGGCGGGGGGTGGTGGCAGTTGAAGGGTGGAGCATTGTGTTAATGAAACGGGGGGAGGGGACTTAATTTGTAAACATTGTTGTCTTTACCTAAACTGGTGTGCAGGCCGCTCCCCCCCCACAACCCACCAACCTTCCTACCCCCACGAACACCCCCCCCTCTCTCACCCCACCACCCTCCAACCTCTGTTCTCCCGTTATTTCACGTCCTCCCATCATTCACTCATCGCCCCCCCCTCCCCCAGCACCATCTCTCAGGTAGTTTAGGGACGCAGGTTGTTCAGGAAGAAAACGTCGACGGACTTGAACATAATGGGCCGCAACTTATGATACGTTATGTTGTTTCACCGACTTGACAGGTGTGGCCTACTTTTGGTTCTGGTACAGACATCTGGGGGAGGGGATCGAGGTGGCCGAGGAATAAAACTTAACATTTTTTGGGGGGTGGGTAATGGTTTACCTTTTTTTTTTTTACCTTGTCGATTTGAGTTTTTTTTTTTTTAATAATAAAGATACAGAGGTAAATCCCCTTGTCTGGTTTTGTCGAATCTGCACGAAAACAGCCGAGTGTCTCGCCGCTGGTTCGCCGTTGTAGACTTTGTGTACAGTCGGGATATTGTGTGTATGTCTGTGGGGGAGATACAGGCAGTTACAGGAATGTTATGATTGGTAAACCCTGCCTCTTGAGCACGAACTTGTTAGCGTACGCTTCACCATTGAGTTCACTGTAGCTGTTTGTTGAATTCTACTACGGAGTTTATTAAAATATTATGAAACAGAAGAAAGCCATAACAAAGTGAATGGAAAAACTAGGACAGTGGTTTTTGTTCTTTTTGGTGTGATGGGATTTAGCTTCGTATAAAGGAACATGTTATTATCTGGTTCACTATCAACAAAGTCAAAGTGTCAGGAGGGGAGGGGCGGAGATACTAGAGGCAGCTGTTGTTGTTGTTGTTGGGGGGGGGGGGTTGAAATACTTTCCTTTGTCCAACAGGTCGCTGCTTGTATTGTTGTGCCATTAACACGTTAGCGTGTGTGTGCGTTTTGTTATTTGCAGTCTGAGAGGTATACATCCCAAATGGACTAAAGACTGCCTGTGGAATTCGCCGGCTCGATCATTCAGTCAATTGACATCTGACGCGTAAACAACATTCATTGCGTCATGAATCAAAAATGTAAATCCAGGACAAGATTGTGGGTTTAGAGGATAGCATTCTATTAGAGCATATCGCGTAATTAGCATCCAAACATTTTTTACGCGAAAATACCACCTATGACGTCATGTAGTATTGCGTCTGTGGTGAATGGAGATGTAAATTGAGTCAGGATCGTGGCAGGCGTTTGGTGGAGCACAACATCCTTCCATTGTGTGTGTGTGTGTGTGTTTAAATTTCTTTTAAAAGTTCTTCAGTCTGGATTTATTGGCCATGAGGAGATGGGACGAGCGGAAACCCAGCGTTTACGCTAAGGTAAAAAAAAATTTCTTATATTGATTTATTGATTAGTTGGTTTACTTTCATGCGAATCTCTGACACACAGATTAAAAGTTTTCGGGTATTTTGTTTTAATCCACTTTAAAATCCCCCCACCCGCGCACACACACACACACTCCCCATACACACCAACCAGTCATGGCTTGTGAGATAAATGATCACACTGATGCCCATATCAGCTGATTGGTTGATTTAATTGGTTGATTTAATGAAACGTTGAATGTAATTTTGGCATGACGGAAAGATTTATTTTAACCGAAACATACCACCCCCTCCCCTCCCCTACCACCCCACCCACACACATACGGAGCCACTCCTTCTTTTTTGCGACGGTGTTGACATGTAATAAAACACAAACCAAACATCATAGACTGACACAGTCGCGATACGGTGTCGCACACCGTGACACAAACATACAGCCACTGCCACTGGTACAATCTCGTATTATAGCATAATCAATTATTACGAAATTATAAATAACAAAAATTGATATATGACAGAACTAATTTATACTATTGATTATAATAAACACATTTAAAAAGAAAAAAAGCATAAATATTAGTAATAAGTTGCATTTATTTACAAAAGAAAGCCTCTCTATATTCTATATTAAAAAAAACACCATATTTTTTCCCGACCTAAATTGTTTACTGTTGCCAACTTAAAAATTCCTTTTTTTAGACAATAAGTAACTAATATTTACAAATGTAAAATAGGAAAAAAGCGTGTTTAATGAGAAACCAATAATTTGTCTTAAAAGGTCATCATAAATAATATCTAAACAATTTAACTAGTAGAGTAATGAGCTAACTTAAATTACTTGGGTCTATATTATTAATATAGATGCATTTTAAAATGTGCTAAGAAAACCAATGCCCTGATTCAGGAAGGCATCATACATATAAAGTTATCCACTGGACATATAGAGGGATAGGGGTTCTTAATGCCCCTATGCCCTTTGGATATTTTCAGCTCTGATATTGGGCCCCAAAAATTATCTGATTTTAAATATATGATATATAAGAAAAACAGTATCTACAGAAAACCAATGCACCCACACCGTAGGGGATCATAAGCATTATGTAACCAACCAAATAGTTAGAGGGATGGATGTACCTAAAGCCTTAGGGGCCTTTGAATTTGGTTAATAGCCGTAAATCTCTGATATGGGGCCCAAAACTTAACCATATTTTTAATATAGGTAATATAGGAAAAAACGGTGCCTAAAGAAAAACAATGCCCTGACTCAATAGGGCATCATACACATTATGTTGACCCTAAAAGGCTAGAAGGATGGATGTACTTTAGGCCTCTGGGGCTTTTGAATTTTCTTCATTGCTGTAAATGTCTGATATAGGGCCCCAAAAACAACCACATTTTTAATATAGGTTATATAGGAAAAAACGGTGCCTAAAGAAAACCAACGCCCTGACTCAATAGGGCATCATACACATTATGTAACCCCCTGGAGAGCTAGAAAAATGAATGTACTTTAGGCCTATAGGGCCTTTGAATTTTCTTCGTTGTTGTATATGTCTTATATAGGGCCCCAAAACAGCCATATTTTTAATATAGGTTATATAGGAAAAAACGGTGCCTACAGAAAACTAACGCACTGACACAATAGGGCATCATACACATTATGTAACCCCCTGGAGAGCTAGAAAAATGAATGTACTTTAGGCCTATAGGGCCTTTGAATTTTCTTCGTTGCTGTAAATGTCTGATATAGGGCCCCAAAAACAGCCATATTTTTAATATAGGTTATATTGGAAAAAACGGTGCCTACAGAAAACCAACGCACTGACACAATAGGGCATCATACACATTATGTAACCCCCCTGGAGAGCTAGAAAAATGAATGTACTTTAGGCCTATAGGGCCTTTGAATTTTCTTCGTTGTTGTATATGTCTGATATAGGGCCCCAAAAACAACCATATTTTTAATATAGGTTATATAGGAAAAAACGGTGCCTACAGAAAACCAACGCACTGACACAATAGGGCATCATACACATTATGTAACCCCCTGGAGAGCTAGAAGGATGAATGTACTTTAGACCTCTGGGGTTTTTGAATTTGCTTCATTTCTGTAAATCTCTGAAATAGGTCACTGTAAAAGACTGTTTTATTAAATAGGATCCTTTGTTTAGTAAGTGTGCAATGTATTTTTTTTTAAATATGTTTTCAGTATATTACAAAAAAGTTACAAATATCCCAACCCACTAGTACAAAACGGGGTATGTTTAAACCCTAACTGCCCTATACAAAACGAAATATAACTGTGGGAATGGAATGTCAAATAGAATGTCTTATGACTATTCTGGGAGAAAATTTTGCTTCAAGTCCACTATTAGAAGATACTGTTACTGCAGAAGCCACATAAAGATGTCAAAGTGGTATCACATTTGTTAAAACGACATCTCAAGCTAAATGCAGTTCTCCCCACCCCCAGCCTCCGTAAAAAGACAGTGTCATTGAAACTCCACAGTAGTTGACTTGTCCAGGGTACATTTATCAAGTGACCCTCACTGACCAGAACAATGTTTTTAACCTGTTGTACTTTTTTTTTTGAAATTGTATCTCCCTGAGAATGTTGTTCCTAACTAGAATGTTCTATGGCTAATGTGTATAGAAAGTTCACTAAACATTGTCAGTATATCTATATACTACATTGGAGAAGGTTCTTATTCTAAGACAACCAACTTCTTTGCAATTCTGGCTATTTGAAAATTGTGACTACTTTGTGATTCGTTTTGTGTTTACTGTTTATATAGATAAGTACACTTAATTTGTGTTCACTGTTTATACATATATGCACACTTAATTTCTGTTATTATTGCGTTTTTTATAAACAAAAAATATTGATAGATTTACATGCCGCTATAATATAAGATTTTATCCCATGACGTGAACTTTTAATTTTATTTCAAAATTATTTCAATACCAAGGAATAAATTAATATGGCAGGTAGACCCAGAAATCTTCGTTTTAACATTGTAGATCCTGCAATTATAATGGACAATGCAACCGTCATGCAAGAGGTGTGGTCTCTTGAAAGGCTTGTATTAGAGTTACAAAATCGTGATGACATGCATTGGCTAGCAAGAAGACGTTTGTTGAAGAATAACATGATGTGCACCACGTGCAATGTTTTTTGCTTCCTTGCGACCTACAATAGAGGTATTGATGGTTATCGGTGGGCTTGTTCTACTTGTTCTTTTACCAAGAGCATTAGATTCAATTCATTTTTTACAAGAAGCCATTTGTCACTTAAACAAATTATAAAGATTATATTTTGTTTTGCCAGGAACTATAGCCAGGAATGTACTAAACTTGAGGCAGAAATATTAGAAAGCAACACATTGGTTGATTGGTTTAATTTTTTTGAGAGAAGTTATGGCTAATTTTTTAAACCGCCGTCCAACACAAATAGGTGGTTTAGACAATAACTGTCAACCTATTATAGTAGAAATTGATGAAAGTAAATATTTTCATCGAAAATATCACAGGGGCACGTGGAGAGAAGGACGTTGGGTATTTGGAGGTATAGAGAGGGGGACCGGGAAATGTTTTTTAGTTCCAGTAGCCGACAGAAGGGCAGATACTTTAGAGCACCTTATAATGGAACACGTATTGCCAGGAAGTCATATAATCTCCGATGGGTGGGCCGCCTATAGAGGAATAGAGAGACTTGGTGGCGGAGTTTACTCACACTCTGTCATCATACATGAACAAAATTTTGTTCATCCCCAGGACCCTGAAGTTCATACGCAGAACATTGAAAATCTTTGGATGAGGGCAAAGCGAAAATTAAGACAACAATTTGGGACAAGCGAAGCTCTCTTTGAGTCGTATCTGCGTGAGTTTGAGTTTCGAGATCAATTCACAAACCAAAATATTTTCTCCGCCATTCTTTGTGCCATATCTGAAGAATATGTTGTTTAGATAAGTCCACTTCTTTAGAATCAAACATATTTTCTTCTCATAGCTAGTTTTTCGTTAGGAAACGTTTTTCAAATATATCCTACTTTGATACTTTAAATCATTTTTAGGGGCTCTAATGGAAAGTCACCCATCCTTCTAGCTCTCCAGGGGGTTACATAATGTGTATGATGCCCTATTGAGTAAGGGCATTGTTTTTCTGTAGGCACCGTTTTTTCCTATATAACCTATATTAAAAATATGGTTGTTTTTGGGGCCCTATATCAGACATTTACAGCAATGAAGAAAATTCAAAGGCCCTATAGGCCTAAAGTACATTCATCCTTCTAGCTCTCCAGGGGGTTACATAATGTGTATGATGCCCTATTGAGTCAGGGCGTTGGTTTTCTTTAGGCACCGTTTTTTCCTATATAACCTATATTAAAAATGTGGTTGTTTTTGGGGCCCTATATCAGACATTTACAGCAATGAAGAAAATTCAAAGGCCCTATAGGCCTAAAGTACATTCATCCTTCTAGCTCTCCAGGGGGTTACATAATGTGTATGATGCCCTATTGAGTCAGGGCGTTGGTTTACTTTAGGCACCGTTTTTTCCTATATAACCTATATTAAAAATATGGTTGTTTTTGGGGCCCTATATCAGACATTTACAGCAATGAAGAAAATTCAAAGGCCCTATAGGCCTAAAGTACATTCATCCTTCTAGCTCTCCAGGGGGTTACATAATGTGTATGATGCCCTATTGAGTGAGGGCGTTGGTTTACTTTAGGCACCGTTTTTTCCTATATAACCTATATTAAAAATGTGGTTGTTTTTGGGGCCCTATATCAGACATTTACAGCAATGAAGAAAATTCAAAGGCCCTATAGGCCTAAAGTACATTCATCCTTCTAGCTCTCCAGGGGGTTACATAATGTGTATGATACCCTATTGAGTCAGGGCGTTGGTTTTCTGTAGGCACCGTTTTTTCCTATATAACCTATATTAAAAATGTGGTTGTTTTTGGGGCCCTATATCAGAGCTTAACGTCAATGGCAAAAATTCAAAGGCCCTAATAGTCTTAAGTACATTTATCCCACTATATGTCCATGATATTACATAATGCTTATGATGCCCTACTGAGGTATTGGGTTTATTAATGTTTTAATAATAGTAGGCTAATATTTTCAATTGAGTAATTTTTGGAACCCAAAACAATATCCTTAATTTGAAAATGAAGGGTCCCGGCTATCTAAAGGTCATTTATCTACCTGGTGCCTTTTTTCAAGGCCCCTTGTTTTGCTTTTTTTTGAAAAATAAACAAACAAACAATAAATTTTCTATTACAACTCTCAATCCTTGTTTAAAAAACTCAATTGGCAGCACCGTAGCCAGAATTAGGTCATGTTATTATAAAAGCTAAACCATAAAGAATCGAAACAAAAAAAAATGGCGGATAAAAGTCCATAAAACTTCACATTTCGCTCGTAATAACAATAATATCGTTGATATTTGACGTCCAAAATGTCTTGAATGTGTGTATTATTATCAATAATATGATTCTAAACTGATATTAATCGATATTTATTTATAATACGCTCATAATAATTGATTATGCTATAATACGAGATTACCCAGTCTGTGTGTGTGTGGGGGGGGGGAGGTTGAAGGAATTCTTACTGAAGTTCTTAGTCTTTTACATGTCATGTCACACAATGTCTACGTTTATTGTATTTAAAAAAAAAAATAACTGTTTAAATTAAAACTTCAATAAACTAGAGTTCTCTATGGACGTGAACAAGTTGCAGACGACAGAAGAAAACAAACCTTTGTTACGGAAATAATTCTTAAATCAAATGAGCACAACCTGCACCCGTGATCCATACTACACAATCAGGACCAGATTTACAGATAGTGCCGTCTAGGCCGTGACCTAGGGCCGCCCCCCCCGCGAAATAAGGGGCCCCACTAAATGTTGAGTAGTTTACACAAATAAAAAATAAAACTTAGCAATATTTTTTTTATTTTTCAAAAAGGGGGCCTCCAATTTTTGTTGGCCTACAATTGTACATCCTACTATACGATCATCTATATGCGACAGCCGGAATATTAATGACAGACATCAACAAGTGAGGTCAAAAACACAAAAAAAAAGATACAAAGTATTTATCCATAAACCGGCTGTACCCGGCCACGCGTTGTCGTAGCTGAAGACTACTTCAAATTATTTAAAAAAAAATACTGACGGAGTAAATATTTGTTTGCAATACGAATACAAAAGAATAATGATTAATGTAAAGAGAACAATTTTGCGATACCGTTTGATTGATTTAAAAAAAAAAAAATACTGGCGAAATATTAGTTAGCACGCGTTGACTTTTGATTTACCTCCCTTGGTTTAAAAAAAAGTGAAGTAAATTGAAGAGATAATTAAAATATTATTTTTGAATACAACTGGTGTGATATTTATAAGTCTATAAAAAACACGACAAGTAATCTGCTACAATTTTTGTGTCAAAATTTCAAGGTTATGGGTGACGAACTCTCGGAGTGATGATGTCTCACGACTGGCTTTCTAATTACATTTTTAATTTATAAAGATAATTCCTATAGCTGTCAAGACGTGTGCCATATTTAATCCATCTATATACATCAATAAGTTCTTGAGGAAGAATTTTTATTTTTCATTTACATTGAACAAAGCCGGTGTGTTCGGTGATCTCATCATTTCTGCCGGCTATTTTCGTATGTCTTACCAACCAAGAGCGGAAACCTCCCTGAAGGTATGAACAACATTAAACACACGACCCCCCCCCCTTTCCCCACCTTAAGCACAATAATCTTCATCGGTTTCTTGATGCGGCTGTTACATTGATTGACTTACCTCCTCACATTCTCAGATTTCCCCCCCCCCCCCCCTAATAAAAAGAATACAAGTTCAATCAAAAGACTGCACGTGTCAACAATGAACTCAATCAAACATTTTTTTGTGCGTGTGAGAGTATGTGTCGCAGACACCCGGTCTGAACCGCACGAGTTCAGCCGAGTGCTAAATCAAGGGATATGGGCTGCATTGTGCGGTGTGTCCGGGGAGGGGGGGATCGGTTCTTTTTTTAAACTCCCCCCCCACCCCCATTCCCCTTTTCCTGTCTTCAGTCGACGCGATCGTTAAACAAATATTGTGAATAATAACAGGATTGTCACTCAGTCTAAGCCGTCACTAATGGGCCCTTAAAATGGCGTTTAACAGGAGTGACGGGAGAAATATGGATGGGATGGGAAGGGCGGGGTCAGTCATTCCCCCCCAGGTCACAGAAGATTAAACTTTTGGATTCCGCTCGAGGCGCATGTTGTTATCAGATCTGGCTGGGAATGAATGACGCGACTCATTGGGTTTGATTTCACACGCCCAGCCGTGAAGGTCATTGGATCGAGTCAAATTGACGTTGGACGTGGCTCTTCTTGATTTTTTCTTGTCTATAGGTTGCTGTGTGAACACCGCAACCCCGAACAAAAAGTAAAGTTCCCTTAGCCTTCAATGCCATCGGGGCAGATGATGTGTAGAATGTATGTTTTTTTTTTGTGTGTGTAGCCAAGGCATATTTAGGTATTGTTTGGCTGGCACAAAGCCCAGTCACTTGACTTAAGTCATGTAGCCATTTAAAGCTGGTGGACCTTCACCATGGCCAGGACATGTTTCCTTGCTTCCCACCGAGGATCGAACCCGGGGGACCCTCAGGTCGACAGTTGTAGCGCCCCTTCACCGCTCGACCATTCGTCACGAGCCCCGAATAATTAGTGCTACAAGTTGTCACACAAGTGTTGACTTATAAAACGTATGCGGACTGCTTTCGAATAAAGATTCCCTCTGCACAGGTATTTTGTCGTGAGTGATGTAACAATCATTTCATTTTGTCGTGAGTGATGTAACAATCATTTCATTTTGTCGTGAGTGATGTAACAATCATTTCATTTTGTCGTGAGTGATGTAACAATCATTTCATTTTGTCGTGAGTGATGTAACAACATTTCATTTTGTCGTGAGTGATGTAACAATCATTTCATTTTGTCGTGAGTGATGTAGCAATCATTTCATTCACTTACACCAGAGGTCGGCCATCGTACGGCAGTCAAAAAAAAATGAATCAACATCAAGGGTCTCAATTTCATCATCAAGTTGTTTTTTTATTTACTTTTAAACAACCAACATCCACTGGACGCTGCATCAGCATATCGTAAAAGAGAATATATCTTCACTGGACTCAGTGACTTAGCGCAGGTGGTCCTTGTGTTTGACGGAAGTCAAGAGAATCCTTGTCTCACCAGAGACAGCTATAGACCTTTCTCACTTGTATTCCTGCGCGTCAGCTGTCTTTGTGAAAGGGTTGTAATGGGCTTCCGGTCGCTTTGTTTATACTTGATTAATACTTAGCTCGATTATTTTTCCTACTTTTTTTGTCCTATATATGATAAAATGACTTTAAATTTAATACCAAAATTTAATTTTGTGATGTTGACCAGTTTTTAAAGTCACAAAATATCCCGATATCAGAGAGAGAAGTTACGAAGGGTTACAAATACTTCTCTGAGAAGTATGTCCATGACATGAAAAGTTACATTTTACACTAAAATTGTTATTTAAAGTTTTTATAATTGACGATTAGGGTTACCAGCAGGCCCGTAGCGTGCGGGGGGGGGGAGGGAGGCCGGGCCCCCTGCTTATTTGCTCTACTTAGTAAAATGTATTACCTGCCCCCACCCCTGTTATTGCCTTGCCCCATGCTGTAAAATGTCTGGCCCCTGCTGTAGAATTTTCACGCTACGGGGCTGGTTACCTGTTTAGGGATAGATACGCCCATGCTCATGTACATTATATTATTTAACCATGATTGTTAAAACAGAATTTTTTTGGTTAGCATATATTGTGCGATAGATGGTAATTAAAACTCGGTAGTAAAAGGTTTGAAACTACTACCTCATATTCAGTGGTGCAACCAGCGAAAAGTGCTGAAGGGGGGGGGGGGGCTCACATATTGAAAAAAGACAGTTTAACAGTCTTTTTAGTAACTTTATATAGTAAAATATGTATTGATGATTTGGTTGCGCCACTGTTCATTATGCTGAGGTGATGGTCAATGTGTTATTTTTCTTAAATAAACAATATACAGTTACAGACCTTAGCTCTACACTAGGAAATGTAGTCAAACTATCAGCGAGATGCTATAGAAGCCAGAGAAAAAATCACGAACCTCATAATTTACAGGTAAAAGGAAAAACATATGATATTATAATAAAATATGTTACTTATTTAATATTTTTTTAAATGAAAATATCTGGTGATTTTTTGGTGCGAGAAGGGAATTTATATATGTACAGCCAGATACAAATGTTTGAAAAATGACAAATTAACAAAAAACATAGCCTTTTGGTCAAGGAAGTCGGACTACAATGAGTCATATTCAAAATGTCAACTTTATACATTGGTATACAATTGTACTTTTTTACTGAGTTGAAGTTGTTTGCGTTTAACACATGTTTAACTGTTTACAGACAGCCCATTAAAATATTAAGATTAAAATGTCGAGAGCATACACTAGTGTTAGCAGCGGTCTTTAATTATAAAAATTATATCGTATAGTATTAAAAATCAGAAAAACATTGTTATAGTTTTAACATTTAAGATAATAATAAATAATCACACTGAAAAATATATTATATTTTGATTATTTGATTTTCATGATTAAAATTAAAAGAATAGCGGCAACAGAAATTTATTACTCGCAAATTCAAGTACATTAATTGGTACCGGAAGTGTAACTTGTCCATCTAAACAAACAATTCAGTAAGGGGACTACTTTATGAGAAAGGTCTATGAGTTAAAGTGAAGGCACTTCTGACATTATCGGATGTTCAGCTTCAAACTTTGCTAAAAGGAAGAAATCGATCAGTGAATATATATATATTTTTTCTTTTATAAAGTTTTAAATAATGTTTGCGGCCCATTAGTTCTTTCTGATTCTGTACGTGTTGAAAAAATACATTTCATCTTAATACAGACTGCACAGCCCCCCCCCCCCTCCTTGTCTGGTGACAGTTTGTTTTAATTCACGTTCTGCATGGTTGTTTGTCTTATTATAAAGTGTCTCGCCCACTCCCATGACATTGAGTTTAGTTTATCACGTGACAAGACGCTCAAAGTCACGTGCATTTGTTTTACACGCCAGTGCAGGACCTGACAGTAAACTGACGCCTCCTGTGTGGGAAAGGCGGGGGGGGGGTATCCTGGTGGTCTCTCGTGGGGACACCTCGCATCACCCATCAACCCTACTTCCCTTCCTCCACCTTACACACCTACTCAGTCACATGACGTGGTGCCCCCCCCCCAGTTCTCATCATCATTCTTCAGGTTGGTCTAATTGAACTTGAGTATGGTTGCTTCCCCCCATTATCTTGAAAGAAAAAAAAATCATCCCTCGAGGCGAGAAAAACGAATTCGGGAACACTCTACAAATGTCTGCTGTTGTTGTATTATCTGACACTCTACAAATGTCTGCTGTTGTTGTATTATCTGACACTCTACAAATATCTGCTGTTGTTGTATTATATCAGTGGCACTCTACAAATGTCTACTGTTGTTGTATTATCTGACACTCTACAGATGTCTGCTGTTGTTGTATTATCTGACACTCTACAAATGTCTGCTGTTGTTGTATTATATCAGTGGCACTCTACAAATGTCTGCTGTTGTTGTATTATCTGACACACTACAAATATCTGCTATTGTTGTATTATATCAGTGGCACTCTACAAATGTCTGCTGTTGTTGTATTATCTGACAATCTACAAATGTCTGCTGTTGTTGTATTATCTGACACTCTACAAATGTCTGCTGTTGTTGTATTATCTGACACACTACACATGTCTGCTGTTGTTGTATTATCTGACACACTACAAAAGTCTGCTGTTGTTGTATTATCTGACACACTACAAAAGTCTTCTGTTGTTGTATTATATCAGTGGCTCTCTACAAATGTCTGCTGTTGTTGTATTATATCAGTGGCACTCTACAAATGTCTGCTGTTGTTGTATTATATCATTGGCACTCTACAAATGTCTGCTCTTGTTGTATTATATCAGTGGCACTCTACAAATGTCTGCTGTTGTTGTATTATATCAGTGACAATCTACAAATGTCTGCTGTTGTTGTATTATATCAGTGGCACACTACAAAAGTCTGCTGTTGTTGTATTATATCAGTGGCACTCTACAAATGTCTGCTGTTGTTGTATTATATCAGTGGCACTCTACAAATGTCTGCTCTTGTTGTATTATATCAGTGGCACTCTACAAATGTCTGCTGTTGTTGTATTATATTAGTGACACACTACAAATGTCTGCTGTTGTTGTATTATATCAGTGGCACACTACAAAAGTCTGCTGTTGTTGTATTATCTCAGTGGCACACTACACATGTCTGCTGTTGTTGTATTATCTGACAATCTACAAACTTTCGGCTTGCTGCAGTCTCATTGCGAACTTTTGGCTTGCTGCTGATTTATTTCGAACTTTCGGCTTGCTGCAGTCTCATTGCGAACTTTTGGCTTGCTGCAGTCTCATTGCGAACTTTCGGCTTGCTGCAGTCTCATTGCGAACTTTTAGCTTGCTGCTGATTCATTTCGAACTTTCGGCTTGCTGCAGTCTCATTGCGAACTTTCGGCTTGCCGCAGTCTCATTGCGAACTTTTGGCTTGCTGCTGATTCATTTCGAACATTCGGCTTGCCGCAGTCTCATTGCAAACTTTCGGCTGGTTGTGTGATCATTGTCAACTTGTCAAGTGTGGTGGGCCCAAACATTTTGATACCGTATAAAACCTGTGGTTACGGCTCTGGACCCAGACATTTGACATCGCCGAAACCCCCGGGCATTCAATAGTAATACACAGGGCCGTCTCTGTTCCCTCCCCACTATCTATGCGTCCCACGCAACTCTTCCCCTCCTCTCTGCCCCCAGGCTATGTCCACCCCTTCATACACTTCAAATGTTATGAGTTTAACTTGGATCTCTCTCTCTCTCTCTCTCCTCTCTCTCTCTCTCTCAACTATAGACAGCACACCAGTCTTGCTGAGATTTGAATCCCATTACAATGTCGCCTCGCCAAACTGTCTTGGCCTAATGCGGGACTCACCGCACGTTTCCCTTATACTGAGGAACTCAGTGAGGGGCTGCCACCAGCTAATCTCGAGCTCCTGACAATCTCCTGGGAAAGGTGGGGTAGATGATCACTGTATTCATAAGAGTCCATTAAATGCCCCCTTCCCCCGTCCCCCGACACATGCTATGTGGGCTTGTTGTATGTAGCACACCCCTCCTTTTCCCTCACCAATTAAAACTTGCGGCTTATATGGAACTATAGGTCTATGTGTTTGTGTGAGTTGTCTAACTATAACATCTGGTTATATATCAATACTTAATCTCCATTGTCCACTCTGCGTATAGATTAATACATACTCTCTCTAGTCAAATCTGAGTATATATCAATACACCCTCTCTCCAGTCAAATCTTATATGCCAATACACAATACACCCTCTCTCCAGTCAAATCTTATATACCAATACACAATATACCCTCTCTCCAGTCAAATCTTATATACCAATACACAATACACCCTCTCTCCAGTCAAATCTTATATACCAATACACAATACACCCTCTCTCCAGTCAAATCTTATATACCAATACACAATACACCCTCTCTCCAGTCAAATTTTATATACCAATATACAATACACCCTCTCTCCAGTCAAATTTTATATACCAATACACAATACACCCTCTCTCCAGTCAAATTTTATATACCAATACACAATACACCCTCTCTCCAGTCAAATTTTATATACCAATACACAATACACCCTCTCTCCAGTCAAATTTTATATACCAATACACAATACACCCTCTCTCCAGTCAAATCTTATATACCAATACACAATACACCCTCTCTCCAGTCAAATCACTACAACATAATTTACCACGTCTCGTGTCAACAATAATAAAGCCACAATAAAATATTCGTCATACAATGGTTGTCTTTTTTAAATGGTTCTATTTTATTTTATTTTCTTGAATATGAACTGAAAGACATAAAACATATACATTACATGTTGGCCAATATCTATCTATCTATACATATATTTCTCAACTTGGAGAAGCAAGACGCAGGACTATTTATAGATTGTGGAATTCCCGAATACGTTGACAACTCGCGACAGCGGAAAAAAACACTATAGTGTGGAGACGGGAGGGGTGGATCACACCAAGCGTGTTTAAATTGGGTCAAGATGGATCACTCAGGAAGGATGGATCACTCAGGAAGTCTTCACCCGTCAGCTATAGATGTTTAAAATGTTTCAAAATAAATTTCCCTTTACAGAAAACATACTTCGCTTTGTCATTGTGTCCGTATCAAAGATTGTGTCAGTATCTTTCCCCCTTTCTTTGCGGCGTATGATACGCCGCGGGACGACTAGTATTTACAAATCTTGGTATTCAAGGAGAGAATGGAATGCAGTTATCACATGAACTTTATCTCTTACACTCCTCGTCAGTGTATGCTATTGTTTAATAACATGTGAATAAAGAGTAAAAAATGAATTGTGTGACCTAGTTACACTGAATGGGAACACTTTTGTAGTAGGGGCTTAGTCTAGTAAATATTGATTTTTTTTAATCAACGGAATTTTCCGAAGTTTATAAAAAAAAGGCGTTTATTACTGTGTGCATATGTGTGTGTATGTGTGTGTGTGTCTGTATTTGTTGTCTGACATCGCTTTACCGACATGTGCGTTACAGGTTGAAGTTAAGATAAATCGGCTATATCTCCCTATCTCTGTCATTCAGGGGGGGGGGGGAATGACACCACATGCCATGTACCCCAGTGGTGCCTCCAATGCACTGGACCTCAGCAATAACATCCACAGATATCCCTGACAGTCTCTTCGTACAGTCTGACGCGACGCACGCCAGTTTCAGTTCTTACATTCTGTAATTAATCATTTAGTGAATAAAGCCGTTTTTTTTAAATCCATCTATAGACATTCAAGAGGGCCCTTGGCATGTGAAGGGGGCCCCTCAAAGCCCAAGTTTAAAGCCATTTTATGTCTGTCTTTTTATGTCTGGCTTTTTATGTTTGGCTTTTTTTTTTGGCTTTTTTAAAGGGCCCAATGTTGTTTTTTTCCCTGTGCCCTTATCGTCGTCATCAGTCTCTGCCGGGGCACCAAAAAAATCTCGAGCGCCCAACGGGACAGTGAGGTGGACAACAGGGCGCACTACCAGCCAGGTCTGCTGCCGTCCGCCCCAACGACCAAGTCCATCAAACTGATCCTTTCTGACAACACCCACCGACCGATAGATGTCATTTTGATGGCAGGTACTTTAGCTGGGGGGGGGGGAGGGAAGAGGTTCTTTAAGGCTTGAAATGTGTTTGAGTTGCACCCCCCTCCCCTCCCAACCTTCCACTGACTCAATTCAGCACGATCATCAGCGCCTTAAAAAAATATAATAAAAGCAGCAACCTAAACTACAGGTGAGAGTGGCAGAGCATGGCCGTAGCCCAACCTTCTCCATGTATTGACCCTGTTTGACCTTTGACTCTTTGATTGATGATCGGGTGGACTACATTCTTGATCACAGATCTCACCAACTGATCAACTCAGTACACACACGCACACACACAAACACACAGTTTATCACGCAGTTTGTCTTCAAAGCTGTTGCTATAAAATAGTTTCTTTATGCTTGATATCGGTAAACTTTTGATATCGATTCTGCTGTAAATCAAATGATTTTTCATGTCATTTGATGCATCTGCATGTCCTAATGACATCGTATTTCGTCACATAGAACCAGTTTAACTCTAATTCTTTTCAAAATATGTTGTTTTTTTTTTTGCAGTAAGTACTCTCAATTTAAATAGCCAATGTAGAATGTCTACACAAAGATATTTCTCAGCACTCACGAACGAGGCTCGGTTCTAAACCCTTACTTCCCCAAATAAACTTCGGATTCTGGGGCGAAATTGTGTTCAAAGTATTTTTTTACGGATACCATTTTGTTTGATCGTTCGTATTTTGAAGGACTGTAATGTACTGTAATTGTACTGTATTGTACTGTAATGTAGTGTACTGTGTATGCTCCATGACTTGTTGTAATTCAGTCAACTTGTGTTTGAAATAGGAGAACTGTCCTGTAAGGCAGAGGTTTTCAACCTGTGGTCCGCGGACCCCTGGGAGTCCGCGAGGAGCTTCAAAGGGGTCCGTGGTCAAGTCAAGGAAACTAGTGATTTTCCTTGTATAAAGTATTGCTTGGTTTGGTTGATTGGTTAGCTTTTAGCTAAACATAAAATACTAGCTATGCAAATGTTTCAGGCACAGACAACAATGTGCAGAATTGAAAACTTCGCTGGTATTTCCTTATATTTTCGTCTGAAGTCTGAACTAGACTGCATACTACATATACTAGTGCTGTGAGTTTTTGAGTCATGTCATCTTGGCAATATTTCTTACTTACTGAACTCTGACATCACTGTTAAAACATCCGGATCTGCACAAGCTTGTGTATTATTGATAAATAGTCGGGTTAATCAGTGATTAGGCCTACAATTATTATAAGCCTAGATTAGCCTAGAAATAGTCTTAGACAAAAGTTTTTGATATCAAATTGCTGGTATACACTTTGCATGTTAATTTAAAATTACACCCACAGATTGTTTTGGTTTGAAGTACATTTTTCGTAAATTTTTAATATGAAATAAGGTCAGAGCGATCAAGGCCATAGCCAGGATTTTGTTTGGGGGGGGGGGCTGTGCGGAGAGTTTTTTTATATAAGAAAAAATTGGAACACAGTGATAAAGGAGTATATTTTATAATAAAGTTTGATTTTTAGAATTAATTTGGGGGGGGGGGGGGGGCTGCAGCTCCCTAGCACCACCACCCGGCTACGGCCTTGAGAGCGATAATAGGGATTTTTCGCTAACGCAACGATGAAACGGTGCGAAATTCTAGCCATGAACGTATTATGCTGTTCTGTTGTCATGTGACTTGCTTATGTGACAAATAGTTTTTAAAATGTTAGTAAACAATTCAAAATATTTGATAAGATTTGTATTTGTTTTATCAGAGAAGTCGATTTAATTTTAAAATGTGAGTTTTCGTCATCAGAATGTGATATAGGCCTATTTTTACAGATAATTATTACCTCCTCTAACTCTCTCTACTCTGAAACTTTGTCTCTAATTTTTTTCAATGTGAGATCCGAGTCAACAAGACAAAACTGTTTTTGGTCATTTGTTTATCAATATTTGTAAAAGTAAACTATCCAAGCCTAGTAGCATGGATAAATTTGTGAAGAGGAAAACTGACCAGAACCTGGAAGATTCTGATGATCAAGCAGCCAATGACGAACGAAAAAGAAAACGGCGCTAGTATTATCCAGAATATATACCATTCGACTGTGAACGAGAAAGCTCTTCGAGCGTCGTGTTTGGTTGGTAGCATTGCGCGTTCCAGAAAACCTCACACAATTGCAGAGGATCTAATTATACCGGCAGCAGTCGACATGTGCGAAGTCGTTCTAGGAAAGGAATACAGTAAAAAACTGAAAGCCATTCCACTGTCTGATAACACAGTGAGCAGACTAATTGCCGACAAGTCAGAAGATGTTCGCTGCCAACTGATTGCACGCCTTCAGCATATCAGACTCCCAATTCAGCTTCACGAAAGTACAGACATTGCTAATGCAGCCCAATTGTTGGTTTATGTTCGATACTGCTGGGAAGGTGAAGTTGTTGAAGACAATTTATTCTGCAAGTTGCTGCCTGGGTGCACAACCGGTGAATAACTTTTCCGTGTACTTGATGCATTTTTGGAGAATCAGGACTGGCCTGGACACAATGTGTTGTCATGTGCACGGACGGAGCTGCTGCGATGACTGATCGCAAGTCTGGTTTAGTCGCACGAGGGAAACAAGCAGCGTTTCACATAGTATCAACCAACTGCGTGATTCACAGCGGGAAAGGAAATGAATGAAGGTCTTGCTGTTGTGCAAAACAGACACAGCCTTACCACTGAACAGAAAACTGTGAAACAGACGTAACACTAAATAAATACTCGGGGATCGTTTCATTTTTTGGATAGATAGCAATTTCATATGTGAAATGACTTGTGCGTGTAACTTAGGCTAGGCCTACCGTTTAGCAGAATTTAAGACATATTCTGGGCGCCTTGGGCTATGGGGGTCCGCCACCCGGGCTTGGGATGTCTGTGGGGTCCGCAGCATAAAAAAGGTTGAAAACCTCTGCTCAACAGCTCCAATGGACTGGGCTTTGAAATGTAGTGTCATTAGGACGTAGAATGGTAATGTTTCATTCTGGCTGAGGAGAAATTAAGCTGTGGAGAGTGTGATCATTCTAAAAGATTTGAATAGGTTTGTTTGTATAATCTTTTCTCCAACATGGATATTGACAGACAGATGCAAACTAAAAATTTCTCATGATTTACAATGATTGGGTGATTAACAGAGTGAACATAGCCAGTAGCCTTCCTTTCTGCTTTCAGTCACAATTTCGTTAATGTTGACAAATTGTTGTAATGTAGAGAATATTGATATGGAAAATAATACCTTTGTTGATAAACAGATTTGCCAAGTATTTATTTAAAAAGAAAAGAAGAACGAAGAAAAAATTTTAATTAAAGTTTGGCTAAGAACTATCTGACGTTGTTCTGGATTATTTAATAAACGTTGCAGTATTTCTTTTGGGAAGTTTTTACGCCGACACCGAACCGACTCGGACAAAAACTACCGACACCACCGACACTGAATCCCCACTCCCTGCCTAAAATCATCAACTATAATTTTGACATTAGAAATGTTATTTAACATAAATTCATCAGTTATTGACTAAAACTAGAATCTATTTAGGGGCCGTCCATAAAGTACGTCACGCTATTTTGACCCCACCCCTGTCACAAAGTGTCACAAAGCTCGCCCTCCCCCAAAAGTACGTCACTACATCTTTCGAAAAATTCTTAATAAACAACCACTCAAAATTTAATCGAAAACTTAAACCGCACTTCACTATTAAACTGTTACCTTAAGATATAAATATTAAAAGAACTATCAGATTATTAAATGACTTTAATAGTAGAATAACTAATTGTCAACAGTTGTCACAGTTATTTCTTGAAACAGTAACTCAATCAATCGAATTTGAAAAAAAATTGCAAAATTAGACTTGACAATTATATAATAAACATTTATCTGCTACCTTTCTTTTTCATTTACAATGGGTGAGGTCAACTTTGAGATAATCTTCCGATTATGCATTCTATTAACACAGGATAAGAAGCATAATAGCGAAACCTTTACCTCAACCAGTGTTTAAATAATAATAATGGAAACAAAAAATGCGACTAAAATAAAGGACTAGATTGACAAATTATGTGAGCAGCTCTTGTGCTATATTGAATATGTTTATAGTGGACCTGTTACGACTGACATAAATATTTTTCCATCATCGTATCCGGGAAGAATAATTGCAGACAGATCAACCTCATCCTCATTTACCACTCAACATCCTCTTTGAATGTGCATTTTCCATTCTGCCGATAATTGCAATGAGTTCTCTTTGCCTTCTAGCAGCGATTCTCAGAGGACGGATGCGTTTTTTCTGAGTTGATTCTGGAAATTTTTGGGTTGGCACATTCTCCTGCGCCCGAGCTCTGTGTTGCCCTGTAATGCTTCTTCAACATTGTTTGTGAGGCAAAGTATAAGTGACACACTTTGCAAATTGATCATGTAAGTTGGTCTGCAAAGATGGACGATAAAGATCATATGGTTGCACTTTTAAAACTCCTGTTTATCTTGGCATACGTCATCAAATTTGAGAATTTGTGCCACAAAAATGAAGGAAATTTATGAGTAATTTTGGCAGCATCTGCTCTTTCTGAAGCTCTTGAGTCCATCAGCTGGTTTGGTTGATTGGTATTGGAGGAGGAAAGAATATCGAAGGTAAAACGTTGGAAATATGAGCTTCGTACTTTGTCGCAACATTTTATGTCCTGACATTTCACAATTTGAGTGAAGTATTGCTGGTGCGAACATGATTGTCAAACCATTCCTTATCCTTCGACATCAGTCCTATTGCATCCACTCCAGATTTCTCAGGGTTGATATATTCTTTGCAACTGTTGCCGTGGGAAACTGGTCAACAATCACATGCGACCAGATTTCAGCTAAAGTTTCACCCGCAAACTTGAAGTTTGTTCTTTCAAATCCTCATTGATTTCACTGGTTCTGTCTCTTTCGCAGTAAACTTGCTGCGACTGCTCACTGTTCATTTGGCAATAAGGACACCAGACAGTTCTCTTCGTTCATTGGAGCTTCATTCGACGTTCCACGGTTAAAGCTTAATTTCTTTCCGGTGCATTAAGCCGCAAGGAATAAGACATCAAGATTGTTCTTAACGAAGTGATGGATTGCAACTTCACTACTTTTGATATATGAGGATTTTCATCTGGTCTCCATCCACCTTCGTAAAAACAACAATAGGTTATATCACATTGTTTCTTTTGTTATTTCATCGAATTCCTCCAAATCCAAATAGTCTTTCGAAGTCTAAGCCATGAGCAAAAGCAGTGGATGAAGAATGCTTCCATGATAGTATAGCTATTTATGTTGGACCTGAATAGCTTACAACTTCCGGTTTTCCTAGTCCATCTTTTTCAATGCGAATTCCAGCATAAATAGATGGAATAAGTTTGCGTTTAGCTGCAACAACCTAATCGTGGTCTGGTAAATTGACACGATATTCCACATGCATTAGCAATGGTGCCTGTTTATTTTCAGGTCAACTCTATTGGAGCTTGTACTTTATCATCCTGTCTAATGAAGCACACTTCGTTAGGTCCGAGCACTGATGATAATTCCTCTAAATGTCTCAGTGTGGCTGTGCAGAACTTTCCATCCATGGGTTTGGAAATGGGAATCGTTCTGAGATCGGATTAGCTTGACTGCATTGTGAAAACGTGTCTTTTCATTTCATTGTTGAACTTCGTCTTGGCAACAATCGAGTGGAACGCTCCGGCTGAAATGGAACTACCAGTATAAGAGTTGCTCAGATAATGGTCTAATGTTCTAATACTTTGTATATGTCTTTTTTTGTCGTTTTCATGTGCAGCCGACCCATGTAAAGCGATGTCGACAATTGCTTTAGAAACAATGGTTGATCACAACACATTGAACAGATATGCATTTCGTTATTTTGATAAAACTAATTCACAACATAAAATTTTGAAAATTATTTTTAAAACTATTGTTTTAATAAAAAAAATAAATTAGAAATAAAATTAAAAATATATTTTTAAAATGTGACGTCACACTTGGCCTGACCCTACCCCCCGCCCCGGTGTCACAAACTGTCACACCTTTCTTACACCCCCCCCTGACGCGTGACGTAATTTATGGACGGCCCCTAAATAGAATCTACTAAAACTTGGCAAGGCAGTTAGTTAGCTCCAAATACAACTATGTGTTGCTATTAAAATAGAAATTTAAAAAAATTAATTTTCTGCACCACCCTACTGTATAGTGAGTGCATCAATGTATGTGCTCCATTTGCTCCGGCTCTTGAGATTCAACATCGTTTTCTGTTTATTTGGGTTTAACGTAAAAAGCTGAATATTTATTTTTATTTTCTTTCCGGGAGAGATGTGGATATGACAATCACATGATTCTGCAGATAGAAATAAAATTTAGCGATTTATTGTTAGACATAATAAAAGTCAGTGACAGGAAATTGTGCTATCTTCTTAGAATACAGTGTTATATTATTGAAATTCACATACACATTTTACTCCAGTAAGTTATTAACACGTTGAATAAGAACATTTTTAAGACTGAATGATTGCTGATTTAGTAAACTTTGAGCCTTACGCTAAAAAAAAACCAAAAAAAACTACTTAATTTGTCTGAAACAACTTAATGAAATGAAACATTTTAATAATAAATGATTAATTTTATATTATTAGTCAAATAATTAGAAAAGGCCGATGCTATGTCCACTAAAATATTTCGAAGATTTTAAACTAATTTTATGGAATCAATCAGTCCAGTAAGAGTAACAGGATTGACATTATGGCGCCTCGCAGTGGCTACGGGTACGAAAAAAGCATCTCATTTGTTTTGGATCCGGGGTACGAAAATACAGATATGCACACTTTCGGACTCCGTATTTTTAGCGATATAATGTAAAAAAAAGAAATTCTGCTAATTTCATACAAATTAAGTTCTCAGCTTTTATAATATTTTTTTTTTTAGAATAAATACGGCTTTGAATTATTTTTTTAAATTACAAATTAAGAATATAGGCCTAAACTAGGTCAAAAGAAAGTGAAAACATGAACTGTTATTTTTTTCTAATAGAACATTAAAAATTGTAGCTTAGTTTGTGTGGCGCGCAAGCAGAATGGTTTAGACGCTTGGTCATGACTCATTTTTATGCTGACTATATCCAGAGGTTCGATTCGTCTGAGAGACATTTTTTTTTACTTGCTTTTTTTCAGAATGTATCCTTTTAGTTGCCAGATATGTCTAAAAATAAGAGTAAAGATGTGCGTATGCACGGCAGTTATTCTTTATTACGTTTTTGGGGTCTGCTCCAAGCCGAATAAAGTCGGACGAATAAAACAATAATTATGCATTAAATTAGTATCTATCGCACCCTTATTCGTTGTCTGTCAAATCTTTTTCAAATGCAAGCAGGAGAAGATTGCTTAGACGCTTTTTGTATCATTGATCTGCGATATGGGGTGAAAGACTCCATGTGAGGGTTGAGAAACTATTCTCACACACGGCTGTTGAAGCCCCAAATGTCATTGCTGCTGTAAAAAGCTTGTAAAGCAGAGGGAATCTCTGAGTGGCCTTAGCACTAATATTGCTTCATTCATTTTCAAAAATGTTTCTGCGATGTACTGTTTGGATCTGTTGCAATCGCGGATGTAATTAAATCTTTTCCAACATGGATTTCATGGTCCAGTTGAGTTTCATCAATACCAACCAACTGCTCAAGAAGTTGCAAGATAGAAAGATCCAAAAATTCCTTTGATCCTGGCAGTAAACCATTTGTTGCAATTTTAACGTATGATTTTGATCGTAGGCCGTGGACGGCCCTGCAACAGATTCTAGTTTTAGTCAATAACTGGATGAATTTTATGTTAAATAACATTTCTAATGTAAAAATTATATTTGATGATTTTAGGCAGGGCTGGGGAGTCTGTGTCTGTAGTTTTTGACGGTGTCGGTGTCGGCATTTGGTACTTTGCCTGGTGTCATGGCTGGCATTTGTATTTTTGTCCGGAGTCGGTTCCGGTGTCGGCGTAAAAACTTCCCCCCCAAAATACTGGAACTTTAATTAAATAAATAATCCAGAACAACTTGATAGTTCTTAGCCAATCTTTAATTTAAAGTTTTCTTGAGTTCTTCTTTTCTTTTTAAATAAATACTTGGTAAATCTGTTTATCAACAAATGTATTATTTTTAAGTGCACCATCCATAACAGTATAAAAGGGCGGTCTCATTTCTATTGTTATCAGCTCAGTTTGTTTCTGAATTGTTGTTACACTTCGATCCTATGGCTGCAACACCAGTACTACTAGTACTTCTTTTCTTCATTTTTTGACCAAGCATTTCCATTAAATTTGCTTAGTCGCTTTGCTAATAAAGTAGGCTGAATATGCTCTTGTTCTACTTGAACAACATAATCAGCTTGTTCATTTAATTGCTATATTTGGACTTCTTCATTAATTGCATAAGATTTTTTTCCAAATTGTTTCAAATGTCGCATCATTTCTCAAGGGCACGCATTAGTGCGACACAGTTTTCAATAATCACCATACCATTTGAATGATCAACTGTGTTTTCTTGCAACATAATGTTGGCTGGTTGTAACAATAACAATACGCTAGCATTATTTCCGCTTATAATATGAAATTCAAATTGTCTTATTTGAGCTAAAAATCCAATTGTTAATGCTACTACATCACCATCAAGTGATTTTGATTCAGATGAATATACAAGCATGTCTTCAAGGTCAGAAAACGATTTGATACTAGGCTTCATTATTAAAAGATGTCCGCTCCAGCTTGGATCCAAAGTCGCTTTAGTTTAACACCATCATAAATTTGAGCAATGTTTGGATGTTCAGTAAACTTGTAAAGGCCATTGCAGGTGTCAAAAAATTGTCTCAATCGATCATCACTCTCCAATGCATGGATTACAACAAGATGTATTTGATGATTGTGCTAATGTACATATGGAATTTCTCTACCAACAGTTTCTGAATTTTAATTTGAACGTCGCCAAACTTACTCGACATCACATTCTTGCACCATCATAACATTGACTGAGTATGCAATCAACACTAGACCAACATTATGGGCTCTTGGTTTATGTTATGAGTTCTCTTTAATTTAAACGTGGAGATGTCAAGTTAGCTGAATCGTCTGCCTCTTTCACTTTGGTTGCTCACCCTCTGACACAACCCAATAACACATTGAACACGATGCTACAAATAAATGATTTATTTACATACATATACATAATGATGCAATAAGTCCATAAATGAAACAATTCTATTGTCCACAATAATCTACTAAGCCTGTTTGTCTTAGTCTTAGACAGCTCAGCGTATATCTATAATGAAACTATATGAATACATTGCAAACTAAAACCCAGTTTATGTTATTTGTAACTTGTTTACTCCGTGGTTTGGCCTTGAGAAAATTGTGCCTTAATTTAAGCTTAATTTTTTAAAAATAACTTCTAATAGGATACATAACCAAAGTCAGGAACATGCAGTGAATTTTCTTAGTATGATGCAATTCATGCAAATCTCACAGTGTTGAACCCTAAAATGTATTTATCTTTTTATAACCTTAAATTTTGGCTAATGCCCCTACCCCTTCTTATTGTGCCACTCCTAGGCGGCTGCTTCTTTGCACGAAGGCACCGTACTGTCTATACTGTCAAGTATGCGCTCAAATATTACTAATATTACTAATTTTCTACTGAGCTTTATTTCTTTACACAACCGATGGACATGCAAGTTATTGCTCAGCATACTTGAATAGTCAATATTTGTTTGAGCTAGATTGTTAACTAACATAAGTTGTTACTGTTGTGATTTTGTAGTAGCCCTCATATAGAAAAAGGGTAAGAAATCCCTCCCCTTCAAATAGCAACAAAAAGAAGAGGTAAAATGTGAGAAACATCATATGAGTAAAGTATGTGGAAACAATGATTCTTTTTTTAAATACAATGTAAATGCCACACATAAAGAAAAAGATTACGATTTTTTAGTACCAGTGAGAAATGTGCTAAAATTAAACTATACAAATCTTAGCCTGCATTGCAATTTTTTTTTGTATTTTTAGGTTTTTAAAATATTTATTAGAAAAATCATGAAGTTGGGTCAGGGTAAGGCGCAGCTGCCGGGTAATCAAGAGATATTCAACACTTGACAAGAAGAGCACCAATTGTGATGCCTTTGAGATGAGTATAGGATTTAAAAAAACCCAGGACCAAAGCCCCAACATGTTTTTTTTTTTCAATTTCTATTTCTAACATAAGCCATTCTAATGGATATGCAAACAAGGTGGCTCCTTTTTGCCAGCCAGAAGGAAAGGTAACTAATCAATTTGTCAGGGACATCTGGCTTAAATGATTTAAGTGTTTGGGATAAACATATAAGACCCCAGTTTTCTCAGAGATTTTTAGTTGCCCAATTTATGCATAGAGTAGAATTAACAGCACTTTTTTCCTAGGCCCCAAAATTACATTTGCTTAGGGCCCCAAATGTATTCTTGTCTTGGGTCATAAATTGTATTTTAAGCCTGAGCCCACAAATGTAAATGCCCAAACAAGTATTTTGGGGATTTTGTCTGGATACCTGGAGATAGTATCGGGAATCGGGTTTACTTGATGATTACATTTTTAACCTCACAGTAATTATCGCATAAAGTTTTTTGCTAAAAGGTAGGACTATTGTAACTTGTATGCTTGAAAATAACAACTGATATAAGGTTTTAGATTTAGTCTGCAATGGCTGTCACATAATTTTTTAAAAGTATATTTAGTTCAGAATGTTACTTGATTTAATATTTATCACCATGGATTCCAAGTTGAACTGTATCAGTACCTTTTTAAGATTTTGAAGGAAGAGGAATGAAAGATAACATGGCACTATTAACATGTCCATTATTGTTGGTGTATGTGAAGAGAAATATCAAAATGAGTCTGTGAACCTGGGAGAACTTTCTGTGTTTTCTGTTCATCTGAAATCATCAGTCAGACAATTTATTTTGGATAGAAATATTGGGACTGTACTATAACCATACCTTCCACCACAGCCTTTGTGGTTAATTAGTTTCAAATTTGCTCATCACCTATTAGAAATTTCACTTTTTTAATTATTTTACTGTTATGTTTACTGTTTTAATATCTTAACTACTGAAATAGTATTATAAACATAACAATGATTTCAGTGACTACATTTTCAAACACATATTTACTAAACTGTCAGCTATATTAAATTATTACTTAGACATGTTTATGTCTTTTACCATATGAAATATAATAAACATATTAATAAGCTAATTGAAGTTATTCCCCCATTTCTAACATTTCAGTCTGATTAAACCAAGAGCCTTCCTTAAAAAATCTGTAAAATCTGTATGTTTACAATGAAGTCAGGACACACTAATATTTCTTCTGTTATTCAGTGAATAAAGCAGTGTATTTGTTTTGTCATGAAATAGTTGTTTTCTAGGAGAACAACTTGAATCACCACCAACCAACAAAACAAGGAGAATCTGCTAGCCAGACGTCCTTAGAGAAACACAGGAAAAAAGCTGCACAGTGTATTACAATTTAAACAAAAGGCCACTTTTTCAAAAACAAAAGTTAGGTTAGCTTCATTGTAGCATACAACCCATATAAATGCAAGAAGCCTATTCTGATGCAAGTTTGTAAAACATTGTTTGGTTAATTGGCACAAATTTTCTGTTCAACGATGTGCAAAGTACATTCTGTTAAAACTCTCCCTTGCCCTCACTGCGCTATGAATAGGTGACTTTGTGGAAAAGCAGCAGAGTTGTGATTATGAAATGGCATTGAACAATGGTGGTCATTGTAGCTGTTGTAAATAATTATTAAATGCTATGCATGTTTTTTAACTCACACTTGGGCTTTTGTGATTGTCATATGTACTACGCACACAGGTATGTATGTTTGGAGCTTGACCTAACCAGGTCATCACAGGTCACGGGTCAAGATTCTAGATATTTAGAGACTATAAATATGTTGTTTATTGTAAATTGTATTGTCTAAATGAGTGAGAGAGAGAGCGATATGGACAATGTTCTAGTTAAATGGAAGGAAATTATATAAAGACGATAAGCTAAAGTTGAGAAGGCAGTCAAGTCAGTTGAGTTCAGCATTTTGAGTTCAGTTGAGTACAGAGAGAATATTCGAGTACAGCTCAGAAGTTTTATAATCAAGAGTTGTTAACAAGTATTATTCATTGGAGTTGAGGGAGATAGTCAGTCATTGTGAATTATATTGGATTTATTCTGTTTATATTTTATTGTGTCGTCAATAAATTATATGAACCATGGACATGAATTGAGTTTCTCATTATAAACCAGTTTATACAAATATACTTTACAGTGGTTTTCTTTAGATCAGGGGTAGGCAAACTTTTCTACAGAAGGCCACATTGAAAACTTGATTGTTATTGGTGGTCGCATATATTTTGTCTACTTTAATTTACAACGTATGAGCAAAATGAATTAAGGATAATAACCGATGTTTTTATCATTTTATTTCACATTCACACTATATGGTGATTGATTTAAAGAAATCAATTCAACAAGTGAATGCAAATCAAAACTATGCTCCAGAATTATAGAACAGATGAGGTTTTGGCTAAAGCAATTACAACAGCCAAACTGCTGAAGAATTTGGTAGGAAAAAGTAATTTCCTGTAGAAAACACAATATGATCTCGACTAAGAAAGAGACAATTAGACTATGAAGTTTCAGACGATCCAATGCTCGAGCTAGAAATGAGTTTCAGAGTAAATTTTTTTAACTAGATATTGGATACCGTTAGTTCTATCAGTTAATGATCGTATTTATGTGCTAACATCCTTATAGCTACTTATTTGAATTTTTGTATGACATTAAAAACTGGAGATATGCGATAAGAGAGGTTTTCGTAAAGATTGCATGGACCTTCAATTAGCTTTAACATCTGAAAACGAAGATTCAGCAGACATTAATGCAACAGAATCCAGCGATGAATTATTTGCTTTATCAAGGAGAATTAACAGAAAAATCAAGTCCTTAGAGTTATGTTAGACTATCTATGTGGAAATGGACTTGGTTGCTCTCTTTTCCAATGTGTACGTATTGCTAATTTTGCTTAACTCCCGATGGAACAGTGGCGAGTGCATAGAGAAGCTTTTCTAAGTTCAAACTCATAAAAAACATACTTTCGTTCTACCATGTCTCAGGATCATGGTTGGTTTTGCTGCCAACATCGAGTAGAGAAAAGATTGCAGAAGATTTGGATCTGACCGAGGTAATTGAAGAGTTTGCCTCTGCAAAAGGTAGAAAAGCATATTTTTCTTGAATTCTTCAATCCTTTTTAATGCTTGATAAACATGACATTTCATTTTGTTTTATTGTTCATTACTTTTTAATCATATAAAAAAACAAAATTTCCTAAAAATCCACTACGTATTCTTAAAACTCTTTAACTTTGTACAAAGTTACTAAATTTTAAAAATTTGTTTTAAAGAATGAAGACCAGTAACAAAACTATAAATATATCATATTTTTGTTTTCATAATTTGATTTACTTCAAAATAAATAGCATTTATAGAGTTTTCTTAGAAAATGAAAACTAAAAGGGCAGCATTTTTGTCCTTGCCTATATCACAAATATGTCTAAGGCCGGCACTTGGTCAACACTTCAAGTAATTCTTCAGTAAGCTCAAACGAGTGTCTGCTCCGCGGTTAATACCAACAATTGTGCTGTTTCGTACATCAGTACTTTCGTCCAATGCAAGAGAGTATCATAAAAATGTCTTTAAGTTTTTGTATCTTGAAGTTGCTGTAGAATCAAATTGTCACTTATCTTTTTCTCAACATCCTCATTAGTTATCCTGATAAAGAAATGTTGTCAATTTATTTTCGTTCTACATATAGTGTTGTTGCATCTGACAAGCATTCCTTGATGAATTCGCTGTCAGAAATAATAGGCTTTTTTCCATTTTTTTACAATCTTATGGACAGTACCAAGATGGTTTCGCTGCAACGCCTTGCTGCTTCTTTATATTATTAACCAACCTGGCACTTCCTTTTCTCTTGTCATTTGGTTAAATTGTGCCTGAACAAACGTGTTTTGTTTGGTGGTGTCTTTTTTAGTTGTAGGCTACTCTCCTTAAAGACACTCAAACACTCATGTCACAGCAAGCAGACAGCTTTGCTCCCAGCTGCTGGTGAAGCAGTATTTAGCAGTCCATTCAAAATAAAAATTTATATTCGTCCTCGTCTTTTTTTTTTTTTTTGGCAGCACTCTTGGTTAAATCAACGTCTATTCGTTTTTAAATTACAATTTTTGAAAACCTGTCAAAATGTAAGTTGTAAACAAAAGCTCCTTCGGGTCTAGCAGAAAACAGTTTCGAATAGGGATGTTAACAATTACTGTCTAGTAATCACAAATAATTATCTGGAGCCATAAACCGATTTAATATTTCAGATTCAAATCAAATATAATAAAATTTCAAAAAATATAGCAAAAACTCTAAACAAAGAAAAAAAACTTCGATATAGGATCGTAACATATACATGCATTCGGGCCGTGATAATATATGCATGCAGGCCGTAGTTTGCCCACCCCTGCTTTAGAGCATTGAACTATTCTAAACTATTTCTTTATTTATCAAGATAGACTATATTGAGGTGCATGTACAGCTAAACATTTCTCGCTGAAATTTTTTTGATATTCCTTTTGAAGCACTAAATGAAACACCAATAACCTAAACAAAACAAAATTCTTGGTTTGAAATCAATGAAAGATACAACCAACTTGTGAAGACTTTTTTTAATGTATGTATAATTAAACTGGTTGAGAAATGGTTTAAAAAAGAAAAAACCACACAGATAAGTATTGTCATTTCTTTGTATTTTGCACCAGGAACGTCATTGTAAAACTTGCGGACATAAATCATTATTTATTGTAGAGTTGAGTGATGAACACAATCAGAGCTAGGATGCTCTAACATTGACTATTTAAATCCCTAATTGAGGGTGCTGGAGGCAGAATACAGCATATGATTTATCATATATTTGGTGGTTATACCTGGGCATAGTATTAAAATGGGCCTCTGAATTCGCAGAATGAAATCCTTCTGGATATATGAAAGAATGTCATGATATTTTGTGACCAATATTGAATATGAGTTATGTGATGATGTTTGCAATTTGACATATTTGAAAAAAAAATTAATGAATTGCATGTGGCATTATAGGGAAAAGGATCTTTTGCCATTAAAAATGTTGAGGCATGTGAAAAAGGTTTCTAGCAAAACTATATTTCCAATGTAGATGATGGAAAGTTTTTTCTTTTTTCATTACTATGAAAAAAGTGCATTAGAGTGTTGCTTCTGGGATTTGGAGTCATTTACTGAGTTTGGAGTAAGAGCTTACAAGAAGATTTATTGATTTTATATAAATTGAGCATACATTGAAACAATATATGATGACCTTTATCTGGAACTAATTGTTATTCAATCACATCAGCTGATCAATTCTAGTGAAAACATAATAGTATTCTAATTTAGGTCAAATTTCCACATGGGAAAAATATTGATGCAAAAACATTAGTACTAGATCAACACATAACAATATGACATAGCTTTTCTTGCATGAAAATTAACAAAAATATAGATCCTATTTGATCATCTTAAACTTGCATAAACTCATTTCAACAAGCTACCTCAACTTCTAACTTTAATAGAATGTTTTAAAAATGTGCGAGGCTAAATTATTCCATTAATTTACTAGTGTATGTAATTGTAGCAATTATTTTGTTAATTATCAAAAATCTTTTTGTACATCTTGTATTATTTCATTTTTAAGTGATGGTGAAAATGTATACTGATGTTGTATTTTCTGGCTCGTGTTTAAAAAGAAAAATGAAATTGTATACAATATTAAAACCATTTCTTTGACTTTTTACCTGGATGCTTGAAGAGCCTACATCATTTGGAGGTCGATCCAATTATAAGTCAGTTAGTCTCCTAAATCTATATCATAGCATCATTTAATTCAAGATTCACATTGCAATGGATTGAAAGGAGCTTCAGCTGAACAGGTTTTGATAGAACAATCCTTATTCTCACAACTTACAGGTAAAAATATTAATCATTTTCTTATTATTAACACAAGTTATTATATTGCATCATTTTTGCCCCATCATTAATGACATAACACAATTTTAACAACAAGTGCTTATGATTATACCATCTAAATAATTTTTTTTTTTTTAAAAGATATTTGAATATTCTTTATTACAATATCCAAAAATTGTCTAACAAGGGTGTTTGAGATTTCTTGTTTGACAATATTTTGAAAAGAACTGTACAAAGGAAACTTCAAATTGCATTTAGGTAAATGTATATGTCTATTTATAGTAAACTTTGAATTTTATATGTATTGGAAAACTGAATGTTAGAATGTATAATTATGATTAACTACTTTTCCAAGTTTTATAATTTCCTTCTCAAGATTGCATAGATGATGCTGTCATTTATGGATACACAAAAACACACTGTATGGCATTCACTCAAAGGCTACTTATTGCATCGATGATGCTGTCATTTATGGATACAAACATACTGTATGGCATTCACTCAAAAGCTACTGAAGCTTCAATGTCAGTTAACCTCCTTGGAAAAGATTACAAATTTTAAGAATTCTTGCTATATAAAAAGCAGCCGTTATATCAGATGCAGCATTAAAGGTAGGAAAATATTTTTCAGTGGAGTTTGATTTTGAAGAATCATTTGGATTTCCTGTCATTTTGGCGTTTTGACTCCGAAAGGATTTGAATCAAAATTATTTTCCAGCTGAGAGTCCTGAATAAAGTTGTACAATGGAGAATTATCACTAAACATCACCTCATAATGAAACAAAGAAATATTAAACATTCTGAAAATAAATCAATTATTTTTATTAATTATAGTTTTTTTGCAGTACTTTTCTGTAATGTGACATTAAAGATTAATCTTATTAATTAATTGAATTAAAATGTAGTTATATCCACCAATTTTATATTGAGTGTAAAATAAATTTCATTATATGACAAAATAAGTTTTGATTGCATCCTCTTTCATAGCCTTGTACAGCTGTTTTCTATTATTAATTAATATTTTTTTAAATGTATATTATTTAATGATATTTATCGAAAACCTTTACGTTTTATTGTTATTTTGACACTCAATTTTGTTCTGAAACAGATAAAATGTGTTTTATTAAATGTGTAATAAATCCCGAATGATGATAAGCCACATTCTAAATTTATGCATACCATGTGATAATTATTAGCGCTTGAAATTTTTTTAATGATTTAAATAAGTAAAACATTGGCTCTTGGTTCAGAGCCAGTGCTTGGCCTGGAAGAGTGCAACCTCAATATATGACAGAGATACTTGCCCTAAGTGGCCCGTCATTTTCTGTAATCTAATATAAAACTACTCCTCAGGTAGGTGTATGTGGCCCAGTTTGAGGAGATAAGAAGGGACCCTAGACTTGCTGGCGGCAATCCTGCTTAATGGAATCATACATGTACCATGAACTATTCGTATTAAGTCTTGACCATCATTTGGATTTTAAACAAGTGGTATTTCATACATCTCGTGTGGAGAGGCCTCTAACTCCCATCGGGCGCTCCCCAGGTGGCGGATAGGGGAAAGCTCACAGATATGGCAGAGTGCCTAAGGAAATACAATTCTCAGGGCGGACCAAAGCAGGCAACTACTGCCTTCAGAAGTAGTGGAGGGATCCAAAGGCTAAGGGACCTAACTCCAAACAAAAGGCAGCTACCCACAAGGGCTGTGAAGGCAACACCCTAGTGGTTGTGCACAGGGCTAACTACCCAGTCATGTAAAAAAACACTAGTTACGAAAGCCAATCAACAATTCAAAAACCGGACTGATTCAAATGGAAACCGACTTTCGCATGATCATGGACATGATTACTGGCTAGCGATTTGAACGTGTTAAGCCTATACAGAGCAGGAGCCCTAACCCGCCTCTCACTGTTAGCTTAGAAAATACAAAATAAAAATAGCAGCACTCAAACTGATGGAAAATTCAGACATACTAAAAACAACAGAGTATACCATCTTTTATAGTGGAAATACCACAACACATTAGGAAACAGGTTTTGCCATCAGGAAAAAACATCCTCAATCAAATAATTGGCTTTAAAACCAACCAATGAAAGATTGTAGCAGCCTCAGGATTCTGTGGCAAAAATGTTCAATATGACCCTAATATGTGCCCATGCACCCACTTTGTAAGATTCAGAAGGAATACCAAAGAGGAATTCTATGATGCCCTAGAAAGGTTATATGAAGAAGCACCTAGACATGATATCAAATTAGTGTTAAGAGACTTCTAACGTTTAAGATTGTGAAACAGTATACAGACAGACAATTGGAAGCTACAGTCTGCTATTAGAAGAAAGCAACGATAATGGAACGCGTCTGATTGATTTTGCATCTGGGCAAAGGCATGACCATTAGTAGCACTAAGTTTCCACACAAAAGAATACACAAAGAAACATGGAGGTCACCAGATGGGGTGACAAGAAATCAAATAGATCACAAAGCATTAGACAGGCGACATGGTTCAGATTCAAGATTTTGCCAGAAGCTCTAGAGCAGGATGGCCGACACAGACCACATGTTAGTCAAAAAATAAAGAAGATAGACAAAAATAAGTATCTTTCACAACACAAAAGCAAAGATAACAAACCAATTTGACTGTGAAAAACTAATAAAAGAGCCACAAACAAAAGAAAAATATGCACAAGAAATTAAAAAAGCAAACTAGAAAACACTAGATATAGATAATACTGAAAATCTAAATAACCACTGGGAAAAAGATTAAATAAACCATAAAAAAACACAGCGGAAAGTGTCATAGGGTACAAGCAAAAGAAGAAAAGAGCTGAATGGTATGACGATGAATGCAAAAAGAAGTGGAAGAACGAAACAAATTGAGGATAATAATGCTACAAAAGCAACAAGAAAGTCAATCACGCATACACTGAGGCTAGAAGGAAAGGCCACCAAAATATGCAGAAAGAAAAAACGTGAATGGGAAAAGGGAAACTAAAAACTAGAGGAATACCTAAAAGAAAGAAACAAGAAAATGTACATGGCCATCAAAGAGGAAAGTAACGGCTTCCAAGCAAGATCTCACATGTGTCTTAACAAATCAGGTTTACCTGCTTATAGAAAATGAAATGGTTCTAGAAAGGTGGCGGAATATTTTGAAGAAATGCTGAACATTAAAAACCACAGCTAAAATGATGTACCAAACATTGCAGAGGATGATGGGGGCAGAACAGAAGAACCAACCATAGAAGAAATAAATACATATTAAAAAGACCAAAAACAATAAAGCACCAGGAGAAGATAACATAAATGCTGTGTTACTCAAATATGGAGGACGCACACTACACTTAGAAATACACAGGATGGTCAATAAAATATGGCAAGAAGAGATAATAACAGAATGGGAAAACAGCCTTAATAGTTCCGCTTACACAAGAAAGGTTCTAAACTTAACTGCAACAACTACAGAGGAATCTCACTTCAACACTGTTTATAAAATACTAACAAAAATAATAGCCTGCAGAATAGGGAATTTCAGTGAAACAGTATTAGGTGACTATCAATGTGGTTTCAGGCCTAGCAGAGCAAAACCACAGACCACATCTTTTCCTTCGAAACACTCTAGAAAATAAAGCAGAGCATAATATAAACCTACATCAGCTGTACATAGATTTCAAGATGGCATATGACAGCATCAATAGAAATTATCTTTATTAAAACATTAGGGAGGAGCAGGTCCCCAACAAGCTCATTAGACTAGTATCGTGATACATTAAACAACTCTCACAAGCTAAAGAAAATCCAAGGAAAGCTCAAGAGAATTGGAAGGGCAAAACCAATGACACCTTAGACAAGGAGACTCCCTTTCGTGGCATACTTTAACTTAACCCTAGAAAAAGTCATTAGCAAGAAACGACAGTTGATGTTTGGTGAAAACTATACCCACACTACCCCAGAAGTGAAAAAACAAAGTCTATGAAAACAGGAACAATATTTACAGAACCTAATCCAATACCTGCATATGCTGATGACATAACATTGATAGGAAAGCAAAGCAAGGATATAGCAAAAGCATACATATAGAACAAACAGTAGCCCAGAAAGCAGGTTTAACAGCAAACGAAACAAAGACTCAATATATGCTGTTACAAAGAAATGAAAAAGAAGGAAGAGAAAAATTTTCAAAATCAGTGATAGAGCATTTGAAAGAGTAGAAAACTTTAAATACCTGGGATCAACCATAAGTGAGAAAAACGATATAATGATAGAGATAAAAAACAGAATAGAAGTAGGGAACAGAATATATTATACACTGCATAAAATACTGAAACAGACTGATCTCCAGAAAAATTAAAAAAACCATATACAAGACAATGATCCTACAGCAAATATATGGTATTAAACATGGACCATCAGCAAACAAGCAGAAAATATGCTAAACACTTAAAAGGAAAACATTTAGGAAAAACAGCAGCAGGGCCAGTAAAGGACAATAATCAGTGATAAAGTGGAACCAATCTGTATTGCACGAACTGTATGAAGAACCAAATATAACAGCTGAAATTAAAATGAATAGATTATGGGTAGGGCACATAGAAAGAATGGAAAACAACAGAGGTCCAAAAAACGATTTATAATATTAACACCTAATGAGAAAAGGCCCAAAGGCAGGCCAAGGCAGAAGCAGATGGTTGGAGGAAGTGGAGAAAGACCTTAAAGCCATAGGAGTGAGAGAGTGGAGGAAGAAGACCATGGATCGGGAAAAAGTGGAGAAGTGTAGTATGAGCAGGCCAGGGCCCTAAAATGTAAGGCCTGTAGAGCCAAAGCAAAAAGAAGAAGAAGGTATTTCAGGCATAAGGTAAATGACAGGAGTTTTTAGATGTTTGGTGACAGTAAATCAGTGTCTCAAAAGATTAAGCTTCACTAGCTGGTTACATGCTTTGCATATTACTGTTGGTTTAATGATGCCTCTTATTGTGTACAAATTCAGAATGTAAATAAAGAAATATGAAAGAAGATATTTTAAGACGTTATGCAAGTAGGCTTACTAGATATACAAACGCTTGGAAAAGCTTGTATTGTTTAATTGTATTACACTTAGTCTTTTTCTAAGAAAAATTTAACGATCATATGATTGGGGTATACAATTTACTAATTGTTGCATTATTAGTTGCATTGCGATTTGGTATTAGTTCTTTTGTTATATGCAGATTTCCCATCATCATTTTTTTTTGGTCATGATTGTGAGGTTAAAGACATTTATTTTGTTCTAAGCACACATCTAAATTATTCCACACTTTTGAACACTGATTGTTAAGTTTATAAAGAAAAAAATGTTTGAAATACCAATCAGTGACCCTGCATAATAATGCTACCTTTATTAAGGCTTTTAGTAATTTGGTCAACATTTTACATAACATGTTTCCCTCCTCATTTCCTGCTGCTTTTTTTTTTTTGCTTCTTAAAGTTAGCTGTGAAATCAATGAAAATTCTTATGCAAACTAAGGCACAATTTTTTCAGGGCCTAAGGAGACTGCAGCATTATTAACCACTGTTAATCCAATCCTCCTGATTATATTGTTTACTTTGTATCTTTTTTTAATTGTTTTATATTTGGCTGACAATGTATGACACTCACTTTAAAGGTTACATACTGAGGTAGCTCTATAATTTTTTTAGATTTTAGACCAGAATTTTATTACAATAATTATTCAGGCTCGAAACTTTTGAAAAGCATAACATAAACATTTATTCCTACAGGCCAAAAGGTGACCTGTTAATAAACTTGTTAATTAAAAACAATGACTGTCTTCTCCACCTCCTAGTTATAATGAAAGTATGCAGCAGAATCCATCTTTTCCTGCAAGAGCAGCATTTAAGTCAATTTTTTCTATTTTTGGTTTTAGTTTTAATACAGTAAAATTTAGTTCATACATCTGTGATTTGATAAATCATTATTTTTAATGTTTAGCCTTTCAGCCATCTTATGGCACTGTAAGTCAGCCTCCATCTGGTGCTTTTCAGCCTCCAGCATATCCACCGATCAACAACCTATCCTCCATCAGGTGCATATGATAATAAAAGACCAACAGAATATTCTTCTCAGCCTTTTAGTTTTCCACAGGCAGTTCCTTCTATCATTCTAATAATGTTGTTATTCAGTCCCCCACACAACAAGTAGTAGTTGTTGGCGGTCCAGCTTATGGTACAGGGTAATATATTTTCTTGAGAAAAGTATTATAATTAGCTTTTTGTTTTAATGTTTCCATTCTTTTTAAATAGGAAAAAATTGTTCACCTTTGAATAAAAATATCTATAAGCCCCCCCCGCCCTTTAACCAGTTGATATGTTCTTTTATCACACCGCTCAATGAAACGATCAAATTTGCAAATAAATTGTTCATGAAAATGAAACAATATTTTAGCGATATTGTTAAATGGAAAGTTTGGTGTTGGTTTCTCTTTGTCCGGAATGACTTAACGCAGTGTTTCTCAAAATTTTTTCGCATGTACCTTAAAGGTGCGAAAGTATGTCTGTGGGTACCTCACACATTAACTTCTGTTCTTATTGAAATAATTGTATAATTCTTATGCTATGACCTGCTGACCTTTTCAGGATTAAGGTTACTCTTGAGGACGATTTCACATGTCTTGAGTTCTGTGCCATTTTATTCTTTCCTCTTGGTGTCCTTTGGTTGCCTAATGCCATGCGTCAGCGAAGATGTAATCATTGTGGAGCAGTTTTTGGATAATTTGATTAATTTATGGTATTGGAATGAAATACTATTTTGTATTTTAGGAAATATAAAATTGCTACATTTTTTTAAACCTTTCTAAATACATTGTTTCAAAGAATGTTTTATAGTATATAATATTTTATATATTTCATAGTTATTAATTTTTTTGAAACTCTAATCCTAATATTACTAGAAATAATATTTTTACCATAATTAAAAATGTATCATCTGTTTCTATATCCTCTATAACAGTGTTTCCCTAAGTGTGGTACATGAGTCTAGGCATTGCTAATTTATTGAGAACATTAACCAAAAACATGCACTGCTAAAACGAAAATAAAGAAAAGGGGAGAAAACATGACCGTAAAAACATGTGCAAGATTTTTTTTTAATTAAGGGTACTTAATATTACGAAAATTTTAAAAGTGGTGTCGTAGATGTCGAAAAGTTTGGGAAACATTGCTCTATAACATGGAGTTGAAAAAATTGCTACATTCTGTCACTAAATCTTCACTGAATCACTATTTTTTGTGTTAGTTGTAAACTATTAATTATTGAATTATTTGAAAATGAAAGGACTCCTTTCTTGTGTTGTAAATCTAGCAACACACACACACACTAAAGATTTCATTACTGTTTTTGAGAATGCCTGTATTTAATTTCAACATTTACTGGGCAATTAAATCATTGGTTCACATTTTATTTTGTCTCGTACAACAAATGAAACAATTATGAGCTTTATTTACTAATATAGCAGGCTAAATTTTTCAATTCTTACGATTCTAAACACTGTTAAAGGCTATCATTGTTCATTTTAGATGCCAACAGGCCAGCTAGCGCTTGAAGATTTTTCTTTGTCCGTCAACTTAAAAATAACTTTTTTTCCAGGGCAAACCCAAAGTAGAAGGGGGAGGGGAATTGTCAATAATGAGAATATTATGTTTATTGTGTTTCTCAGGCCTACTTTGGCCCTCAAAAACTCATTTGTACAATTTTTCAAGTGATACGCGCCTGCATGTTGCAGCATTATTATTGTCAGGGAATGCTCAGACCAATGGCCCCATCTGGCCCAAGCATAAGAAGGCTGTGCTTGAGTCTTAATATTTTCTCAACTTTCAAAGTGTTAGTAACAATTGCACAGAACACTTACGCTTCAAAGGACCTTGGCCAAAAAGCTATTAAGACCATTGCACTTTGTTGAGTTTAGTACTACTCCTATGTCGCCCCACTTGCCACATCTAAGGTTGCCACTGGTGGTCAGTTATATAGCCTGTTTTGCTCTGGGTCTCGCCTTCACCCCCATACCCCATAAACGACACTCATGTAACAAGAGCTTTATGTTTTCGGAGCCAAGAGCTGGAGACTTTCAGAGGCATGTCCTATGTAAACGTACATCCAGGGCCTTGATTGAAATGTATACTTACAGAGGCCTTGTTAACACTGATACATTTATTACAATTACTTATGATATTCTAATACAAGTAATTAACTTTTTATTTAAATGTTTCATTATTTTACATTTGTTATTGATATTTTGATTTTATGAGAAATAAAATCATTTAAAAAATTATTTTTAAATTTATTACTTGATTTATATACTCAGGCGCGCCAGCTTACTGGGCATATATATATATATATATAAAAACTCCATTTTAGGGGTCCATAGTTTCTTTTGCACTGGGGCAGAGTGTAGCCTTAACAAACCTAATTCAGCCTCTGCAGAATTTCAAAGGCTCATTCCAAAAATAAGCCAAAATGCATTTAAAATGCATTTTCAAATGGCTTAAGTAATTTTCACATTAAATGATTAATGCAC
Source organism: Bulinus truncatus (assembly GCA_021962125.1). Lineage (NCBI taxonomy): Eukaryota > Metazoa > Mollusca > Gastropoda > Planorbidae > Bulinus > Bulinus truncatus. The sequence continues at coordinate 10,379,404 of JAGDYQ010000009.1, read as the reverse complement.
GTTTCTCTATGTGTACCTTTCATTTTCTGGGGCTGAAATTTCTGTAAAAATTATATATGTGCCGCAGTTGAATTGGTTGGCTTTAACTATTATAGACTTAATCCGAGGTGTGCAACTTTTCGGTAGTCTGCCAGTTTAAAAAATCTACTCTGTCAGAGGCTGCATGTAATTATCATCAGTTTGCCCAAAACAGTTGTATTGATACAAGCATAAACCTTTTTGATAGAAAAAAATACCAAGAGAGAATTTATTTAGCTTTTTCTGCCTGAACTGGTTTAGTTGTAGATAGTTTAGTAAAACTGCATAAGGTTTGTGGTTTTAAAGACGTATGTTATCTTGCGAATAGATGCTAGTCACTACGCTCAAACCAGACTGCGGCCTAAGTGAAGAAACGATCAGTCATCTTTGCTTTTCTGCCTTAGGATGTTTGGTACTGAAATTAAGCATAAGAGAAAACTTGTATTGATGTAATTTTATTTCAACATGAATGTCAATTATGTAATGATGTCTTACTAAATTAGAGAATGTAAAAATGTTAGCGAACCTTAATGTGCACAGAAGATCTACACATACAACTAATACACAAATAGATAATGTGCATATGTGTACCCAGATGCATATTGATTTACTTAGAATAGATTTTCAAATTGGAAAATCTGGTAAAATATCCTTCGAGCCTGATTCAAGAAAAAAAGTACAGATTCTTTTCACATCGATTCATCATCCCATTAGTTTGATAATTTCAACCCGAAGATGATATGGAACTTTCCAGAAAAACATCTGATAAAATATTTCAATCTTTCTCTTTAAATTGACTTTTCATCACAGTATCGTGGCTGCAATAAATTTCAGCTTTCTTGCAGTATCAAATTTGTCTACGTCTATTCCATGTATTTCTGCGTCGATCTATCCCATTTCTGCAGAGTGCATGCTGGAGCACAGGAGGAATCAGATACAGTATCAAATGTGGGCTGATAACTTTGATAAACCTTGGTCATCATTTGTCTCTTGAATGAATTATCCATTCAAACGTTTTTTTTTTTGGCATTTCACTGCTGACATCCACTAGCACTTATAGACGGTATTCTTGAGCAGAGCACAAAATTAATTTTATTATATTTTTGGAATATATATTATATTATTTAAATGCTAATAACACAATTTAATTGAAAATCTATTAACCGCAGTGGCAGTATTATATTAGGATCAGCTTATTCTATTCTTGTATTTAATGTGGCAATGCTGAATTTTATGGCCAATTACACCATCTGCGAAATGAGTATCATGGACTATGTAATAATCAGTTTAGGCTAGGAGAATTTACAGTTGGCACTGAGATGGTTTTAATTATCTGGCCACTTAGCTTAGCGGAAGTGAAATTATTAGTTTTAGGCAGACGATAGATTTTGCAGAGACAAGAAGACGACTTGATTCCTCATCCATCATTTTTTTATACCATGTATGTATTTTCGTGAATAAGAATAAATAAATAAACATTTATATATATATGTGATACTACCAAGTCTATTCAGTGATTTACACATGTGATTCGTCTCATACATGTGGACATTAAATAATAATCTGACATACACCAAGTCAATATGAATAACTCCGAAGAGACGGTATTATACACCTACCAAGAAACTGAAGTACCACGAAGATATAATATACATACAACTGATCTACTAATCGACACACAAAACTAGCTATGACATGAATGGTGGCTGCGGTGAAGTTCCAGAAAGAACATATTATATGAATGGTATACAGCGGTGAAGCACTGAAAGATTTACAAGATCTACATGTTCCTGATTTTTACATCTGTGTTCCATCCACCAATATACAGTACTTAACTGTAATATATACAACTATACTTGCTTCATTTGTTGGACTTCATATTTTTACAACTGTTGAAACATCGCCACAGCAGTAAATCTCATAATATTTACATCAGTTCTTTTTACTAAATCCTCGTGTGGGTGAAAAAGAAGGTGAGCCAAAAAATTAGCAGACCTAGCCAAATTGTGGCAGACCGTACCGTACCGTATCAGGAGAGCCATGAAATGACTACACTCTGACCTATTTACATCTACCGAAGCAGTCTACACCTTCCGAAACTATACTTTTTACAGCACTCTACACCTGAGATCCGAAGTCCGAAGTAACAAGAAAGGCATTTTACAGTGATTTCATGTTATTTAATTATAATTGTTGTTTTTATTTGCAAACTGTGTCAAATTTATTATATTAGTATGTAATGTTTAGAAACAATTTTTTTTACATCCTTGGTATATAGTTAAATATCTATTTGAAAAGTTCTAATTGCAAAATTAGTTAAATTAAAATAAATATATTGTTTTCATCTAGATATTTTACTTAAAATATTTGTTTAGAAGTAATTCGTATCGTAGTCTTTTTTTTTTTACAAGTAATCTTGTAAAGTTGTATATTTGTTTTCTATTGCCTAACTCTAAATTTAATTAAATATTAACTTAGTCTGTAAAATTTTTACATTTTTTTTAGTAATAGCATATTAAGTTAGAAATATTTTATTTATTGTACGTTTTCATTTGTCACTTATATTATTTTTACATACTGAAATACTGAAATATACTATATATACATATATATATAAAATAAAAAACCAATACAGCATAAATAAATTAAAATTAAGAAATCAATTATATAAATAATTTGATAAAGAAAATAAATAAATTTTAGAATGGCTGAGCAACTAGTATCATTTGAATACTATAAGTTGGACAAGGCAAAAATGTTGGGTTTGACAGGTGAAAAGTTAACCAATTTGTTACAGAGAGAATAGATATGACAAAGAAGATAAAATAGAAGCAGAAAATCGAAAGGCAGACAAAAAGAAAATAGAAGCAGAAAAAAAATAGAATAGAAGAAGAAAAAAATAAAAGGGACGAAATACAAGCTGCGAAAATAAAAGATGCAGAAATACAAGAAGAAAAAAATAAAACAAGAAATAGCATTACAAAGAGAAAATACAGATGGAAACTAAGAGACATACAACTTAAAAGATTAGAACTAGAATCGCAAAATCAGAATATTATAGTAAAACAAGAGAATCAAAAAACATATAAACATAAAATAAAAATACAACCTTTTTCTGGTAAATCTGGTGAAATAGACCAATTTTTCCATAATATGGAAATGCAATTTAAACTAAATAACATAGACAACCAGAATGGAAAAACTATTTATACCAATCAGTCACTGAGGATGCACTAAAAGCTTTAAATAACATAAGAGACAGTGACACATCAGATTACAGTGAAATAAAGAAACAACTCCTAGATCATTTTAACAAAACAGAAGACTATTATAGAAATTTATTTGATAACAGTACATTAGGTTCTAATGAACATCCTCAGGCATATATTAATAATTTAGAGGCCAATTTGAACAATTGGATAAAGATGTCTGGAATAGATGAAAATAGTGTGATTGAAATAAAAGAGCTACTTCTGTGGACAAAGTACTAACACTTTGTACATCAGAACTATTCACATTCATAAAACAAAGAAAGGTTCATAAGAAGATAGAGTTAATTTCTGCCATGTCGGATTTTAGGGATAGTAATGTAAACACTCCAATGTTCAGTTCAACACAAAATAAATTTAATCTCAAGGAAAAAATAGTGTTACCAGGAAAAGATTTAGTAGCTTACCTCCTAGGTTTAACAATCCATGTCAAATTCGTCACAAGATAGGACACGACAAGCATACTTGTTGGTTTAGGGAAACAGCATACAGACAATTATCAAAACAGAAACAGACAGTATTATAACTATGGGGATAGAAACAAATATTTTAATAAAAGACAACATAAATATAACAATAAGAGACAATCACCAAACACTAGTCCCATAAGAAAACAAGAAAATAGGGGTAGATCAAGTCAAAGACACCTTAACAACATACATAACTGTAACATGATGGAGGGCAAGGGAGAGTTAATTTTATCCTTGTTATGTAGATGGTAGGAAAGTAATGTGCTTGAGAGACAGTGGCTGTACATGTATTATTCTGGATTCAAAATTAGTTACAAGAAACAAATATTAGAGGGCATAGAGGAAATAAGAATGGGAAAGCAGAGAAATTAGGTGAATGTAAAACAGCAAAATTTATATTGAAACACCTTGGATTAGTGGAGAAATAAAAGCACTTTTAATGGATTCACCAATAACATCATTAATAATAGAAAATGTGGAAAATATACAAGATGATTCCCAAGAAATGTATATGAAATGGTTAGAAAACAGAGAATTAGAAATAATTATAGAGGAACCGTTAGAGACAAATACAGATAAAAACATATGTACACTATTCAAAAGCATACAAAATTGGAATGGTACCTGAGAACATTGTAAATTTTTGAGAGAGAGTAGACACAGTAGCCACACAGAACAATGTTAAAGAAGAAGATAAATAACAGTTCAAATAGATAATTTACACAACCACCATTTGGCAAAATCACTAGCAGAAAAACAACCAAGACAATTATACAGTATTAAAAACTAAACTAATAAATAAATTAAATGATGACAGCAATTCAGTTGAGGTTGGAAAAGAAAATACTATAAAGAATACAAATACAGTAAATAAATCTGATCATGAATGCATTAATTGCAGTAGAAAATGCAGATCATTAAGAAGATTAAATAAACACATAAAACAAAAAACATAGTTACAACCTTAACCAAAATTAATGCAATGACTAGAGCACAAGCTAATAAAGAAACAGTACAAAACAATACCCTGAATCTAGTAGACAAAACAACATTTTGGATATTGATAGGGATAAACTTAAAACATTACAAGAACAGATGAAAGTTTAAAAAATTTATTTCAATAGAGAGGAAAATGAAAATAAAAACATAATATATAAGGTAGAAAATGACATTTTAATAAGAAAATACACTAGGTATAACAGGTCATTTAAACAAATAATGATTACTACAGTTTTAAGAAGATATACTAAAAGCAGCTCATGATTGCTACTTGGCAGGTCATTTGGGTGCTAAGAAAACACTAGATAGAATTAGAAGATATTGTTACTGGCCAGGTGTCATAGGAGAGGTAAAAAGATTTGTTAAGGCATGTAAGAAATGTCAACAATATAATCACCAAAAAACAGGACCAAAACATGAGCTCCCATACAAGAAAGTGACACAACAAACATTCCTTGGTAAAATTGCTATAGACTCATTTCAGTAATGTCCAATAGAAGACATAGATATATTTTAACAATGATAGACTTAGCAACACGCTGGGTTGAGGCAATTCCATTAGTAGATATAACTGAAGAAACAATTTGCAAAGCATTATTGTCTATTTTTACAACTTTTGGTTTTCCTAACACTCATTATCAGACAATGGTGACCAATTTAAATCACATCTTACTCAAGCATTTACTCATATGCTTAACATTACACAGGTATTTACAGCTAGGTACGACCTCAATCAAATGGTCTCATAGAAAGAGCAAATCAAACCATAAAGACCATGTTAAGAAAAATAATTAGTGATCATGGACAGATTGGGACACATTCTTACCTTTAATTTTATTCGTGCATAGAGAAATACCCTCAAGTGAAACAACAGGTTTTACACCATTTGAACTCATGTTCGGTTCAAATCCTAGAGGACCATTGACAATTATTCAGTGAAAATATAATTAATACAGATAAGGAACATATTAGTCCATTTGAATTGGTAGACAAAACCACAGAAGTAACATACTGTATGCAAACAAATATGCAGAAGAAAATCTCATAAAGAAAAAATAAATACCATAGGACTTTAAAACAAAAACAGGTGCTTAAGGGAATTTAAAGTTGGGGATCTTAGTTTATGTATTGATACCCAAAGATAATGAAATTGGATGGAGAGGTCCATATAAAATAGTAAACAAAATAGGAAATGTGGACTATTCAGTAGAAATAAAATGGAGTGGTAGAACATTTCATATTGATAGATTAAGAGATATTTTAGATCCTCCCACTGAATTAGAAACCATTGTACAACAGATTCAATCTTTTAAATTGTTTAATTGCAGATAAATAATTTTATAGTTTAGAAAACAATATTAATGACACTGATCAGATTCCAGTAATAAGTTTAGATCAACAGGATGACATGAATAAGATTAATTTTGCACCAGACATACCTGCAGATATTAAGAAACAACTAATAGAAACATTAAATTCCTTTCAAATGTAATTTCTAACAAACCAGAAAGACAAACATAATAAAATTATCTAATCAAATTAAAACTAAAGAACCAATTATGACATTCCAGTTAAATACAGAACTGAAGTTCAAAAAGAAATAGAACAATTACTAAATAGTGGTTTAATTAGAGAATCAGATTCCAGCTATTGTTTTCCAATAGTGGTAGTAAAGAAAAATAATGGCAAAATTCAGTTTATGTTGTGATTACAGAAGCTTAAATTCTATTACAGTGATAGATAACCTTTACCAAACATTGAAGATCAGTTCAAGAAATGTCAAATGCCATTATTTTCACACACCTAGATTTAACTAGAGGCTTTTGCAGATAGAAGTTCAGGAAGATTTAAAACAATATACAACATTAAAACTATGAAGGATTTTATGAGTGGAATGTTAGGTTTTGGTTCAGGTGAACAGCATTGCAACGTTCACTAAGATGATGAATAAGTTATTAAGAAACATTGAAAACATATTGTGTATGACATATGTATTTACACTAAAAACTTATCAGATCACATAGACAGTTTGAATAAATTACTAGAAATTCTTCAAATTAACAATTTAACAGTATCACCTGAGAAAATAAAATATTTAAAACATAGATTTTCTTGGATATCATATTGGTCAAGTGATTAGTCACACCAACAAACAAATATTCTTAAAAGAATTTTTGATATTCGCATTCCAGAAAAGAAAAAGAAGTTAGATCTATTATAGATTATGCAGGGGTTTTTTTGCTCAATAAGAGGTGGTGGGTCTCTGAAGTTTTTAACTTTACCGTGAAGAAACTATAAGAGGTGCCGGTTACTAGAGAGCCGGATCGCAGATCCGGCGCGCTACATGGCAAAAAAAAAACTCAGATTATGCAATTTTTATAGAAAATTTATTCCTAACTTTGCAAACTTAATTGAACCTTTAGTGAAATTAACTAAGAAAAGATGCAACAAAAAGTTGAATGGAAATTCAGAATGTGACAATGCATTAAAGAGAATAAAACAATGTTTTGAAGAAAACCAATTTAAGTTCAATAGATATGACAAAGAAATTTATTGTAGGCACAGACGCTAGTAAAAACACTAATCAGTGGATGCCTATATCAGATAATATTAATAAACCAATACTATATTTAAGTAGAAAACTGTCAGACACTGAAAGTAGATATTCAGTAATAGAACTAGAATGTTTAGCTTTAGTTTGGACAATAACTAAATTAAGCAAATACTTGCTAGGCAATGAGTTCACTGCGTTACTAGATCACAAACCTTTAGCTAACCTGAATACCAAAAGCATAAATAATGCTAACCAACACGCTGGTCTTTGTTATTACAAGACTAATGCACAATATAAAATACATTAAAGGGTCAAGTAACCATATCCCAGATATTTTAACGAGACTCAGTCAGAAATAAGTATATTTTTTTGGCAAACATATTGAATTATTTAAACATAGAAAATGCTGCATTGGGACCAGAGCTGTGCACGGGAGTCAAAATCACACCCAGTCCCACCCACTCCCGCGTTTTCAAAACCAGTCCACCTGCCTCAAAAGAAATTCCTCCCAGTCCCACCCCGCTCCCCAAAAGAAATTCCTCCCAGTCCCACTCCGCTCCCGCGAAAATTTTTCCCCAGTCCCACCAGCTCCCGTCAAAAAAATTCTATAACTCATAAATAATGGTTTAAAAATTTGTTTATAGAAATGCACAGCTATATTGCTGGCATTATCTGTCACATAAAAATTATTTGTTCGATGCGCTTCGTATTCTTCTAACACATGTTTCACACTTTCTTTGATGTTATCACCCGTATGTTTTTCATTTAATGAATGTGTTGATAGAACAAATGATTCCATTATCCATTTATCAATGAAATGTATTGTCACAGTAATATAGCGACCACTTTCATCGTGAGACCAAAGGTCGGTTGTTATTCCAAATCTTTTAATTCAGATAATCTTTCTTCATAAGATTTTTTTTCTTTTCTCCACAACATTACCCAAATGCCTTAAACAGTTGTGGCACAAGGCAAAATCTCATTAACAGGAACATTCCCATATTTTGCACCAACGTTTATCAACTTTGCAGCCAGTTCTTGGAAACCACAGCCTTCGACAAATGAAAAGGGCTCATACTTAGCGCACATTGGTACAATGAAGCCAGGGATTTCTGTTTTAACCTGAACTGGAACCTGTTTAACAATCTTCTCTTGACTTGGAGGAAGCTAGTCATTGGGCGACTTCTTGGAACTGATCTGTTTTTACAAACTCGAGATGCTTCCACAGACCATTCGTACCATCGTGTGCCTTCCAAGTTATAATGGTATCGCATCTTGTACATACTGCGAATGGCACATCCTCACCATATCCAAGCGCAACGATTGAAACTTTCCCAAATCTTGCTCTTACCACCTTTATTTACGTAAAACTGAATACGCTCGCTTTTTGCGTAAACTAACTTTTGGAATGTTTGCTTTATTATCCATTATTTGAAAATTAAAAAAGAGAATTAGAGAAGTATGTCTATCTGTTTCACTTTATTTGCTCGTTCTTTGTCACAACTCGAAAACCAATCAAACTCGAGGCGTTGTTAGTACAATGATTTATTTACATACATGTACATCAGAAATTCATCAGAATACAAAAGTCCATAAATGAATACACTTCAATAATTCAATTCTGCCTCAACTCTGACTAACTAGAGACTTAAAACTCTTCATAACTACAAATTTCTCCTAACTTCTTAATTAATCAATGTCCAAATCCAGCCAATATTTATACCCAAATGTCCGTGCCCTAATTACCTTAAGTACGTCAGTCCCTTCAGTATTTTCCTAACTATCTAATCTTTCTAGGGAGCGTCACTTCATCGTCATTATTAACCCTACTAGCCTGTCCGACGCTGCCCTCTCTTGGCTCCCACACCTTTGCTGTCTACTATTCTATTGTTTCCCCACCTTGTCCTAAGTCGTCTGTCACCTTGTCACCCTTATTGGTATCACTCCTAACTCTTAGATATCTATTATATTAAACGTCGGGAAGGATAGTTTCTGTCTCTAAATCTACTCTAGTGTTTTGACCTAAATACCAAGAATGTCAAGGAAAGGCCATGAACTAGGTGTGTATCATACATCACAAATCATCCCAAGATCATCCGTGCGATTTGATTGATTCATCAGAAGTCTGCGAGTCTCAACTCAAACAAAACTCCAAACCCACGGGACTCCCACAAAAAACAAAACCAATCCCATGGAACTCCCGATAAATTTATTTCCAATCCCGCGGAGTCCCGCGGATTCCGCGGGACTCCCGCGAATCCCGATCCCGTGCAGCTCTCTACCCTGTGCTCATGTTTTTAACTATGATTGCTGTAAAAGAGTACTCAATTTTGGTGTCACGCCTATATTGTGGTCATGCTATGCTAAGGTGCCTCCGCCCCAGAGTAACACCAGTATTAAAATGTTTATTCAAGTTGATGCATTTCACATAATTTGCAGTAAAAAGAGAAACAGAATTCTATTTTATACATTTTTAATCAATTTTATTTATTTATTTTAATGATATTTAACCGATACAAAAAGAAAGAACATAATAATGCAAAAATTTTCTATGAAACTACTTCATCTCTGAAAGCTAAACAAACAACAGCCTTTTCATGTCCACTGTAATTTCTTTGATTTGTCCACTATTTACAATCTAAAGTCTTGCATTATTATCAGATGATGCTGTTATGAATACAAACATGGAAAAGCCATTTTACCATAGATGGCATTAAGCACATTATTTCTTAGAGACTGAAACATATTCACTATATATGACTGGCTGGTAATAAACATCCTTCTTAAGCCTCAAACTTGAAATCAAGACTCAATCCAACCATGAAATTTTGCATGTTGATTTTGTGTTTTTTAATACGCAAATGTTACCCGACCAGCAAACCGGAATTTTTTTTTCCACCGACCAGCAATAGATGCGCATGCGCGACTAAACGGACTCGGACTGCATATTTGTCACGGGCTGGGCACTAACTATCGAAACCATCCCCTTATTCAACCCTTGACTTAATAGTATTAATAAAATTAAGACGTATATTATACCATGTATAGTAGTATACGGTTCCCGTTCTCAAGTTCTCCACCCTTTACTCCCACCGTAATTGCGTCATATCGCAGGTGGTCAACGGAACCTCCGTTGACGAACAGTGCCACGGTTGGCAGAAATACATTACATTCCACGGGGAATTCTCTGACCACTGGGCTTCTGTTCAAAGGCCGACAAAGGATAGATGTCCAGTTACTTCTATCTTTGTCGGTATGACGTACCTCCACCTCCCCCCCCGTCCTCTCTAAGGGGGGAAGTCAGCTCCACCCCCACCCCTATCCTGATTGAAAGAGAAAAGAGCGGAGATAATTGATTGGCCAAGGGTCACATAAGAAAGTGTTTGAGTAACGTAAGATAGTGGCAGGGACATTCGACCAGTGGGCCGAGTCGTGTCGAGTCAAGATTCGACTGAGTGGTCTTGGGAGAGACGAGTCGATCAAGTGAGAGAGAGAGAGAGAGAAGGGGTGATCTACTGAGAGAATGTCCCTTTGATTCTATTCATTTATACTGGATTAATTTTTGGCATTTTTGGATTACCTTTGCTTATGATTTTAAAGACCACCAGATCTCTGTTACGGACTGGTGTCTCTGTAAATAAATATATTTTGTTGCTGTACACACGACTTGTTGAATTGATCATCGTCACTTATTGTACGTTTAATTGCTGGCAGACTGTGTGGTAGAAACACAAATACAAATACGGGTCATCATTGAGTCAGCCCCTCATACTCTTAGCAACAAGCCAAGGGCACCCTCAGGGTCCTCAACAATAGCTATTGCATATTTTTTTTGTTTCCTCGGGCTAGGGTTAGGCGCAATATCTATAGCTGGATCCCAAAAAAATAATACAGAGTCCATCTAGTCGCACATGCGCACATCTATTTCTGGTCGAAGAAAATTATTACTTCAGTTTGCTGGTCGGGTTACAACTGCGTTTAATATCAGTACGTTTTTGTAGCTTTCAAAAGCTTATGATAGCATATCAATATTTGATTTACTCAATTATATTTCAATACTATTTAAAAATTTTTCCTCAACTTGTGTGCTTTAAATATACAGACTTATTTTAAGGATTTGATTTTATAATGGAGTTTATTACTTATAAATCAAAATAAAAAAAGTAAAGTTTTTTAAAAAATTTTAATGTACTAACAAATAAAAATATATATTTCTTGGCGTAGATTATATAAATATTTATAGAAATTATATTTACTAAATAAACACTTATATAGTTTTTCATAAGTTAAAAAAAATATACAAAAATTAGCAATGTTGGGAAATCAAATATTTACGCTAAAATGAGACTGACTCATCACAAATTGTGGAATCTTCCATTTAATTTTCCTATTGGTAACATCTAATAATAAAAGTGCGATTTCTCCTGAGTTTAATGTTACTAAAATTCTAATATTATCTATAAGTAACACAGGAGCTGCAAACGTAAAAGTAGTAGGGTGTCTAACATGTATTTAGGCTAAATGGCAGCCTCAGCACTATTATTACTTAAGCTGCTGAATGTGCTGTAATATTTGATCTCTTTTATTTTTTTCTGTGACCCATTTTTTTACAAAAGAAATAGACCTAAATTAATCATGAATTAATTAGATCACGGTTCATACATTTATATTGCATTCATAATCTGTGTGTTTAGCTTTAAACAGTATCAATATTTTGCTTTTTTCTAATAGTTATAATATTGTAATAATTCATGTTTTTTAGGTGTGAATTAAAGTGTTTATTTTAGACTAACTGTACCCAGCCATGCATTGCCATGGCTAAGCCCTATGTAATGTATTAGTAAGCCCTGTTTTTAATTCTGTTTATTAAAAAAATTTTTTAGAAAAAATAATTATCAGGTGCATTTAAAACTATAAACAAATGAATATGTCTTCTCATGGCAAGAACATTTCTAAATTTGTTATGTTTATTAATGGAGTTGTTTGGATGTACTGAGTTATGATTAATAGTGTGAATCCTGTTTACATGTTTGATAAAAAAAATTACTGATGAAATAATAATTTGCAAAACTTAAGTAATAAATTTACTTTACGAAAAGAAATACTTACGAGATACTGTTTATTAATTAAAACAAAAATACTGACGAACTATTATGATATATGATGTCTACATAAAATATATAACACGCCTAATAACACTGGATCATGTAGTTCAGGGGTAGCAATTTTTCTACGGAGGCCACATTGAAAACTTGATTGTTATCGGCGGGCCGCATATATATTTTGGTACTTCATTACAATTTACTACTTATGAAAATATGAATTAAAGATAATTTGTCATTTTATTTCACATTTACATTCTATTACAGTTGTGCATTACATTTTAAAATACGAACTTAATCTAAAGGTTAATTGGTAATCGGATTTAACCTTTTCATAATTATTTCAACACAAGCTTATTGCTACTTGTCATAATAATTATGAAGAAGAAGGAACTTAATGTATACACAACCTGAACATAGAGTACAATTATAATTAATGAAGAGTATGTCACTATTAACATCGACATAGGAACGTAACTTGTACATGCAAAAACAGGCCGCATTATATACTCTGAAGGCGCGTGTGGCCCGCAGGCCATAGTTTGCCCACCCCAGATGTAGTTAGTTACCATGTCGAAGGGTCCTAGTAGTTAAATGTATGTGTATATTAACTATAGTCTACGAACCAGAGGTTCTACTTTAGACCAGGCATTAGAGTCGAAGAAAATAATGGTGACAACATGAAGAACGTTTATAAGTAGAAATTAATTGTATTAGTGCAAAATGAACAGTACATCTTGACATTTTTTGTAGTTTAAAATGATACTCTGAAGTTTATAAGATTGTTTTATGACATAATATACAGTACTTTCCCCTAGATAAATGTTAATGTAATCTAAAAACTAAAGTAAAGTTAATATTGAATATAATAGGTCATGAAATATTTTAGGTAAATCTCAATAGATATTAGCGTCATTAAAGAGTGTACCAGGCCATGGTTAACATTTAAGTAATTTCAATAACTTAAGCTTCTATAGTTATTTTATTTTCCAAATATAAAGATGTGGTTTCAAAACAAATTAATGAAAATGTCAGTATCTTCTAATTTAATGAAAATATCAAAAATGTGCCCCCATTTATTTTCACAATGAAGAATGATCTTTGCTGATAAGATTCAACCTATTTTGTCTCTTCATTCAATACCCTCTATTATAACATTCTAATTCTTTAATTAAAAACCCATAGTCATAATAGAGACAAAAAGTTATAATGTAAAAAAATGTTCTGATTGGTTAGAATGATCTTCAAGGTGCATCCATGACCATTGTAGCTTAAACTTTGGTGAATTTACAATAACTAGTAAACCATCCCAACAGTAATTTTGAGCTCAAAACAATCTCTTTCAAGACCTTAACCAGTATGTTATTTGAGAAAATATATTTCATCTGAAATTATAAATACCTGTAATAATATATTGAGAGTCTCCACTGAAGGCACAGTCCCAAACTCCATTCTGGAGACTTATCTTTAGCTCTGTACATAAAGATAAATCAGCTGTTCTCCAAATACGACATGTACCATCAGCTGAGGTTGTAGCAAGAAGACTGTTAAGAAGAGAGTAGAATATTGGCAATATTAATTTTAAAGAGTCCTTGGTTCTACTCAAGTTTTGTTATTATTAATTTCTATTCATTCATACTATATAAATTGACTGAATGTAAAAAAAATAATTACACAAGGCTGTACAGAATAAAAATTATACTAAGAAATTTTGCTTTAAAGAAATAGACTGAATTCGTAATTTAATATGTTAAAAATTATATTTACTTCTGTCAAATTAGAAGCATTTTGTTCATTATAGGTATGATATAAGATATTTAAGTCATTTTACCTAAACTAGTCCAAAGTATTTTTTATGTTGAAGTAAAAACTATAACTACTTATGGGTATGTTTTAATAAATACATGAAATTTTACACCATTCAAAATTAGCGAAAAAAAGAAAAATTAAGCGAGTTGGCACCATTTATATTTTTTAATGTTTGTATACAGTTTACACTAATTACCTCCATTGCATTAGAGTTTCGTATGTACAATTTTAAAATGAAATGTTATTTTTCTAAAGATGATGCGCTTTAATTACATTTAGAAAAACTTTTAACATTGCAAACTTAAAAAAAGGTAACACTTTTTAAGTCACTTAAAAGCTTGTCAGTGTTTAAAATCCCGGCTTCCATTCTCTGAGTATTTATGATTAAATATTTAACACCATCTCCTCAAATTAGATAAAAATTTTCCTGGACCTAAACAAAAAGATCACCATTTATTAAACTACAATGTTAATTACCATCTTTGAGAAATACCACTCCCTGTAAGGCACATTACTTGGCTAGTAATGCTGTCTGTAATTTTAAATCCCTTCCCCAACTCATACATGCAGCATACTCCCCGCTTACAAAAGTAACGTAATTTTATGCTCGACAACTCCCACCCCTTTCTGCAAACGCTTAAAACTACTCCTTAACTAATGTCACACTTTTGTTACTTTATATGTAAACTTAATTCTGCTGATTTTTAGAGCATTTTCAAAAAAATACTCTATTGTCCCCTGCTTTTGTCTGTCTGTCTGTCATCACCCTAGATCTCAACAACCACAAGTCCTAGTAGACCCATGATGTATATATCATTTTGTAGGTCTTGGCCTGCTGGCAAATGACTTTTTCCATTTCGCGATCTGACCTCTGAGGGCCGTAAAAGGGGCCTTATAAAGCATTTTACTATATGCTTGCGTATTAATAAAGGAGCACCCTATATCTCAGCAACCATAAGTCCTAGGACCCATGATGTATATATCATTCTGTAGGTCTGGCCTGTCATGATACATCAAAAGTTCATTTCGCGGGATAGGACCTCTTGAGGGGCCAGGGCTTAGGGCCCTAAGGGGCTTATATATTATATATATGGCCCCATTCTACACCTTGTACGTTCAATAACCCATTCATTTGGTGCGGGGCCACTGCAGCACGTAGTTTCACCAAGATTTATTAAGAAACTCATCAAATGAACATGGGTAGTAAGCTTGTGTTCTGAGTTTTACTGTAAGTATCAGAGCTAGTAACAATTGACGGAGTTTTCGAATGTTTTCAATTATGAGTCCTATTTCAGTAACCACAAACCACTTGTAGTTAGGGGATTTAAGAGAAAATAATTTTTTTTCAAATATAAAGAAACGTCTTTATAATATTTTTTGGCAGATATATGCATTACACAATTGAATTTATAAACATTTACAAAATTTACAAATATTTACTGAAAGCTAACAAAACGTACTGATACATAACACTAAAATGCGCTTAACATCATTCTGTGTCCAGAATGGAACAGGCTTAATTGCTTGTTTTTCTCTCTTTCAACATACGGTACTTTTGCCCATTTCTCAACCGTGATAAGTATTACAGGAAAGGTTATGTACTGGTATGCAGCGACATATAATTTTCTTTTGAAACAACTATAAGTTTGAAGAGAAGGTCGCCAGTTTGTTGCGATGAGTTGAGTAGCTCAAGCAATGCAGAGCACACTCCATGATCTACACCGGCTGTTCTCAAATAAGAGACATCAAAGCAAAACAAATTACACCCACGCAATACAGTTTAAAAGAGGTTGGCTGGTGTACCGCTGAAAATAAAAAAGGGGTGAGTACATTCTGTGTAGGAGTTTAGGGGAGGTTGGTTCTGTCATTTGGTCAGGCATATATCCTATGTGATTAAAAGAATAAATGTTTAAGAACTAGCAGCAACTCTGGTAAGATGTGATTGTAATAATTATCAACTAAAACAAGGACAAAACAGCAACACGTTTTCTTCAATTGACAACATGTGAAATATTTATATATTGAAGGGTCAGAAATTTTGCTTAACATTTTGCTATCTTTCAAAAAATGTCATGCTTTGGTGAAGACTCAAACATTATACTTTTTGCAGAATCTAGAAAATTTTCCTGAAATAGAAATGCATAGTGCACAGAGCTATTGTATTTAAATCCTTTTTGTGAAAATAATGTTAAGACAGCAGAACTTTCTGATTACATGAAAGAGAAGTTATTTGAACTCATAGGCGGACAGAACTTTGAAAGCAAGAATGGACAGCAAATAAAATATTTCTATCTCAGTATACTTCAAGAATGCAAAGAATTTGAGTAATGCAGCAAATGTCAGCATTGTTGTCTTTTCCTGTTGACATATGTATGAAAGTGCTTCTACCTGCACTGAATGCAATAAAAACATAATCTATTTTTCAACAGGTGTTATCTACAAAAAGGAGATAAAAAATAATTCTGCAATACTGACAAATTTAACACACTTGCTTCATAATATTCACTGTGTTACTTTTGTCAAATAAATGTAAACTTACGTTGAATCAGGGCTAAAAAAGACATTTCAAAATGTATTTGTTATGGGCTTGAAACTTTTTCTGATAAATTGAAGGTCCTATTAGAACGAGTGGTACTCATTGTCCAAAGATAGCAATTATCCTGATAAATTTATAATAAAATATTAGTAATCAGTAACTATATTTGCCCTATAGTGTTTATATACTTTAATAATACATTTATATAAAAAATTTAATACAAAGGTGAACTTCCTGTTCATGAAAAATTTATTATTTTGAATGTTTTTTAACATTTTAGCCTTAATTCTCACAAGTTTAACTGCAGAAACTATTTGAGGAAATTTATCAAATCGAGACGCAGGTGAGAAGCCATTTATATTTAAAAAAAGGAAAAGCATTCTTAATTCTTACTTTCAATACAAAGCAGAAGTGAGACGTAAACATATTTGTATAGATATATCATATCTATTTATCTGTCTATTGTTGTAACATTATTATTTTTTTTTTTTGCATTTTGCAAAAACATTATTTTTATTTATTTATTTATGTCCTCCTTTTCATGGTAAAATGTTGGTCATAAACTTTAAACCGTTAAATATAAAAAATAAGGTTAAACATTTAAGAATCTAACATTCTGAATTTAAAAGGGAGCAAATGCTATACTTGTGTGGCATATGAATACATTGTTAATTTTTCCCTTTTTTTTCACTTCACATTGTAGGATTGTGAAAATTAACCCAAATATCTACTATATAAATGGTTAAGTTGAAGCATATATGCTACACTGAAAGTCTTACGCCAATCGCTGAAATAAAAACAAAATCTATTTATAAAATTAAAGCATTTCCGAATAATAATAAGAATGTTGTACATGGATATGCAGACTATAAATGAAGGAAGGTGTTTGCAGAGACCACAGACAATGGTGACTATGTGCAATGGATGGAGTAGAGTAGTTGTTGGGGCGACAAAAAATAAAGAACATGATGAAGACTGTATACTTAGAACAGGTATAAATATATATAGAAAAAACAAAACGACACCCTGGACAGTTCGATCCTCGGACTATTCGATCCTATCAACTGTTAAAAGAATGTTTGAATTATTATTTCTTTTTTAAATATACGGCGAATTTTGGTTCAACATGTGTATAATTGTTAAAAATATTTAAATTGTATTCATTTTGTTTGAAATAAAGTGTTTTAATTGTTTAAAATATGTGTTTTAATGTTTAAAATATGTTTTTCTGTAAAGTTTGAGTTCTGATGCCTTAAACACCTTCAAAAGTTTTTAAAGACTGACATGATATTCAGGTACACTTCTCATGCTTACGCTGAGTTTCATTGACCAATGAACAGACTACTTCAGCTACCCGGCATAAATGAAATAAGTGATTAATATCCAAGGTGGATAGGTCCAGTATAATGTTTACCTCATGACTTATCTGTACATTATTATTATATCTGTCTTATACTAAGGTCTGGAAACAATGATTTAATCTTCGCTTATCAAAGCTAGTTATAATCAAAGAGGAGGGGGAGATTTGTTGAGTGTAAAAATTACTTGACATAATCAAACAATTTGTGTCAATTGATAAGACATCATAAAAACTAAAACACACATTTTATACACTTAAAAACAAAATTATAACAATTAAAACACACATTTTAAATTTTAAAAACAACAAATTTCTTTAACAATTAAACACATGTTGAACAAAGTTACTAAACATATTTAAAACAAATATATAACTATTCAAATATTATTTTTGGTCAGTTAACGGTGTCACGAATAGTCCAGGGTCGAAGTGTCCGGGTCAAAGTGTTCAACAACTGTCCGGGGACTTAAAAGTCCGTACCACTGAAGACTGTAGGTTTAGAACAGGTATACTGTAGGCTTAGAACAGGTATACTGTAGGCTTAGAACAGGTATACTGTAGGCTTAGAACAGGTATACTGTAGGCTTAGAACAGGTATACTGTATATAGAAAACAACTTTTTTTAAATCGATGGAGAATTGGGGGCTAAATAATTTTGAAAGAATTAATAAAAAACAGTTTAGCTATCATGGAGTGTAAGTGCCCTTCTATTCCTAGATTCAATGAAGCATTGATAAAGATTAGTTCTTCAGGAAATTTTACAGTTACATGTGTAATGACTGCTCAGTATCCAGACTAAACACACAATTCCAAACACCTAGGACACCCTCCCAAGATAAATCCCACCCCCAAAAAAGAAAACCCAATAATTCTTTTCCAGGTCCCTAAAAGTAGATTAGGAACCCCAGAAAGAAAATAACTCTAGCCCCAGGTAAAAGGCACATAAAGTAGGGCAAATGGTGCACAAGTGATACTGGGAGAAATTAATTTATGTGCCCCATGTGGCTCTTGTTAAAGGCATGACCAAGGCCTACACAAAGGTAATGGAGACACTAGGCTAATGAAGCCAGCTTGAGCCTTATATGAATGCAGTCAGCTATTTCATCTCGTGTGTTTTTTCTTCATTGGGGTTTAATAATGAGAAATGCAGCATTAGTCACATTATTAATGTTTTTTATTCTTCTGCCTGTTACATTTTGACACACTTAGCAGCTTCTCTTCCCCACAAAGATGATCAAAGTATTTCTATAGTTTACTCATCCACCGTACCCCCTGTCCCATTTGTCCAAATCAGTGGCACCTGTCAATCAAGCAGATGTTCATCAATGGTAATCATTGAGGGTCATAAAATGAATTGAAAACAATCCTATTGTTTCAAGGTCATATAACTGCTATGATTTTATGAAAACGTGAGAATGGTGTTTGGGGGTTTTTTTTTTGTTTTTTTTTTTAAACTTTGTCTGATTTAGTTATGGTTATAGAATGGGGTTATTTACTGATTACTGAAAGGGACAACATTTGGCTAAAATTTAAGGCATTTATGTGTTTGCGTCAAAATAATCGCATATTTTTAACGCATTAATTATGATTTAATTGCAGTTAAAAAAAAAAAACAGCCCTTATAAAATAATAAATTTAACTCAGTGTCACAATAATTTATCAATTTTGAAAAATACAACCACTGTTTCGCTGGACAGTCTAGACCTTGATTGATATAGTCATGTGGTATATGAAAACTATTAGTGCAGCTGTTGCAGAAGTGACCAGCCTAATGCTGTATTTATCAAAATGCAATAAAAAATTACCTAAAAAAATGATAATATAAAATGTCTAGCATCTCGTTATTTTGATCTTATTATAACCTGTCTAATATACACTTAAATTTTTTTTACCTTCAAGTTGACTTCACCAATACAGCCATGTATAGTACAAATTAGTAATAAACTTTCTTTTACATCGACTGGAAATGAGCAGGAGGTTTACTTGTCGAAGGGCTATAAAACTAAATTACTGCATCTCTACTATATTACAAGTGGGGATTTTGTCGACGTACTGGGGGTGAGGTACAAAGCGGATTGCAACAGTGTGGTGGTAGATCTACTTAATAAGTGAACAAACCTGCACCTCTGTAAATTTGTTGAGTGGAATACTGTTATTTATCGATTTCTTGAACTTTCAGTATATTTTGGTCACTAATTTATTTTAGGTAAAAGTTGTGCTGTGTAAATGACCGCAAAATTTTTCTGACGCGTTAATCGAATTAATGCAGCTGAATCAAAGGTCTTCCAATATTTGTAAATTATCAAAGACTCTATCACATTCCTTTCACATTTTGCCACACTTCACTCCCATGTTATGCCTGGCTAACACTAACTACACCTTACCTCCCAAAACATTGACAAATGGCATTTTGAAGAGTCATAAAATGTTAAAGAATGGAGTATAATACCATTTGGGTAATTAATTAACTTTATGATTGTTATTGTTTGTTTTTTTCCTTTGACAGAATTTTTCATGGTTTCCTTGAATCAGTTAAGTTCCTAAAGCCCCTAAGGACTCATCAGAAGCAGATATGTAGAATTCATCTGTTTCAGTAACCTCTATAGTGGATAGTGTGGGATTAGCTAGGTCCTGCCCTGAAGAGCAAAAAGGGGGTTAGGTGCAGGGCTAGCAACCCAACCCTGTAAAAAACCTAACTGCTACGGAAACCAATGCAATTACACACTAACAAACTCCACGCCGAAATCAGGAAGAGGCCTTGATCAATGACTCAATGTTGGTTAAAAGCCACATAGAAGCCAACCAACCAACAACTCTTCTGACAATGAAGGTAAAAACCAGAATAGGAACATGGAAACATTCCAACTATGTGTATGAAACAGGAAGGCAGCACAGGTTGCAAAGGAAATGACTAGGACAGGCCTATCAAGTCTGGATGGAACTAAACAGGTAGGACAGCACTGCGCGGAGAGACAGTAATATTCTCAGGCCATGCTGAAGGAAACCATGACCACACAGAGAGAGTTGACATGATGCTATCCCCAAGGGACCTAATGGAGGCACCAAATCTCTTCAAAGCTTGTAACAGCATGTTTTAAATCCAAAGGAGGAAACATCATAGTAATACAGTGCTATACTTCAACCAACAACGACTTGCAGCAAGAAAAATTTCTACAACGAAACTCCGGCACGAGACATTAAAATTATGATTGGAAACATGAATGAAAAAATTCTAGCAAGGAAAGAAACTAACAATGTGGCAGAAATGAATGAGAACAGGAGCTCTTCTCAGATCTCTGCAGTGCTTAATTTGACCTAGTCATAGGTGGCATCATATTCAAACATAAGGATATACAGAAGGTGACCTGGAAATCACCTGATGGTGAAGAACAAAAACCAGATCAACTTATCGTAATTTCCAGAAAATGGAGACGAGCCGATTGAAGACAATAGCAATGATAGGTGCAATGTCAAACAGAATCACTACTAGTGGTTGAAACAATGGAAATAAAACTGAGAGCCTTTCAAGGACACAGCAGACAGACCCCATATTAATTACAAAAACCCAAAAACTACAAGACAAAGACATCAGAAAGGCAGCCTCTAATTTCCCTAAAAACCATTACAAAGTCTCTAGACAATATCACAGAGGAGACACCACTGGAAGAACACTGATCCTTAATCAAAGACATCTGAAAAACAAAATACAAGAAAAGGAAGAGAGCTAAAAAGAATAGTTGTCAGAAGAAACATGGAAGCTGATCCAAGACAGGAAAGACATCAAACAGCAATAAAATTACTGCTATGCTGATAAACAAAAAGAACGCAAATAATCCAATAAGCTTAGTGAATAGTAAGTGCCAGGAAAAAAGAGACTTTTTATGAGACACTAGTGTAACAGAAGCAAAAGCTTGCAGCAGAGAAGAGAGACATCAGCACTCTACCAAATAAAATCAAAACCCTTTATCAATGAAACCATTAACCAAGACAAAACCAATTAAAGATAGCAAGGATTGCCTTTCACCAAAGAACCAGACCAAAGGAAAAGATGGACTGAATACTTAAGGAACTCCATAGACTCAAATATTAAAAGCATTTGTTACTGGCTCTTGGGTTTATGTTACAAGTTCTTGTGTTTTAATTTAAACCAGAGATATCAATTTAGCTTTAAATGTCTGTTGTCTTGTATCACCTAATGCCTACTCCTTTGACACCCAATAACCAAACCAACTAGATGTGTGGTGAAATTAAATGATTTATTTACACAATGTACTTAATAATGTAACAAGTCCATAAATGACACTAGATCTCATAACTATATCTATCTAATGTCCCAAATCCAGTCGTATTTATACCCCACGCCCATGCCCTAATTACCCTAAATATGTCACAGTCTCTTCAGTATTGTCCTAATCCATCTAATCTTTTCTAGGAGCGCCTTCATCTGGTCATTGTTAACTCTGGCTTAATGTCTCAATGTCAGCCTCGGTGTCTACAACTTTGCTGTCTACTATTCTTATGATTTTCTCCCCTAAACTTGTCTTAAGTCATCTGTATCTCAAGCCTATGATTATTTGTATTAATCCTACTTCTTATATATCTATTATATTAAAAGTCGAAGGGGATTGTCTCTGTCTCTAAATCAACTCTAGCTCGTCACACAGAGATATACCAGCAGCCAGAAATGAAATTAATGTTAACATAAACCCTCTGAATAAACAAGAAATGTACTAAGCACTTTGAAACTACTAAAAGACAGGAAGGCAGTCGGACCTGATGGTATCCCAAAGAAGCCTTCAAAGCAGACATAGTAACAACAACTGAAATGTTGCTACTGTCATGACATAAAATATGGGATAAAGGATAAGTAAAGAAAGGCCATCTCAAGTAAAATTGGCCAACAAAGGAGACCAAGCAGCAAGAACTAAAGAGGCATAATCTGTGCCAAGAAAATACTAACTCCCGCATCATCCTGGAGAGGCTGAGGGATGCGATCAATAAACAGCTCAGACCAGAACAAGCTGGCTTCCGAAAGGACCAAACAGCTACACTAGGAATCATTGAACAATCCCTAGAGTGAAAATCCACCTAATACCCAAATTTTGGCTGACTTCTGCCAAGCCTTTGACAGCATCACAAAGACACAATATGGTAACTCAACAACAATATGGTGTCCCAAAGACCTACACACATCTTATCCAGTTATCCAGCAACTCTATGCTAATAGTCATAGACTGGGTCATGAGGAAGACAACTCAAGGCACAAAGTCTGGGACACAGTGGTCTATGACTCCTAATGCTGAAGATCTTAGACTTTGCTGGATGACCCTTTGTCTGTTAGGTCAGAAACATCAGCATATGCAGCTAAAAACAAATGTAAAATTAGCACAAGAAGCTGCCAAAAACTGGGGCTACATATAAATACCGACAAGACAGAAGTCATGACCTTACTTAGTAAAAGCCAGGCACCTATCACACATGGCGACGAACAATTGAGAGAAGGAGGTCACTTTACCTATCCCGGTAGCCACAGGCTGATCAAAAGATGTCAAAGCCAGAATATGGCAAGACATGCCTTGGTCTCCTGGAAGCCTATGTGGAAAACATCGCCCTAAAAACAAATTTAAACTCGGGGATTTTCAACAGCTATGTCAAATCCGATCTTGTTATATGGTGTGAAGAAATGATGTGAGGAGAGTCACCACCACACTGTCCAACAAACTAGACGTTCCTAAATGGCTGTCTCAAGAATATCCTAAAGATAAGGCAATCACATAAATTCTGGAAATGAAGACTGATCTAGCAGTCTGGCAAACCAAGATCCCATAGATCTACAAGTGTCCAGAAGAAAATGTAGATGGATCGCTACTCACTAAGGAAGTCCCAGAAGACATTGAGAAAACAGCTTCTTGCAGTGGAACCCCAAGCCTGGAGAGAAAGATTGGCCGCCCAAAGACCACTTGGAGAAGGTCTTGCAAGCAGGAGATGAAAAGCTGCAACAAACATGGGGAATTGAAAAAGGCCTCCAAAACAGAGTGCGCTGGAGATTGCAGAGGCCCTTGCTCTGCAAGGAGTTCAAGGAATTACATCAAATAAGTCTATGAATCAGTTTTTTAGATTCTTTTATTTCATTAAATGATTTTGTTATATCAACTATAGTAAGCAGTATATTATATAATTTAGATAGTGTGAATTAAAATTAATTTTTTTTTTTTAAAATATCTCATTTGTCTAAAGGGATTCATATGTTCATTTACTATGTTGTGAAATATTTGATGATAGTCTCTTTTCATGGTCAGAAAATAAAGAATTACAATGTCATTCTTTGTGGATGTTCTGAACTGTGATGATCGATCTCACTTAATAATAATTCACAATAGCTTCCTTAACTGTTTAAACTTAAAAATAACCAAACTTCCAAATATATTTATAATAATGAGAACAAAAGACTTGAAATTCAACCCATTGATGCTCAACTGTGGCCTGCAAATTTTTTGTTCATATAATTAGAATATTGCTAACTGTTTTTTTATTGTTTTAGAAAACTCTGAAGTAAAAAGCATTTGTCAAATTACACGCATTTAGATGTTGCTGCATTAAAATTTCATCACATTATTTTCTAACGCATTAATCAGGCCTTAAAGGTGATTAATCAGCAGCCCTCATTTTTAATAAATGATAATTATATAAATATTTTATGATCTAATGAATTTTTTGCTTAGTGCATTATAGTAAAAGCTTATTTTTTAAAAAGTAATTTTTCTGTTTTTTTAAGGTTCTGAAGAAAGACAATCTTTAATTATGTACCATGTCACATTTGAAAATTAATAGTTAGACAGGAGAATTCATTAGAAAGCTTTTTGAAGTCAAGGCAAAAATAAAATATGTCTCATTATTCATTGTAGTGCATAGATTCAACCTCAACCTCCTTCACCCAACTTCACCAGGTGATACTTTCATACTCCTCATTTAAACGCACTAATACTAACAATCATTCCACATAAACAAGGACCAGATCAGATAACTCCAACAAAGTTCATTTCTGGGTCACCGTGCGAAGTTTCTAAATATCTTGTAGGATCACTTTTAGGTTGCTACTGGCCCCAAACATGCACCTCAGATCCCATTGACCATATCTGACCTAGTTAGTTTTCCCAAACTGGTATTTGTTACAGGTAAATGTCTGAATACAAAAGCTAGTCTATTTGAATATTTAAAGATAATTGTGGGATAGACATTATAGAGACATAATTAAATTGAACTAGATGCAGTGTAGACATTGTTGTAGTGAGTAGACATGTATATAGCGGTTACTGTGTTGACGATCTTAAAAGATAGACATATATAGACGTATAGATTCCAAACATACTTGGCCTGGAAGCAAATGTTTTGGAAAAGTATCTACACTTGTAGTGAAGCATTAAAAGTAAAATGTGCTGATTTTTTCTATCTATTTTGACTTTGTCTAAATTAACAATTTTGTTTTTTAATTTAATAGTTTTTCTAATACCTTATTATTGACAGCTGCCATCAATGTCCCCATAGATCAATACTAACTGATGGATTAAGGATTCAGGTTCTGGAATCTAAATTAAAAGAAATTGCCTCATTCTTTTAAAAAGGGTTCATACAATTTTGTCAAACTGATGTTCCATAGGAATTCTCAAGTTTTTCCATAGAACTAAGTTAAATTTCACCGTACATTAGTAACAGGTCAATGCAATTTGTAATAATAAAAAACTTATAAAATGTCATTCTTTAATCAAACTTACTTTAAAATGAAGCACTTGCAAAAATAAAATGTTTAACCTTCAATAGATTACTAGTTCTTGTTCATTTTTTATTCCCTAACAGGTTGTGATATATTTTTAACCCAAGACTATGTTATTTTTATGTCTCTGCAATTTCATATTTGTTGAAAATTAAATATGCTTTAAGAATACACTGCTTTTTGAGAGAATTAAAAAGAAAATTAGTAAAAAATTATACATTTTTCAAAGTATGCACAAAAATCAAGCTCCATTTAATTCTTCCTAAAAATAATGAATTTCAAATGATATATCAGTCAGTGATATAGATCTCAAAAATAAAAACGATAATTTATTTTTATAAAGCATTGTTTTTATTTTAACAATAAGAAAAAACAATTAATAATTTACCCTAAATAAGTAAAAAAATTTTTAAAAAAGTTCCCTTAACTCCTAACGGGCCATCCTCAATAATGAGGAGTAAAATAAAATTTTAAAGTGGATAAATGTAGATTATTTCTACACACTTTAGTAGCCCCAAACAAGAATTAATGTATTTATCTTAACAATGATGTCGGGTATAAGCATTAGAGTAATATATATTTCTGTGTGAATTTGTACTTAACTTTTGTTTACAACTGTTTTCTTAGGTGATTTCTTTTTATGAGAAATTAGGGGTAGGAGGAAAGAGGAGAGAAGGGTCAACAGATTGTGGTTAAGTGGGACTCCCAAGACATCTTTGTGTTTAACAAACATAAGCAACTGTTTATAGGCTGTATGATATAATGACAAAAGGGATGAGAGGTTATTGAGAAGTAGATATAAAACTTGTTGACTTAAGGACATGCATAATTATTTTAGTGATCTGCCCCTGACAAGATGTTTATTGACTGAAATTAAAAAAAAGAAAACCGCATATTTAATTTTTTGAAAATAATCACAACACATATGTAGCTTTCTTAAACAGTGGGAAATATGGCAGATAATCAGTTAACTGATAATAGCAGCTCACCAAGCCGTTGTTACCCTCTAGCCACCATCTCTCTCATACCCTCAGTTATCTCCCTTGTCAATACTAGGGTTTCTCAAATACCAACATTTTTTCTTTTTCTTGGGATGCTGAGATCAAAATGGTTCTTTTAAGACACGTTAGAACAGTTAAATAAAACAGGTAACCATTGTTGTCAAGTAAAAAAAAAAAAATGCTGAATATTTTATTGGAAATAGTTCTCATAAAAATGCCCTTTTGACTAAAGTTAAGGTAGGACAGATAGTAACTTGGTAAAGCACTCAACTGTTGACCTAAGGGTACCTGGTTCGATCTTCAGAAAGGACCAATGGATTTTCAGGTCATAGTTACAGTTCCTGCAATATATCCCATGGTGCACTATCGACTATGAAGGATTAAAGAAGGGTACTATTAAACCGTCCCATTAGTGGTTTTTAGAATCTAAGGTTTCATCTCATCCTTACAGGGACTTCACACACTGAAGATAGGAATCATTATGCTGAAAAGGCATATTTTAAAATCATTTAAAAAATATTGAAAATTATCAATTACAGTATTTCAACAAATTTTATAAAATTATAATTACTTACTGAATTTATCATTTCTAATTTGTTCTTTAAATATCAAAGATTTTATGGTTGAGAATGCCTATTTCTGATTCTAATCAATTTAAATATATTTGTAAAAATCACTGGATTTTCATAGTCACACTCAAATACACATTTATTGTTAGTCATTGACTAAATGAAATACAGCAATAAGATCCCCCCCCAACCCACTTCTCTATATGTAAGGTTATCTTTAGAGAGATTGATGATAATGGGGTCCATTGGTGATAGAAATACCTTTAATTTTTGGAATTATCGATTTTTCAAAAATCACATGTTCTGAAAGAAAATATATTAGGAATCGTTTTGGTAAAGTCAGTATTGACTAGTTCATTAAGTTTAATGCTGAAAAATTCTAAAGAGGGTAGGGGTGTTTTTTTTGGCGTAAATTTTACTAAAATTGCTATTTACAACTTATGGTACTAAGAGAATTAACCTGTCTAACCTAGTCATAAATGTGTAGATTATGCTATTACTAATGACATTTTGACCTAAAGAGTGTCAATGAAAGGCCTTGAACTAGGAGTGTATCACACATCATACTTTATCACGAGAGCATCCGTGTATTTTGGATTTTGGGTTGCCATGGAATATATTGCTAATCATTCATAACCACCCATGACAACTGTAAACTAAAAAGTTATTTCACTGTCAACAGTTTATTTACAAATCTAAGTAAATTATCTAAAAATACAACTGAATCTGTGTTGTTTTTCAAAGAACTTTATGATTTCTTTTCACCATTTTTCATTGATAATGTAACTGAAGGTACCTCTTTTTTGTTATTTCTTTACTATTAGTATTACTAGCTTTTCAAACAAACCAATAGGAAAATAGAAATAGATACAGGTGTACTGAAAGGGCAATAGAACTATCATAGAAACACAGCTGGCTCACAGCACAGTATAGAATGTTACATAATACCATTTACATCTAATAGGTCTAAAAACATGACATGTTTTTGTATTATTATTAACAGATCAAACTCAAGATAGCAACAGAGAATAATAAACCTATGACTAGAAAATACAATGTTGAGCCCTGTGATTTGATTGGTTGCTACGGTCTTGTTGCCGGTTAACAATAGTTACCTACCCCATATTTGTAGCTTTCTGAAATAAGGCACTACAACTAGAACAAGTACATGCGTAGTGAAAGGCAATAGAATTATCATAGAAACACAGCTGGCTCACAGCACACTGTATAGAATGCTGTGATTTTTCTCAAAATCATATTTTAAAAAAAGTTTATACACTTTTGAAATTTTACCAAAACTAATAAAGATAGAAGCTTAAAATTTCTCCTGCTTGTTCTTAAATATATTGTTTACATTTCCTCGATTTGTTTTTCAAAAAAATGTTTTGAACTTTTATAATCTTTTTTTTCTAACCTTTTTTTCGAAGGGCCTATGCAACCCAGAAAAAAATTCACATTTTTTTTATTTTCAATTATTTCAAAAAATAATCTGAGTGATTGTTGGGAGCATATCGTTTAGTGGCAAAAACAACTTTTTTAAATTAACAATAGGTTTTGAGATATTTCATTTTGAACAAATGTCACGAAATAAGACTTTTTAGGCCGAAAAAGTTACAAAATAAATCTTTTGACAATTTGAAAGATGTCTTGTTTATCTATGGGTCACTTGATTGTGTGTGTAAAAAATGGTTGATGTAACTCTAGACCTCCCCTCAGCCGGCCTTAAGCCACGAAGCCTGTAAGCCGCCACAAAAAGTATCCTAAGCCATGTGAGATTCGGGATTATGAAAATCGCATCCAAAAATTTAAAAGACATCACTACACTTATAGTGAGCCCAGGCCCATAGCTAAGGGATTATTAGATTGGGGGTGCGAAGAATGTTCTGGGGCACAGGGGTGAAACTAGACAACTTTGACGCAGGGGGGCAAAACTTTGACCCGGGGGCCAACTGTTTTCATAGTTGAAAATTGGTATTAGGAACAAAAAATATTTTTGATAATTTAATGATGTCTTACCTAAACTTGCGATAACTGGGGGTGCGAGCCATGGAGGCGGCTAAAAAGCTACGAAAGCTTGCAAACGGAGAGGAGGGATTTAGGGAGGGATCTCAGTGAGTCCCCCCCCCCCCCAAGAAATTTTTTGCAGTTTCATATCTGGAATGGTGCATTTTAGTACCGATTGTTTAGCTATTAATTAGAAATATATAATTAACTATGTTTGAATAATGCATAGCATGTTGCAGATTTGTTAAAAATAATTTAAATAGTAAAGAGTTTTAATGACAAAAATGTATTGAGGCTGAGCAATTTCTGATTCAGGTTATAAATATATTGACCATTTGTTCTGCTACACCATTGTTACATAATAGATACCTGATTTATATTACTATACTGTTGGTTTAACATACAACCCAGGAAGAACGACACAGATGCACGAATATAGTTTAGCTATTTGTGTGATATTTCTTATAAAATATTGAAAACAAAAAACAGATCTAACAACAACAAATTGATCAGTTGCAAAGATTCAATTTAAAATAAAATTAATTCTGCTAAAAAGT
Organism: Bulinus truncatus; assembly: GCA_021962125.1. NCBI lineage: Eukaryota > Metazoa > Mollusca > Gastropoda > Planorbidae > Bulinus > Bulinus truncatus. The sequence continues at coordinate 10,349,385 of JAGDYQ010000009.1, read as the reverse complement.
AAATTTGCAAATTAAATACACCACTCAGAAATCACGGAGTTTGTACTTTATTATTTTGTTATACATTTGTATAAAAATGAAGTCAGAAGTCGATGTTATTTTATTAACTTATTTAAGTTGCCAGTTGTCCTCAGAAGATATCAATATATAAAACTATTGCAAGGTTGCTAATCAGGCCCATCTACAGAAATTTTGGGTGACATGGGCCTCAAGGTTATTAATATTTTAAAAAGTTGATTGGCCAGCTCCAGTCCGGGCCCCTAAACCAGCCGGGCCCCTACCCTGGGCAGTTGCCCCCTGCCTTTCCCCTAATCATCGGCAATTATTGCGAACTTATATTATTATACGTTTCTAAATTTGGTAAACGCCGTGGTTTAACACGTGGTTTACCTAAAAATGCTTCAGCATTCAGATTGTCTGTTAAATCTTTTCAAATGCATGCAGGACAAGATTCCTAGACGCTTTTGTAACATTGATCTGCGATATGGGTGAACATTCGTGTGAGGGTTAAGAAACTGTTCTCACACACGGCTGTTGAAGCCCCAAATGCCAGCTGCCCAAAATACCCAGAAGTGAACTTCAATAAGATTCAATCTTTTATGCCCAAAAATTAGATAAGCTATATGTGGAGAAATAGTATAGCTCTAATCTTGATGACGCACTGGGTAGGCTCCGCCACCGCAGTAGCTATGGCGCTTATTCCAATTCATCCCTTGTGTTGTAGTTTATTGTAGATTTTATGTATACGTCATTTGGTACAAATGACGCATATTAAACCGACAGTTGGGAGCATGATTTGTTTTGAGGTTAGTCTAGCTTTGGGCATCAATGTAGATGGATGCATATTTAGAGTCTGCTATTGTACTCCTCCTGGGGTTCACCTTTATGTCAGTTTATGTTCAAGTATTAAAATGATTGTTGATGTTACTTCACTGGAGTTAACTTCAAAATTTGAGTTGTCTGAATTAGTACACCTTCTACAAGTATTATCATTATAAGGACCCGTAACATATTTGGCACCTCCGACAGAGTATCAACATTAATTGGAGTACGTACATATATTTGGCACCTCCGACGTTGAACTGACTGACTTAGCTGGATTCAGGAGCAGCGGGAGTGAGTACATTAAGACCTCATGTAATTACCGGTTAAGTATTCATCGGTGAATTATATGGCGGGCCACCACCCTTGGGTGTGCGCTGTGAAAACTGTGTTCTGTAGTGGCCAGCGTTATTGTTTGTGGAAGTGGCCGACGTTTACTGTTTGCTGAAGTAGCCAACCCTATTGTTTGCTGAAGTGGCCGACGTTACTGTTTGCTGAAGTAGCCAACCATATTGTTTGCTGAAGTGGCCGATCATACTGTTTGCTGAAGTGGCTTTCAACCCTATTGTTTGGTTACATGTGGGGCTGAATGCTATTGTTTGCTGCTGAAGTGGCCAACCCTATTGTTTGCTGAAGTGGCCGTGATCAGCATTGTTTGCTGAAGTGGCCAACCCTATTGTTTGCTGAAGTGGCCGACGTTATTGTTTGCTGAAGTGGCCAACCCTATTGTTTGCTGAAGTGGCCGACGTTACTGTTTGCTGAAGTGGCTTGATTTACTGTTTGCCAGAAGTGGCCAACCCTATTGTTTGCTGAAGTGGCAGATGTTACTGTTTGCCGAAGTGGCCAACTCTATTGTTTGCTGAAGTGGCCAACTCCATTGTTTGCTGAAGTGGCCGACCTTGCTGTTTGCTGAAGAGGCTGAACTTGCCGTTTGGTTGAAGAGGCCAACCTTGCTGTTTGCTGAAGAGGCCAACCTTGCTGCTTGCTGAAGAGGCCAACCTTGCTGCTTTGCTGAAGAGGCCAACCTTTGCCGTTTGCTGAAGAGGCCAACCTTGCCGTTTGCTGAAGAGGCCAACCTTGCTGTTTGCTGAAGAGGCCAACCCTACTGTTGCTGAAGTGGCCAACTTAACTGTTTAGAGTGGCCAGAGTTGATGTGTGGGTACCTGGAGGGGGTCAATGCTACCATGTGGTTGGGAATCACCTCCTCATCGTCAGAGGACCCCACCATAGGATCACCGAGGATCAACCTCTATTATCGGAGAACACGAACATCAAGGACCGGGATCACCAAGGATCAACCTGTGTTAGCCAACCCACTATCGAGAACATCGAACATCGCTGACCGGGATCACCCATCGAAGTCAAGGAACAGAATTTACTATTGTGTATTTCTTTTTATATGTAAGTTGGCATATTTTTTTTATATATTTATTATTAGAATATTGTATTATTGAAATCTGGTGTAATTTTTTGTTTGTTGTTCTTGGTGGAATTCTGTATTGGTCACAGTAGAGGTTAAAATAGGGTCCACCCTGAGCAGCCAAACATTTAATTTGCTGGTTTTTTGAAAAGAATATTGTATTTATTTAGTTATTTCTTGTATGTTGATGACATTATAGAATTTTTTTTTTGTACATGGTATATAGTATCAAACATTTTCATTTATTAGTTATAATTGGTTTTGGTTACTGTCATGTCATCAATTTTAAATATTTTTGAAGCTGGTAAGGCACTTGGCCTTACAGGCCAGGAGTTACGGACTGGGTTTCTGTGAGGAGTGTGAGGTGAAGGAAAAGGAGAAGAGAGAGAGGGAAGAAAGATTGAAAGGAAAAGAAAGAGAGGGAAGAAAGAAAGGAAAAGAGAGAGATGGAAGAAACAGAGAGAGGGAAGAAAACAGAGAGAGAGGGATGAAAGACGAGTTCGGGAAGCTAGAATGCAGGCAGTCCTGAAGGAAAGAAGGCGCCTGGAGCATGAAAGGAGCAGAATGTCAGCTACCCTGAAGTCAGTGTATACATAAAAATAATCCCCATTCCCCAAGCTACTCCATTTACTGGTGATTTTTCTTCAAACAAATTTATGGAGGGACAGAAAGCAAAGACATTGAAGAGAAGAAAAAATCAGCCTGTGTTAATAGACAATGACTAACTGATGGAAGGATTTAATGAAGTTGATAAGATAAGTGGGAGGAACATATGTGTAATTTACTGGATTAATGCAGGCTGAGGATGATGAACATGATAGATATAGCATACGAGAAGAAAATGAGAAATTAAAATTGGAAAATAAACGCCTCAAGTCAGAGCATAAAATATTACAAGCTGGAACTGAATAAATTTATATTAGACAGGGAGAAATGACGAACGCACTGGAACGAAAGCATCTGCACTACATTGGAAGACCTAACACTTAGGGTAGAAGCAATAGAGAGGATTGTACATAAACTTGTTAAGAAAAAGAATCAGTCGATGAGGTTACAGCTCCTCAAACAAAGATTAATGGAAGTTTGAAGGATGCTAGTACCACAGATTGGATAAAGTAGAACTCATCAGTTGGAGATAAAGACGACAATTATATCAAAGAAGCCAAGAGAACCATACCCAGAAATAGAGATGGTAAATTAATTAATCAAGATAATAAGGCAAGCAAACACGTAAATAAAGAAACCCAACATAAATCATGTGCCATGGTATAATTGTAAAACACCTGGTTCCATTTACCACTGAATGTCATAGAGGAGAACTTAAATCAATAAATAACCAAACCTCAAGAATTATAATACTGAAAGAAAGAAAGAACCCTAACTATTATTGTCAAAGAGACAAAAACTACATTGTACCTAGTGAAAGTCAAAAGAAACAAAGAAGGTATTATGATGTATTAAATCAAGAAATCTGACGAATGGTGATCAAACCAGAGAAACAAATAGATGGTCGTATGGCAAAGAAAATAAAAGAAATGGAACCGTGAATGGAAGGACCAACCAATTAGTCGAGTTACAACCATTTTGAACACAGTTAGACGCATAACTTATAATAGTTTGTAGGTATCCCCATAAAAACTATGCACGGGGGCTCAGGTCATGAACGGGGGCTCAGCTCTCTAGGCCCTCTGACTACGGGCCTGAGTGAGCCTTGGTATGAACCTGATTTTTGCGTTGCAATATAATAACACTTGAAATCTAACTCATTTTTGTATTTTTACATTTTTTTTTAATTGGTTCTTAATTTAATTTTAAAATTTGTATTATTTTTAACATAAATCTTATATTCACTTATTATATACAAAAAAAATTATAAAGTATTATTTATTTATTTCAAAATTGTTGTTTGTATGACTAGTAAAAAATATAGTACATAAATATTTTGACAGCTACCTCCCCTTTGTAAAAAAATATCGGTTAACTGGTGTGATCGCTTGGGATCCGGCTTTCAACAGGGGTGCTAGGGCATTTTTCCTAAGCCATGGCTTTAAGTCAGTTAGCCAGCCATAACAATTGTAAGTCAGCCATCATCAGTTCTACGGCGCGGCTGAGGGGGTCTATGTAACTCTCAATAAATAAATAAACATTCTAAGGGCCAGACAACTACCTTAAATTTCGTCAGCACAGCAATGATAAAAAGCCCATGTTTTTGTAGTCCCATTTTTTATACTATTAGTTACTAAAATCAAATATTTTTTCAATCTTTTAATCTTAACCTCTTAGATCTAATCCTGTGACTAAAATCACTTTCCCAATCTTGATTTAAAAAATAACAATCTCAAAATAACAGGTTCTTTGTTTAAATAATTAATTTAAAAAAAGCTTTATATAATATAGCTTGATAGCTTTACAAAGAAAACAAGGCAATGGGTAACAAATCTTAGAGTGTATAATTAACATGTATATATTAATAAATGAGCTCCAAAAAATATATATATACATGTATATTGTGAATAGCTTTTTTTACTTTCCTTTAAATCATCTGACTAACTATTTTCCTCAAAACAGCACATTAAAATGAATTTAAAAGATATATCAATAACATTTGAATCAATAACACTTTAATGCTCATTTCAAATTTGTATCTTCAAGTTATTTTTCTAAATATGTGTGGAATTCCCATCCACTGTATCCAAAACATGTATTGTACAAAATTCACAGAAAAATTACTATTAACCTATTTTTTAAACTGTATGCATAAAAAATAGTTCATGTTCCTGACTTTATGGACTTTTATAGCTAAATATAATTAATAGAAAGATAATCAAAAGTGGCAGAACAAGCAAAAAAAGCAGTCATTGGCGTCAACAAGATGATACGTGTAGATAGCGATATACAAGACTTAAAGGATTAACATGGTATGAACATATTTAAAACAGTTTTCAAACTTACATTTCCATTTCATTAATTAAGTAATCGTAAGGAAACTTACTAAATGTTCATTAATGTCTGTTTTCAAATCCCAACAGTGAATAGAGCCACTTTGATCTCCCACATACAGTTCCCCTATTGGAAAATATTTTTGACATTGAATACATTAAAAAATAGCCAACTATGAAATTCTTAAAAGTGTACTTTAATTCAGTTTAATGTAAAAATGTCCATGTAATTTTTAATATGATTCAAATACAGTTTCTTTCTCTTGAGAAATAAGTAACAACAACCATCAACCATATTAGTCATGCAAAAAATATGTATAATAGATTTGTACATGTGACATAACAGAAAGAATATTTGAAAATAATTATAAAATCTATTAATTGTTTACCTGATTAGGATGTAGAGTTACACAATTTACAGGGGCTTTTACTTGAAATATTCGTTGACATTGTAATGTCCTTGATCTTGTGAAATATGTTTACAAAACCTTTCTTAAAAAGTCACCTTATTCAACATAAAGAATTATACATAAAAATGTTTTTTTTTATTTAAAGAAAAAATAACAAAATAAATCTTCTCAAAAGAGTAAAATTAGACCTAGTTGAATAAGGAAATAATAACGCCCCCAAAAAGGGCTAAGTCTTTGTCAACTGCAGTCTACTTTAAACAAAACTTCCACACTGGTCTTAAAAGATCTAATAATGAATTCCTAAGCACTTGGAGAAATGAATGTTAAATTCCCAAGAAAGGAGACTTGGGGCTCTGTGAGGAGTGGAGAGTAGGATGGTCCATGAAGGAATGGAGAAAAAAATTTTTCTCTGATTTAACACCACACCCTCTGAGAACTTTTGTTTTGGTCCCAAGAACTTGCATAACAAAAATTGGCCAAATATATCAACATTTAGAGGTTGCTCAAGACACCAGAGTCTTGTAATGCACAGTATATTATCGGGTTTTGGTTATTGCTTACTTATTCATTCACTCATATCTACTTTTAGTGCTCTGAATGAATTGTCTAATGTATCTATGGTAATAAATATTCTAGAGCAATGTTTATTGCTTGTTCACAGATGCCATGTTTGTTGAACAATCTGCTTGTATTTTGATAATTTTGCCTGTCATTTTGACAAATAAAATCTGTTAATCACATAAGTTTCTCTGATGCTGACTACAGTACAGAATTAGAGACTCATGGAAAATCAAAAGCTAAAGCTAGTTTAACTCGCAGTAAAAACTGAAGTATGGCTTATTGGACATTTACAAGATGTACTACTACCAGCAAATGTCTTGCCCACAACTGGTGATGTACTGAAAGTGTTTTGCTATCATCATCATACAGAAAAAAAATTCTGAAAGTGCCAAACTAACTTCATATCAGATATTGGAACTATGGAATAAGGGCTGAATTCCAACAACATATGATACACATGTTATTGAAAACTAAAATCTGTTTTTGAAGAATACCAGCTTATTAAGAAGAATAAGGCAAGAGCAAGTGGATACACAACGACCAGAGAAAAACTTTGAAGAAAAACATGTAAACTATTTGATATAGCCTCACCAAGAAGCTGTACAGATAATCAAAATTCATGAGGACAGAGTATTTTTGGAGGACCAGAAGAGCACTAGGCAAATGAAAATAAGTGGCATTGATAAACAGCTGTCAAAGAAGGAAGATCGTGCTGAAGAACGTTAACAAAAAGAAGAAGAAAGAAAAATGTGAGAACAGCATCGAAAAGAAAGCAAGTGCCCAGTCATCAATAACAAAAATACCTGACAGTAGCCACAGTGAAAGTGAAGAAAACACAGAAGAACAACAACAGCACAAAGACAAAGACTATGAAATTAAAATTCCAATATACTATAAAAGCAATTGTGTGACACTGGCTGATGTAGAAGAGTCTTCAGAATTAGACATTGCAACCAAAAAGCCAAGAATTCTTCAGGGATATGTTGTCGTCTCCAGATGTTGCATCAGCACTAGATAGAATAAACCTATGAGACAAGAAGTTTACCATATTAAGAAAGCTGCTATAGCGCAAGCTAGTGGCCAGTCTTGATGATGCAGCACTGTTTCATTCCACTGTACATCAAAACGATTAACACATCGATGATGTACATTGAAAGTCACGTATGAACAGTTCTTGGCTTGTGATAAGACACCATTACTGGTTCATTGGGACAGCAAAATCATGAAGGATACAACAAATAGTACTGGATCCATACTCAAATACAGGTGGTAACACCAAGAAAATATTGGGTATCACTAAATTGCAACAGGCACAGGTCAAGCACAGGCCAATGCAACATATTAGTTGCTCAATCTGTGGGAACTAACTGAAGACATTATATGCATGTATTTTGATACCACTGCTTCAAACACAGGTACAAAAAGTGAAGTATGTGCCTTGCCCAAGAAAATGATTCACAAAAATCTATGTTACTTTTGCATGCCATCATCATACACAGGATTAATTGGTGAGGTGTTCATGGTTCTCTTTGGCCCAAGCGTAGCCCCAACATTGCAATGTTTGAACGATTCAGAAACATATTGGCCAAAAATAAATCCTGCAAACTACAAACCACTTGATGATACCAGCATAAGTCATCGTGTGCTACAGATGTTTCGATCTGATGTTGTGCCATTTTTTAAAAGCTTTCTGTCAGCCGAAAGATCATACATACCGAAAAGACTAAAATAAATGATAGAACTCTGTCTTACAGTTTTAGGCTGTCCAGTGAATGACCAAGCTGATAGTCAGTACTTGCTTTCTGTGTTCCAGGGGCTTCTTCCACTATGGCCAGATGGATGGCCAAAGTTATATACTGTTTGAAAATTTTTCTTTTCAGAGACGAATTTAAACTGACTGTATCTGAAACTAAGAATTTGACAGAATTTTGTATTTGCTCTTCATATTTATATGTCTGCATGGATTTCATGTCCTATGCAAAGTGATGCATCAATTAATGATCTACAACTGTCGACAAGGATTGATCAGGTACTCGAAATCAACAAAAACTGCAACTGCTGCCACAAAAAACTACAAATCATTTAGGTTTCTCAGCCCAGAATTGGTCTGGCTGGCATTTTTCTCAAATAAGGTAGTAAACACTGAAAAGAAATTGATGATGGAGGCAATGATTGCTGCTGTTCTGATGCCAGTTCAGAGGAATTAAATTTCCTCCCACCAATGTTGAGCAACTAGCAAACACCACTACATGAGCTAATATCATCCACCACAACTGCTGCACTGATGTTGCACTTTAAATGGCATTGATCCTGAAAAGTAGAGTGATATTCCACATTTTCAACAAGCAGCCAATGTTGTGAAAAGCCTAAAAGTTGTTAACGACACAGCAGAACATTCTTCAGTCAGTCAATAACCAAATATGAGGCTGAAATGCAAAACTGATTCAGGTGGTCAAAGACAATCGTGAGCTGACTCTTGACTTTCAAAACCCAGCCTGGGCTTTTACAAATGGCTATGAAGTGACTGTCAACAAGATGGTACTTGCAATAATACCAACAAAAGTGAATCAGACTTAATATGTTTTATTGCAACTTATTATGATTATTGACTACTTATTGTTCTGTGTATAGTTGTGGCTGCCTAATGATTAATGAACAATAATTAGCGCATTGACCTGTGCTTTAAAATTGATTACTGTGACAATAATGGAATGTGCAGCACAGCATGCAAAATAAATGGTTAATGAGCAACCTGTAATTATTGTCTGAATTCAATGAAATTTGCATGCAAGTTTACTTTATATAAGGATACAAATGACAGGGTGTGCAATCTCAAAACAAATTTTTTACTTGACCACCCTAGTGGAGAGGCATAATGTTGCTATCTGTACCAAGCAAAATACTAACTTGCATCATTCTAGAGAGGCTGAAGGATGCCACTGACAAGCAGTCAGACCAGAATAAGCTGGAATCCGAAAGAGGAGGTCTTGCACCAGAAATGGCTGAACAATCCCTGAGTGGCAGTCAACTTTATACTTTAATTTCATCGACTTCTGCCAAGCTCTTCACAGCATTGACACATCATATAGCAACTTCAACAGCACTATGGAGTATCTAAGACCTACAAACATCTGATCAACCCAATGACTTTACATACATCTAATCCAACCTGAATGTGCCAACTGCACCTCAAGTTATTACTCAAGTTATACATAAAGGCACAACAGGAATTAGAAGTCGAAATGTCAGGGATGCTTACTATCCGCAATAATCCTCTCCACCAAGTCATAGATTGGGTCATGAGGTAGACAAAAAAGACGGATTCAATGATCTATGACTTAAGGCTTAGAAGACCTAGATCTCTCAAATTACTAGTGTCTATTTACCCAGAAGCAACAGCATAAGTAGCTACAAAATAATAAACTAGCACAAGTAGCTGCCGAAAATGGACACGTAATTACAGACATGACAGAAGTCATGTCCTCACTCAATAAAGTCAGGAAGCAATCACCCTTGGCAATGAGCATCAACTGGAAGTAGATTATTTTACCTACCCCTGTAGCATTGTTTCTGCCACAGGCAGATCAGACGAGGAAGTAAAAGCATGAGGCTTTTTGTGGAAGACAGCTTCCCTCTCAACAAAATACAAAAACTCCAGATATTCAATAGCAATGTCCAACTGGCCCTGTTGTATGGTAATAGAAATGACAGAGCCACCAACACACTGACCAACAAACTTATGATCTATGTATATGGTTGCCTCAGAGCATCCTAAAGACAAGGTGACTAGATAAAGTTAGGATTAGATCCCCAAAGGCCCACTAATATCTACAAGGAAATTGAAATGAATTGGTCATTCACTGAGGAAGCCACCAGAAGACACAAAAATGGCTCAGCAGTGGAACCCCTGAAGCAGAAAGGTTGGCTGCCCAAAGATGATTTGGAGAAGATATTGTGATCAGGAAATGAAGTGCTGCAGCCTTACTTGGGCTGTATCTGGAAAAAGGCATCCCAAAGCCAAATGCGCTGGAGAGCTATAGCTGGGGCCTTTTACTATGCAAGGAGTCCACAGAAATAAGCAAGCTAAAAAAAAAAGTTAAATTAGGCATGTTATAAGATTCTATTTCATTCACATGAATACTTTGATATATTTTAATTATCTCACATGATCAGTAGGGATCAATCTCTCATCTTATAGAAGACCAACTTGCAAAAATTTGTACATCCAATATGAAGATTATTCTATTTCATAGGTATTATAGGTTTTCTAATGAGAGGGATACCAAATGACAAATGCACACCAATATGTGCATTACAGGCCTTCCTTACACTATGGTATCATCAAAACCAATCTCTTCTCTAAAATAGATGACCAATGACCATACATAAAATCAATAAAGTCATTGAAATTTCATCTCATTGAAAGATCTATCATTATACATCAATATCATGAATTATTCTATTTTATAGGTATTAAGGGTTCTTCCAATGGGTGGGATACCAAAATGACAAATGCTTATTGATAAGTGCATTACAACACCATTCATGTATAGTTCAAATGCCGAATTTTTGTCTAAGCTTAAATACTTGCGATTGGCGCAACCAGATCAGAGGACTTCTGGGCGTAGGAAAATGAGATGGTTCATTCTAGTTTAATTGATTTACATATGATGTAGTTATTTATTTGAACTTGTACTAGGGCGATTCATTTGTCAATAAAACTATTACTAACTAGCATGATCCCTACTGATTATGACACATTCAAAATATATCAAAAGCATTTATCTGAAAAACTGAAGCTTATAGCTTAAAGGACAAAAGAGTTAAGTTTTATATGCAGAAAATACATTTTTATCACATTTTTAAAATCTATAAAAACAAGTGACCCCATATTCAAACATGAAAAAATCTATTACTTTTTTCTAATTACACAGACTCTCAAAATGTGGTGTCGTTGGAAAGCATTTGGCAAGATCATACAATAAGAAAATAGTAATTAATAATACCTTAAGTCCCATATTTTCGCGTGTGATCTTCACCACCAGTATACATCCACTTTCCATCTTCATGAAATCCAACAGCTGTAACATTTTTTTGTACACCTTCGTAGTTTATGAGGGCATTAGGATTTGATGTGAATTAACATCATACATCCGAATATGCTGATAACCTTGAAACATAATTTTTTAAAGCGAAAAAAAGAGAACGTAAACTTTGAAAAGACAATTTATATTCAGTAATAATGATATCGAACTATGAAAAACCAGAATCGGGCACAACATTTTTTTGCGTGATAATAATGGGTGTTCTAAGATAATTTTACCTTTTGATAGTGAATTGATGAGGATGAGTAAGGCAAATTGTACCTTTATATTTTTTAACCTTTTCCTACTCTTTCAAGTGAAACTGAGGGTTCCAAATTATCTTAGAACGCTTGTTAAATCCCAGGTAGAAAAATAAAGTTTAATTTTGTTGTTACACATCAAATAAAAAGTTAATAGTTCAAATTGTTATTGATTTCACCTGCTGCAGCAATTAACTGTTTATCAGAGTAATGTCCAAAGCATTGACTTGCTAATTGAAATTAAGGATACAAAATTAGTTGAAAATATAAAATAACAAAGACTCGTAACAAATATTAAATATCAAGTATAGGCTAAAAGAGGTGTCGTATGACTCCCCGCGCCCCCTTTACAGGGCGGTTCTCATATTTCAAACACAAGTTAACTGAATTACAACAAGTAATGAAGCATACACAGTACAGTACATTACAGTACAATTACAGTACAATACAGTACTTCAAAATACGAACGATTCAAAACTCCAACAACATGGTATCCGTAAAAATGACTTTGAAAAAAATTTCGCCCCAGAATCCGAAGTTGATTTTGGGAAGTAAGGGTTGAGAGTTCAGAGCCACGTTTGTGAGTACTGAGAAATATCTTTGTGTAGACATTCTACATTGGCTATTTAAATTGAGAGTACTTACTGCAAAAATACATATTTTTGAAAAGAATTAGAGTTAAACTAGTTCTATGTGACGAAATACGATGTCATTAGGACAGCAGATGCATCAAATGACATGATGAAAAATCATTTGATTTACAGCAGAATCGATATCAAAAGTTTACCGATAACAAGCATAAAGAAACTATTTTATAGCAACAGCTTTGAAGACAAACTGCGTGATAAACTGTGTGTTTGTGTGTGTGCATGTGTGTACTGAGTTGATCATTTGGTGAGATCTGTGGTCAAGAATGTAGTCCACCCGATCATCAATCAAAGGTCAAACAGGGTCAATACCTGGAGAAGGTTGGGCTACGGCCATGCTCTGCCACTCTCAACTGTAGTTTATGTTGCTGCTTTTATTTTATTTTTTAAGGCGCTGATGATGATCGTGCTGAGTTGAGTCAGTGGAAGGGGGGGGGGGTGCAACTCAAACACATTTCAAGCCTTGAAGAACCTCTTCCCCTCCCCCCCCCCACCCCAGCTAAAGTACCTGCCATCAAAATGACAGCTATCGGTAGGTGGGTGTTGTCAGAAAGGATCAGTTTGATGGACGGTCAGTTTGATGGACGGTCGTTGGGGCGGACGGCAGACCTGGTCGATGGGGCGGACGGTAGACTCGGTCGTTGGGGCGGACGGCAGACTCGGTCGTTGGGGCGGACGGCAGACTCGGTCGTTGGGGCGGACGGCAGACTTGGTCGTTGGGGCGGACGGCAGACTTGGTCTTTGGGCGGACGGCAGACTTGGTCGTTGGGGCGGACGGCAGACTTGGTCGTTGGGGCGGACGGCAGACTTGGTCGTTGGGGCGGACGGTAGACCTGGTCGTTGGGGCGGACGGCAGTCCAGGTCGTTGCGGCGGACGGCAGACCTGTCTGGTAGTGCGCCTTGTTGTCCACCTTACTATCCCGTTGGGCGCTCGAGATTTTTTGGCGCCCCGGCAGAGACTGATGACGACGCCAAGGGCACAGAAAAAAAAACCATTGGGCCCTTTAAAAAAGCCAAAAAAAAAAAAGACGGACATAAAAGGCCAGACATAAAAAGACAGACATAAAATGGCTTTAAACTTGGGCTTTGAGGGGACCCCTTCACATGTCAAGGGCCCTCTTGATAGTCTATAGATGGATTTTAAAAAAAAACGGATTTATTCACTGAATGATTAATTACAGAATGTAAGAACTGAAACTGGCGTGCGTCGCGTCAGATTGTACGAAGAGACTGTCAGGGATATCTGTGGATGTTATTGCTGAGGTCCAGTGCATTGGAGGCACCACTGGGGTACATGGCATGTGGTGTCATCCCCCCCCCCCCCCCGAATGATAGAGATAGGGAGATATAGCCGATCTATCTTAACTTCAACCTGTAACCCACAAGTCGGTAAAGCGATGCCAGACAACAAATACAGACACACACACACACACACACAGATATATATGCACACAGTAATAAACGCCTTTTTCTATAAATAAACTTCGGAAAATTCCGTTGATTAAAAAAAAAATTAATATTTACTAGACTAAGCCCCCTACTACAAAAGTGTTCCCATTCAGTATAACTGGGTCACACAATTCATTTTTTACTCTTTATTCACATGTTATTTAAAACAATAGCATACACTGACGAGGAGTGTAAGAGATATAGTTCATGTGATAACTGCATTCCATTCTCTCCTTGAATACCGAGATTTGTAAATACTAGTCGTCCCGCGGCGTATCATACGCCGCAAAGAAAGGGGGAAAGATACTGACACAATCTTTGATACGGACACAATCTTTGATACGGACACAATGACAAAGCGAAGTATGTTTTCTGTAAAGCGAAATTTATTTTGAAACATTTTAAACATCTTTAGCTGACGGGTGAAGACTTCCTCAGTGATCCATCTTGACCCAATTTAAACAACACGCTTGGTGTGATCCAGCCCTCCCGCCTCCACACTATAGTGTTTTTTTTTCCGCTGTCGCGAGTTGTCAACGTATTCGGGAATTCCACAATCTATAAATAGTCCTGCGTCTTGCTTCTCCAAGTTGAGAAATAGATAGATAGATAGATAGATAGATAGATAGATAGATAGATAGATAGATAGATAGATAGATAGATAGATAGATAGATAGATAGATAGATGATAGATAGATAGATAGATAGATAGATAGATAGATAGATAGATAGATAGATAGATAGATAGATAGATAGATAGATAGATAGATAGATAGATAGATAGATAGATAGATAGATAGATAGATAGATAGATAGATAGATAGATAGATAGATAGATAGATAGATAGATAGATAGATAGATAGATAGATAGATAGATAGATAGATAGATAGATAGATAGATAGATAGATAGATAGATAGATAGATAGATAGATAGATAGATAGATAGATAGATAGATAGATAGATAGATAGATAGATAGATAGATAGATAGATAGATAGATAGATAGATAGATAGATAGATAGATAGATAGATAGATAGATAGATAGATAGATAGATAGATAGATAGATAGATAGATAGATAGATAGATAGATAGATAGATAGATAGATAGATAGATAGATAGATAGATAGATAGATAGATAGATAGATAGATAGATAGATAGATAGATAGATAGATAGATAGATAGATAGATAGATAGATATTGGCCAACATGTAATGTATATGTTTTATGTCTTTCAGTGCATATTCAAGAAAATAAAATAAAATATAACCATTTAAAAAAGACAACCATTGTAAAACGAATATTTTATTGTGGCTTTATTTTTGTTGACACGAGACGTGGTAAATTATGTTGTAGTGATTTGACTGGAGAGAGGGTGTATTGTGTATTGGTATACAAGATTTGACTGGAGAGAGGGTGTATTGTGTACTGGTATATAAGATTTGACCGGAGAGAGGGTGTATTGGTGTATAAGATTTGACTGGAGAGAGGGTGTATTTTTATATACGTCGATTTGACTGGAGAGAGGGTGTATTGATATATACTCAGATTTGACTATGACTAGAGAGAGTATGTATTAATCTATACGCAGAGTGGACAATGGAGACTTAAGTATTGATATATAACCAGATGTTATAGTTAGACAGCTCACACAAACACAAGACATAGACCTATTGTTCCATATAATTGGTGAGGGAAAAGGAGGGGTGTGCTACATACAACAAGCCCACATAGCATGTGTCGGGGGACGGGGGGCATTTAATGGACTCTTATGAATACAGTGATCATCTACCCCACCTTTCCCAGATAGTGGACATTGTCAGGAGCTCGAGATTAGCTGGTGGCAGCCCCTCACTGAGTTCTTCAGTATAAGGGTAACGTGCAGTGAGTCCCGCATTAGGCCATGGCAGTTTGGCGAGGCGACATTGAAATGGGATTCAAATCTCAGCAAGACAGCACGTCTATAGTTGAGAGAGAGAGAGAGAGAGAGAGAGAGAGAGAGAGAGAGAGAGAGATCCAAGTTAAACTCATTACATTTGAAGTGTATGAAGGGGTGGACATAGCCTGGGGGTAGAGAGGAGAGGAAGAGTTGTGTGGGACGTATTGGGAAGGGAACAGAGACGGCCCTGTGTATTACTATTGAATGCCCGGGGTTTTCGGCGATGTCAAATGTCTGGGTCCAGAGCCATAACTACAGGTTTTATACGGTATCAAAGCCCACACTTGACAAGTTGACAATGATCACACAGCCAGCCGAAAGTTTGCAATGAGACTGCAGCAAGCCAAAGGTTCGAAATGAATCAGCAGCAAGCCAAAAGTTCGAAATGAATCAGCAGCAAGCCAAAAGTTCGAAATGAATCAGCAGCAAGCCAAAAGTTCGCAATCAACCTGCAGCTGAAAGTTTGCAATGAGATGGCGAGGCAGGAGCGATGAGGTGCGTCATATAACCTTAACTTTCGGCTATCGGCCCCCTACACATGACACTCGTCCAAGGGCCCGCCAACCGGTAGGTATAATTAGAGCTGCCTCTGTCATGCCGGAGATGTCTGTGTGATATGTGACAATGGGATAAAAAAAAAAATAAAAACATTCACGCATGAACGTCATTGATGGCATCACAGAATACGATCATTAGAAGACACAGTTTGACACATGTCTGATGTGTGCCACTGAGATAAAACAACAACAGCAGACATTTATAGATTGTCAGATAATACAACAACAGCAGACATTTATAGATTGTCAGATAATACAAAAACAGCAGACATGCGTAGTGCCACTGAGATAATACAACAACAGCAGACATGTGTAGTGTGTCACTGATATAATACAACAACAGCAGACATTTGTAGAGTGTCCGATAATACAACAACAGCAGACATTTGTAGTGTGTCACTGATATAATACAACAACAGCAGACATTAGTAGTGTGTCACTGATATAATACAACAACAGCAGACATTTGTAGAGTGTCCGATAATACAACAACAGCAGACATTTGTAGAGTGCCACTGATATAATACAACAACAGCAGACATTTGTAGAGTGTTCCCGAATTTTTTTTTCTCGCCTCGAGGGATGATTTTTTTGTTTCTTTCAAGATAAAGGGGAAGCAACCCTCCTCATGTTCAATTAGACCAACATGAAGAATGATGATGAGAACTGGGGGGGGGGGGGCACCAAGTCATGTGACTGAGTAGGTGTGTAAGGTGGAGGAAGGGAAGTAGGGTTGATGGGTGATGCGAGGTGTCCCCACGAGAGACCACCAAGATACCCCCCCCCGGCCTTTCCCACACAGGAGGCGTCAGTTTACTGTCAGGTCCTGCACCAGCGTGTAAAACAAATGCACGTGACTTTGAGCGTCTTGTCACGTGATAAACTAAACTCAATGTCATGGGAGTGGGCGAGACACATTATAATAAGACAAACAACCATGCAGAACATGAATTAAAACAAACTGTCACCAGACATGGAGGCGGGGTGGGTGGGCGGTGCAGTCTGTATTAAGATGAAATGGTAATTTTTCAACACGTACAGAATCAGTAAGAACCAATGAGCCGCAAAAAATTATTTAAAACTTTATAAAGGAAAAAAAAAACATATTCACTGATCGATTTCTTCCTTTTAGCAAAGTTTGAAGCTGAACATCCGATAAAGTGCCTTCACTTTAACTCATAGCTGTCTCTGGTGAGACACGGATTTCTGGACTTCCGTCAAACACAAAGGACCACCTGCGCTAAGTCACTGAGTTCATTGAAGATATAATATATGCTCTTTTACGATATGCTGATGCAGCATCTAGTGGATTTTGTTTGTTTAAAAAGTAAACAAAAACAACTTGATATGAAATTAAGACCCTTGACGTTGTGGATTCATTTTTTTTTTACTGCCGTACGATTGCCGACCTCTGGTGTAAGTGAATGAAATGATTGTTACATCACTCACAACAAAATGAAATGATTGTTACATCACTCACGACAAAATGAAACGATTGTTACATCACTCACAACAAAATGAAATGATTGTTACATCACTCACGACAAAATGAAACGATTGTTACATCACTCACGACAAAATGAAATGATTGATACATCACTCACGACAAAATACTTGTGCAGAGGGATCTTTATTCGAAAGCAGTCTGTATAGTGTTATAAGTCAACACTTATGGGACAACTTGTAGCACTACATTCTACAGATACATTATACACATCATCTGCCCCGATGGCATTGAAGGCTAAGGGAACTTTACTTTTTTGTTCAGGGTTGCGGTGATCACATAGCAACCTATAGACAAGATAAATCAAGAAGAACTACGTCAATCTGACTCGAACCATTGACCTTTACGGCTGGGCGTGTGAAATCAAACCAATGAGTCGCGTCATTCATTCCCAGCCAGATCTGATAACAACATGCGCCTCGAGCGGAATCCAAAAGTTTAATCTTCTGTGACCTGGGGGGGAATGGCCCCGCCCTTCCCATCCCATCCATATTTCTCCCGTCACCCCTGTTAAACGCCATTTTAAGGGCCCATTAGTGACGGCTTAGACTGAATGACAATCCTGTTATTATTCACAATATTTGTTTAAAGATCGCGTCGACTGAAGACAGGAAAAGGGGAATGGGGTGGGAGGGGGGAGTTTTAAAAAGAACCGTTCCCCCCCTCCCCGGACACACCGCACAATGCAGCCCATATCCCTTGATTTAGCCCTCGGCTGAACTCGTGCGGTTCAGACCGGGTGTCTGCGACACATACTCTCACACGCACAAAAATGTTTGAGTTCATTGTTGACACGTGCAGTCTTTTGATTGAACTTGTATTCTTTTTACTAGGGGGGAAATCTGAGAATGTGAGGAGGTAAGTCAATCAATGTAACAGCCGCATCAAGAAACCGATGAAGATTATTGTGCTTAAGGTGGGGTGGGGGGGGGGGTCGTGTGATTAATGTTGTTCATACCTTCAGGGAGATTTCCGCTTTTGGTTGGTAAGACATACAAAAATAGCCGGCAGAAATGATGAGATCACCGAACATACCGGCTTTGTTCAATGTAAATGAAAAATAAAAATTCTTCCTCAAGAACTTATTGATGTATAAATGGATTAAATATGGCACACGTCTTGACAGCTATAGGAATTATCTTTATAAATTAAAAATGTAAATAGAATGCCAGTCGTGAGACATCATCACTACGAGAGTTCGTCACCCATAACCTTGAAATTTTGACACAAAAATTGTAGCAGATTACTCGTCGTGTTTTTATAGACTTATAAATATCACACCAGTTGTATTCAAAAATAATATTTTAATTATCTCTTATATTTACTTCACTTTTTTTTTAAACCAAGGGAGGTAAATCAAAAGTCAACGCGTGATAACTAATATTTCGCCAGTATTTTTTTTATTGTCCCCGTTTTGTCTGTCTGTCCGTCATCACCCTAGATCTCAACAACCATAAGTCCTAGACCCATGATGTATATATCATTTTGTAGGTCTTGGCCTGCCAAGAAATGACTTTTTCCATTTCGCGATCTGACCTCTCAGGGCCGTAAAAGGGGCCTTATAAAGTACCGTTTTTTACAATATAAGCTATATTAATAAAGGAGCGCCCTATATCTCAGCAACCATAAGTCCTAGACCCATGATGTATATATCATTTTGTAGGTCTTGGCCTGCCATGTGTACATCAAAAGTTCATTTCGCGATAGGACCTCTGAGGGCCGGGCTTCAGGGCTCCTAAGGGGCTTATATATTATATATATGGCCCCATTCTACACCTTGTACGTTCAATAACCCATTCATTTGGTGCGAAATACTGCAGCACGTAGTTTCACCAAGATTTATTAAGAAACTCATCAAA
This sequence comes from Bulinus truncatus, assembly GCA_021962125.1. Taxonomy (NCBI): domain Eukaryota; kingdom Metazoa; phylum Mollusca; class Gastropoda; family Planorbidae; genus Bulinus; species Bulinus truncatus. The sequence continues at coordinate 10,329,931 of JAGDYQ010000009.1, read as the reverse complement.
TGAAATAGTAAGCTTGTGTTCTGAGTTTTAATCGAAGTATCAGAGCTATGCAACAATTGACGGAGTTTTCGGACGATTAAATGACTACAATTTCGAATGTTTTCAATTATGAGTCCTATTTCAGTAACCACAAACCACTTGTAGTTAGATTTAAGAGAAAATAATTTTTTTTTCAAATATAAAGAAACGTCTTTATAATATTTTTTTAAAGATATATGCGTTACACAATTGAATTTATAAACATTTCCAAAATTTACAAATATTTACTGAAAGCTAACAAACGTACTGATACATAGCAAGAAAATGCGCTAACACGTCCTGTGTCTAGAATGGAACAGGCTTAATTGCTTGTTTTTTTTTTTAATCAATCAAACGGTATCGCAAATTTGTTCTCTTCACTTTAATCATTATTCTTTTGTATTCGTATTAAAAGAGTGCAAACTAACGCGGTGCAAACAAATATTTACTTCGTCAGTATTTTTAAAAAAAAATAATTTTCAAGTAGTCTTCAGCTACGACAACACGTGGCCGGGTACAGCCGGTTTATGGATAAATACTTTGTATCTTTTTTGACCTCACTTGTTGATGTCTGTCATTAATCTTCCGGCTGTCGCATATAGATGATCGTATAGTAGGATGTGTACAATTGTAGGCCAACACAAATTTGAGGGCCCCCCCCTTTTTTGAAAAATAAAAAAAAATATTGCTTAAGTTTTATTTTTTTATTTATGTAAACTACTCAACATTTAGGGGAGGGGCCTTATTTCGCGGAGGGGGGGCGGCGGCCCTAGGTCACGGCCTAGTCGGCACTATCTATAAATCTGGTCCTGATTGTGTAGTATGGATCACGGGTGCGGGTTGTGCTCATTTGATTCAAGAATTATTTCCGTAACAAAGGTTTGTTTGTTTTTTCTGTCGTCTGCAACTTATTCACGTGCATAGAGAACTCTTGTTTACTAAAGTCTTAATTTAAACAGTTATTATTTTTTTTTTAAATACAATAAACGTAGACATTGTGTGACATGACATGTAAAAGAATAAGAACTTCAGTAAGAAGAACTCCATCAACCACCCCCCCACCCCACCCCACACACACAGACTGTACACCAGTGGCTGTATGTTTGTGTCACGGTGTGCGACACCGTATCGCGACTGTGTCAGTCTATGATGTTTGGTTTGTGTTTTATTACATGTCAACACCGTCGCAAAAAGAAGGAGTGGCTCCGTATGCATGTGGGTGGGGTGGTAGGGGAGGGGAGGGGTGGTATGTTTCGGTTAAAATAAATCTTTCCGGCATGCCAAAATTACATTCAACGTTTCATTAAATCAACCAATCAGCGTGATCATTTATTTCATAAGCCATGACTGGTTGGTGTGTATGGGGAGTGTGTGTGTGTGCGCGCGAAGGGGGATTTTAAAGTGGATTAAAGCAAAATACCCGAAAACTTTTAATCTGTGTGTCAGAGATTCGCATGAAAGTAAACCAACCAATCAATAAATCAATATAAGAATTTTTTTTTACCTTAGCGTAAACGCTGGGTTTCCGCTCGTCCCATCTCCTCATGGCCAATAAATCCAGACTGAAGAACTTTTAAAAGAAATTTCAACACACACACACACACACAATGGAAGGATGTTGTGCTCCACCAAACGCCTGCCACGATCCTGACTCAATTTACATCTCCATTCACCACAGACGCAATACTACATGACGTCATAGGTGGTATTTTCGCGTAAAAAATGTTCGGATGCTAATTACGCGATATGCTCTAATAAAATGCTATCCTCTAACCCACAATCTTGTCCTGGATTTACATTTTTGATTCATGACGCAATGAATGTTGTTTACGCGTCAGATGTCAATTGACTGAATGATCGACCCGGCGAATTCCCTGGCAGTCTTTAGTCCATTTGGGATGTACCTCTCAGACTGCAAATAACAAAACGCACACACACGCTAACGTGTTAATGGCACAACAATACAAGCAGCGACCTGTTGGACAAAGGAAAGTATTTCAACCCCCCCCCCCCAACAACAACAACAACAACAGCAGCTGCCTCTAGTGTCTCCGCCTCTCTCTTCCTGACACTGACTTTGTTGATAGTGAACCAGATAATAACATGTTCCTTTATACGAAGCTAAATTCCATCACACCAGAAGAACAAAAACCACTGTCCTAGATTTTTCATTCACTTTGTTATGGCTTTCTTCTGTTTCATAAATAATTTAATAAACTCCGTAGTAGAATTCAACAAACAGCTACAGTGAACTCAATGGTGAAGCGTACGCTAACAAGTTCGTGTTCAAGAGGCAGGGTTTACCAATCATAACATTCCTGTAACTGCCTGTATCTCCCCCACAGACACACACACACACAATATCCCTACTGTACACAAAGTCTACAACGGCGAACCAGCGGCGAGTCACTCGGCTGTTTTCGTGCAGATTCGACCAAACCAGACAAGGGGATTTAACTCTGTATCTTTATTATTAAAAAAAACAACTCAAATCGACAACAGGTAAAAAAAAAGGTAAACCATTACCCACCCCCAAAGTTTTATTCCTCGGCCACCTCGATCCCCTCTCCAACCCACCCCAGATGTCTGTGTACCAGAACCAAAAGTAGGCCACACCTGTCAAGTCAGTGAAACAACATAACGTATCATAAGTTGCGGCCCATTACGTTCAAGTCCGTCGACGTTTTCTTCCTGAACAACCTGCGTCCCTAAACTACCTGAGAGATGGTGCTGGGGGGGGGAGGGAGGACCGGGTGGGGGGGGGGGGGCGGGCGATGAGTGAATGGTGGGAGGACGTGAAATAACGGGGGAGGGGGGGGGGGAACTGAGGTTGGAAGGTGGTGGAGTGAGAAAGGGGGGTGTACGTGGGGGTATGAAGGTTGGGGGGGGTGTTGTGGGGGAGAGGGGGTGGGGGGGGCGGGGAGGAGCGGCCTGCACACCAGTTTAGGTAAAGACAACAATGTTTACAAATTAAGTCCCCTCCCTCCCTCCCTTCCCCCCCCCCCCATCTCCCATGTGATGGGCCATTTCATTAACACAATGTTCCACCCTTCAACTGCCACCACCCCACCCACCCCCCTCACCATCTTCCTCGGTTTATCTCAATGTGTAAACTGTGCTGATGTCGGGAGGAGGGAACCCTGTGTACACTGTTTTAAAAGACCCAAACAGTGCACGGTATGTGCGCTCGTGCGTGTATGTATTTGCGCGTGTGTGTGTGTGTAGGAGACGAAAGATGTTGAAGACGGTTACGCCATAAAAGGTTCAACATGTCCATGGAAGGAGAAGAGGAGTGAAATGGGGGGGGGGAGGTTGCAAAGGAGGGAGGGGGTGGGGATTTTTTTTCTCAAACGGAAATGAAAATCAATCACGAACACACACGCATACACACACACACACACAAACGAACAAACACTTAATTAATCGCACTGGAAGCCCGCACAAACCCTTTCACCTGGCTAACATTACTACACAATTACGTTCATTTGTAAAAACTAATTAGCCAGTAAAACAAAAAAGTGTTGACGGTTTCAATTTGAAAACAAACAAACAAACCAATTAATATGTCGACCATACGGTCCACATGAATATGTCGACCATTTGGTCCACATGAATATGTCGACCATTCGGTCCACCTGAATATGTCGACCATTTGGTCCACCTGAATATGTCGACCATTTGGTCCACATGAATATGTCAACCATTTGGTCCACATGAATATGTCAAACATTTGGTCCACATGAATATGTCGACCATTCGGTCCACATGAATATGTCGACCATTTGGTCCACATGAATATATCGACCATTCGGTCCACATGAATATGTCGATCATTGGGTCCACATGAATATGTCGACCATTGGGTCCACATGAATATGTCGACCATTGGGTCCACATGAATATGTCGACCATTGGGTCCACATGACTATGTCGACCATTCGGTCCACATATCAAAATGTCTGCTGCGTCCTAAGAAGTCTGAATACAGATTTGTTTTCAATTTCTGACGTGCTATCAGACACAACATCTGGAACTGGTCTGTTCGTTTCTCTGGACATACCCCCATCCCCCCCAAATCGATCAGGTCGGTATCAAGAAGTAGGTAGGGTGGGGGTGGGGGTCTGAAGGACCTCAGAGCTGAAAATACCAGCACTGATCATGGCCAACCAATGAGGATATTTGTATAAACCCCCAAGACGCGATTATAACAACACACCAAGACAGAGGGTATTGCAGGTTGCTGGCACAGTCCGTGAAGTGATATTTTTATTCTGACCACTAAAAGTTCTATCGACAAATCCTTCAACTACCAAAAATGACCCAACATATAACAAGGTGCGTAATTTCAACTAACAGACAAAACAAACAAAACAAAACAAGCAATCTAAGCCTGGACACAGGACATGTTAGAGCATTTTCGTGTTATAAGTAAGGGAAGTAAGTCATGTTGAATAACTGTAACCAAAAATAAATAATGAGTTACGCCCCTTTGTACGCCCATTTGTTAATATAGCTTATATAGTAAAAAAAATGGTACCTAATAAGCCCTTTTATTCGGCCCTCAGAGGTCAGATCGCGAAATGGACTTTTGATGTACACATGGCAGGCCAAGACCTACAAAATGATATATACATCATGGGTCTAGGACTTATGGTTGCTGAGATCTAGGGTGATGACAGAAAGACAGACAGACAGACAAAAACGGGGACGATAGAGCATTTTTTTTTTCCGAAAATGCTCTAAAAACACCTAAAAATGAACCTTTAATTCAACTTGTACAACGTACGTCAAAACTATCATAGCCACATTTTGTTTTATTGAGTGAGGCTGCAAATCATTTCGCAAAGATTTAATGTTTTATTGAGTGAGGCTGCAAAACATTTCGCACAGATTTAATGTTTTATTCATGAAAAATAAATCAATGTAAATGTATTTAGAACTTGTGTGTGTTTATTGCATTCATTTCCTGTACATAATTACTACTGCTAGGCATGTGAAAAATGGATTAAATTTGGGAGAAATATTTCCAAGGTAAAAAATAATACACCTTGATAAGAACATTGCCATGTGAAACAGTGGTCAAACTAGAATACATCATGTATCCTGGACTGTGGTCAGACCAGAATAGATACACCACATACCTTGGACTGTGGTCAGACCAGAATAGATACACAACGTACCTTGGACTGTGGTAACTTTGTACTCAGACGAATGACGAGGTTCCATGCATCTTTAAACATAATTACCTTCCTTTTAAACATAATTACCTTCCTTTTAAACATAATTACCTTCCTTTTAAACATAATAACCAATAGTATAAATAATCTAGCAGTGACTAATTTTTAACTTGCAGCACTTCCTGAAATAGCGGTACTCAATGCCATCCAAAACAGAGTGCGCTGGAGAATGAGTTAAGTCACGCAGTTAGTGTGGCCGACAGCTAACCGAAAGGTCCCGATGTACGGTAAGTGCCGAACTTTTCTCGTTTCCGATCGATGTCCCTAAGTCCACCCAGCTTAAAATGGACACCCTGACATTTGTTGATCTGATAACGATGGTCTTTATAAGGGAAATTTTAATTATAAGTTTTTGGAATTAATAACGCCAAAAGTGGAACCTGACAAGTTCGCATAATAACCATTAGTGGCGAAATAAAAAAAAACATTTTATAGAGAATCAATTCAATTTTCAATGTACCCAAAAAAGAAAAGAATTCATAAAATTTTACAGAAAAATAAAATGACTGATGTAAATTATAAACAAATATTGTCCAGGTTGTTTTTTTTAAGGGCATCTTAAACACCCTCCCCCCTCTTATATGACATTTTTTCAAAATGTGGGGGGGGGCACTTGCCCCCCCCCCCCCCATGAATACGCCCATGCCCTTTGTCAAGGTGCTCAGCTGGGAACGCCAAAAAATCAAAAGGTTCACGCCAGACAACAGAATCAACGCTTTCAGCCATAAATACAAATTACTATATCGCTTGTGGCTATTATTTAAACTCAAGAAACGGAAGTTGATCATGGAGATCAAACGTTGGTGGAAACATTAAAGTGCACTGGCATACATAACTTATCTGCCAGCTATTTCAGACATTGAAAAGTCCAGCTTGACAGCATTGTTCAAACAAATTTTATTTTACAGCTATACATTATTTTCATTATCATTAAAGAGTACATATACCTCAGTACACCGGCAAAAGTAACTTAAGACCAAAATAGACAAGACAAAATATGTTTAAAAACAAGGTTTTGGCTATAGCCAGCTTATTATGTGCTGAATCTAGAAATAAAAGTTTTATGTAGAAGAGAAAAAAGATTTCAAGTTTTATAATTTAAAAAAAAAACCAAGTTTAAATATATGAAAAAAAAAATCAACTTCTTGTAATTCTTTAAGCTAACTTCACGCTGTACATTAACAAAATTGTACACATCAAAGTGCGGTTGTTGTTTTGCTACAGCGGCCATACGTCACTTCATTCTTTTCCAAAAAAAAAAATGACCACCATCTCGAGGCATGTAATTGATCTAGTAGAATATATCTGCTTTCAGCCTGCCGTATTTTTCCGCTTCTGTATTGTCACTGAGTCAATCGCTGATCTGTACATCAATCACATAGTCCAATGGTATCAATCATCACCATGACAACACCCATGTTGAGTCATCGTAGTATTACACCGCCGCCATTTTGAATGACAGGGTATATCTTACTTTGACTTTGTTTGAAGAAAATGAACCGGAAATACTAAGTGCATAAACCCACCCCCCCCCCTTCTTACCCAGTTGTTAATAAAATGTCGTTATTTGCAATAAAATGATTTTTACAAATAAAATTAAAAAGAAACAAAGGAATGTTGTTATATTTACATGTTTCACTGAAGTGGGTTTTGTTTACACACAAGTATTTGTAAAGACCACTACTGCTGGCCGAGATGTGAGATGACTCACTGAAGTCATGGCCACTACTGCTGGCCGAGATGACTCACTGGAGTCATGGCCACTACTGCTGGCCGAGATGACTCACTGAAATCATGGCCACTACTGCTGGCCGAGATGACTCACTGAAATCATGGCCACTACTACTGGCCGAGATGACTTACTGAAGTCATGGCCACTACTACTGGCCGAGATGACTTACTGAAGTCATGGCCACTACTACTGGCCGAGATGACTCACTGAAGTCATGGCCACTATTACTGGCCGAGATGACTTACTGAAGTCATGGCCACCATTACTGGCCGAGATGACTTACTGAAGTCATGGCCACTATTACTGGCCGAGATGACTTACTGAAGGTGATGTTCTTGTGTACGACCATCACCAGTGCATACGTTTTACGTTATTACAACTTACGTCTTATAAGACATAATGTGCGTACAGTGTGCCCTGTTTAATATGTGCAACGTGTTGTTATGTGCACAATGTGCACTGTGTAGAAGACTGAATAAACTAATAACTCAATAATATTAATCAAGCCCTGACTCTGCATAACAGGTGCAGTGCACTGTTTAATATGTGGTCTGTGCAACAGGTGCAGTGTGCACTGTTTAATATGTGGTCTGTGCAACAGGTGCAGTGTGCACTGTTTAATATGTGGTCTGTGCAACAGGTGCAGTGTGCACTGTTTAATATGTGGTCTGTGCAACAGGTGCAGTGTGCACTGTTTAATATGTGGTCTGTGCAACAGGTGCAGTGTGCACTGTTTAATATGTGGTCTGTGCAACAGGTGCAGTGTGCACTGTTTAATATGTGGTCTTTGCAACAGGTGCAGTGTGCACTGTTTAATATGTGGTCTTTGCAACAGGTACAGTGTGCACTGTTTAATATGTGGTCTGTGCAACAGGTGCAGTGTGCACTGTTTAATATGTGGTCTGTGCAACAGGTGTTATGTGCACTGTTTAATATGTGGTCTGTGCAACAGGTGCAGTTGTGCACTTTTTAATATGTGGTATATGCAACGGTTGAGTGTGCACTGTTTAATATGTGGTCTGTATAACAGATACTTTGCGTAATATGTGTGATGTTCACTATTCAATATGTGCACTGTATAACAGGCGAAATGAGCACTGTTTAATATGTGAGCTATGTTATGCGTTCTTTGGGCACACAGTGACGTAGGCTGAGTAATATGTGCTTCTAGCAGTTTGCAAAGGGATAACCCACTGTGTAAAATGGCATATGTGCACAATGTAAGCTATGTGCACTGTTGTTGCTGTTGTTTAAAGTGTTTTGTGTTTAATACGCCAAGAAAACCACGAATGTTGACAATATTGAGTAATGAAGCACCATACAAATTATATCAGCACAACAAAGCTATCTGTTGAGTTATTAAAAGATTAAATGATTACATTCAGATTATCAAATCACGTTTCTTTAAAACAAATGTTAAGATTATATGTGTTTAATATAGGGGCGATATATGGGGATCGGAGAACTTCAATTCCCTACTTCCAAAAGGTTTCTTACAAAATGGAATCTTTGAATTTCTGAACGTATCTCGAAAAGTCTTAAACAACCCGTTATGTGAAAGTTATGTCCATGTATCAGCCCGAATCGAATCCATAGTTTTGAGAAAAAATCGCGAATCGTATCGTAATTGGTAAAGTTTTAGGTATCGACCCATACTTCCAGCCGACAACCGACTGTTGCCCATTTAAATTACATTCCGAAAAAAAAAAACCTCTGTTTTAGCAGCAGCCCTGATGAACACATGTCATGTCCAGATGACATCAGTCCACATGACACAAGTCGATACTGGGTGCTCATCAATGGTCTTGTTTCCGGTTGTAACACCTTTTCACTCCCACTAGGGCGCGATGACATCCGATACTAGCTGACCTTTCAACATCTGGCCCATCCCACGCCCCCCCCCCCAAAAACCCCTGACCACGTGATACAGACAAACCCAAAGCATGTAGCCCCCTGGAAGTAATGATTGACCAACCGCAGACAACCTGGCATCTGGGAACTATTTTTGGTTTCCTTCTGCTGGAGCCAGACTTTTTAATCATGTTGCCGAAACACGAAACTTGTGGAGACAAACATGTTTAGCCCTAGGTGGCAAGGAGAAACAGGTACAAAGAGATATTCCGCTGATGGTCTGTTATAGGTCAATTATAGACGATGGCTGAACAATAAATGTCACTATGAACTAAAGTATCAACCGCACGAATCTATCCTGTACTCGGGAGGACTAAGGTAAAGGTAAAATCCCCTTAATTGAACCTGGGATCGTAGGGCCGACAGTCGAACGCACTACACCGCTCGACCATCAGTCAATAATAAGGTCAATTAGAATTTTACTATTCATTATTTATTTTATTTTTGATGTATTTTAACTTCGTAAAGAGTTAAGGAAAAACGAGTCGTATAATATCGCGTTTAGATTTTTTTTTCTTCTTCAAATATTTGCAAAAAAAAAAAAAAATTTAATAGTTGATTTTTCAGTCGGAGTAATGAATTAAAGCAAGTTACATGTTGGTGTTGGGTTGTATATGCAACCAAACAAGTTGCATGCAACCAAACAAGTTGCATACATCTAAACAAGTTGCATACATCCAAACAAGTTGCATACAACCAAACAAGTTGCATACAACCAAACAAGTTGCATACAACCAAACAAGTTGCATACAACCAAACAAGTTGCATGCATGTCCTTAAAAACAAGTTACATACAACCAAACAAGTTACATAAAACCAAACAAGTTGCATGCATGTCCTTAAAAACAAGTTACATACAACCAAACAAGTTACATGCCTGTCCTTAAAAACAAGTTACATACAACCAAACAAGTTACATGCATGTCCTTAAAAACAAGTTGCATACAACCAAACAAGTTACATGCATGTCCTTAAAAAAAAGTTGCATACAACCAAACAAGTTACATGCATGTCCTTAAAAACAAGTTACATACAACCAAACAAGTATCATGCATGTCCTTAAAAACAAGTTGCATACAACCAAACAAGTTACATGCATGTCCTTAAAACAAGTTGCATACAACCAAACAAGTTACATGAATGTCCTTAAAAACAAGTTACATACAACCAAACAAGTTACATACATGTCCTTAAAACAAGTTGCATACAACCAAACAAGTTACATGCATGTCATTAAATACAAGTTACATACAACCAAACAAGTTACATACAACCAAACAAGTTACATACATGTCCTTAGAACAAGTTACACCACAGAATGGCAGAGACCCTCATCTGATATCTCACTGTGATGCATTCAACTTCACTGAGATAACCCAAGGCCAGGATTTTTATCAGCGGCAAACAGCAAAAATAAAACACTGACAGTAACAATGACAGGTGTGCGAAGCAGTGAGTCCCACACTGGGGGCCAGAAAGACAGTAAGTGGAGTCGATCGGTTCAAAATGTTGGGATTTAACTTTGGACTGTGTTAACAGTAGTGAATTTGAAACATGTCCGGAAGTAAAATAAATGTTCAAACTGAAGTCACGATACGTGAATTTTTTTTATATTTTTTTTTGTTGTTGAGAATCCCTGGTCAACTCTCATTGTTTTGATATCATGAGCTATTGTAAACAATAACTGCAGCTATAATATTACTTTTATAACAGCCAATTGTGTAAACAATAACTGCAGCTCTAATATTACTTTTATAACAGCCATTGGTGTAAACAATAACTGCAGCTCTAATATTACTTTTATAACAGCCATTGGTGTAAACAATAACTGCAGCTATAATATTAGTTTTATAACAGCCATTGGTGTAAACAATAACTGCAGCGATAATATTACTTTTATAACAGCCAGTGGTGTAAACAATAAGTTCAGCGATAATATTACTTTTATAACAGCCATTGGTGTAAACAATAAGTTCAGCGATAATATTACTTTTATAACAGCCATTGGTGTAAACAATAAGTTCAGCCAATCATTGGTCAAAGTATTTCTTTAAATTAGCGCTATATGAGTCTATGTCTGTTTGGGTACCGCCTAAAGATAGGAGGGAGTAAAGTATGGGTAGACTGACGAAAACCAATTTGAGCTGCTTAGGCGACTTTTAATGTTTTGTATCAGGTAAATACATAAAAAATAAAATAAAAATTTTAAGGCATAAAAAAAATTCCTAGCGCTCTTTTTTTTTTACTTTCAGTAAATAAATAAAATATTTCAATATCATGGTAATTGTATTACATTCCTCACCGACCCACGCTTGTTAACTTGCCTACATCCCTATGATACGAGACATTTGATTGGTGAAAGTATCTCAAGAGGGCAATGACCATAATCTTGGGTTTGTTTGTTTATTTGTTGTTGTTTTTTTTACCTTTTTAGACCATTTGTTGTTGGCAAGAAAATTTGTTATTTATTTTAGGCTATTTCGTGTTTTTTGTTGTCTATTTCGTGTTCTTTGTTAGTCCATTTCGTGTTATTTGTTAGCCCAATTCGTGTTCTTTGTTAGCCCATTTCGTGTTCTTTGTTAGTCTATTTCGTGTTCTTTGTTAGTCTATTTCGTGTTATTTGTTAGTCTATTTCGTGTTCTTTGTTAGTCTATTTCGTGTTTTTTGTTAGTCTATTTCGTGTTATTGTTAGTCTATTTCGTGTTCTTTGTTAGTCTATTTCGTGTTCCTTATCATAAATGAATTAATTTCTTGTTGTTGTTTTTAATTTTTTTTTAATCCTTTGGAGAAAAGATAATAATAAATGAATAACAAACCAGTCAAGAACGATAACGCTTTTGTGTTTGAGTGTGTGAATTATAACCTTCGGTAAGAGTTACATTCGCCTGATTTGTGTTGTACAGATCATTAGAAACAAAAATATTTCGTCAATGTGTGTGTGTGGCATCAAACTGAGCAGGGTGGCAGGCAGAAATAAATACAAAACAATGGACTCTGACAATCTATGATAGATGGAGCCCCCTTCCCCCGACTGCAGCAATTAGATAAATGAGAATACGACGGGGCCCTTCAAGTGTTGGGGCCCTTGACGATGTTAGGTTGGCCCACCCCCCCTCTCCCTCCTCGGAGAGTTGAATGCGTAAGGGTACCTACCACGTAATGTGACTTTGACATGTCCAGCGTTTCTCACACTTCATGGGAAGGACACATGACGATGAGGAGAGAAATACGTACAAAACACACACACACACACACAATAATAATCCAAGAAATATTCCTGGTGTAATTCTGAAGTGGGCGGAAGTGTGCGATTGGAAGGAGGGGGGGGGAAGAGAGGGAGGAGGAGGAGTGATGTTCAATTACAGTTCGTTGTTATAACATTCTTTCAACAGGTTGATCGTGTGGGCAGGGGCGAGCTGGAGAGCGGGGGGGGGAGGGTGGGGTACAAAGGAGGTGGTGGGGGGGGGAGGGTCCTCTACGACCTGTGCGGACGAAAGAACCATCAATCAACCGGAGCAGACGAAAATACACGTAAATTGATGACGACATTGAGCAGCGAATGTTGTTGTACACGGCTAGTCCATTAGGAAATATTTGGTTTCTTGTGTTCTTCTGTAAGCAGTTGATAAGAAGACCACAACAACAAACAAACAAACAAACAATATGGGGAATTCAACGTTTAATCCAGACCGAAAAATGTAACAACAGCGGCAGTGAGTTGTATCACCCTGATTAAGATGAAAGTCTTATTCCGCTCTCGTACAGTGTTACGTTTTTTGACAAACACATAAACACACATACACACAAAGCTCGACAACACAGAGCTTGATGAGTTGCGGGTTGATAACAAATGAAGAAATTCGATCTGATCGGCCCTGATCATGTTTCGATAATATAAATGACCCCGAAACGTTTACACATAACAAAGGACTCGGGTAACGAGAGTATACAACATGAAACGCCAATGGTCTTATCATTACAGGGTCACGTGATTGTCGTGTGTTATCGTTTAATTAGATACCAGGATGTAAACAAAACACGGTGCATTATTACGGACATCAGAGAAATAGTACGCCTATTGCCAAATAGAGAAATATAACAACCATTTCTATTGGATACAAATATAGGACCACAAGAAGCAATGGCAGCACATTATAAAAGTCATATACACCGTACATGTACTTTGACCAACGAAAGAAAAGCGATGCAATCGATTGAAAAAATAAACATATAATTAATACTGGCTTTTCAATAATGAAGATAAATCCATGAGACCTGACAATACACAATTCCCCAAGCTTATGTACAATACGTCGATGTACTAGATATATTGCGACACCTGTCTGATTCTTTGGTACAGTATTTTGACCGGCATTTGAACATAGACCTATATTTCGTTCAAAATTATTTTTTTTAATAAAACTGGTTTTACTATTAATGAATCCCTTAATTGATATGTTTATGAATTACAATTACGTGAATAATTTTGTTTGTATGTAATGATTAAATTGAGGCATGTATCAAGCGCCAAGATTTTGTAAAGTCAGTCCGACATGATTCAATAAATTTGTATGTCAGTTTGCCATGATTCTATAAAGGCTCTATGAAAATGTATCATGACTTTTTAAAGGTTTACTTCAGTCTGCCAAGACTATAAAGAGGTTTACTTCAGTCCGTCAAGACTAAAAAGAGGTTTACTTCAGCCTGCCAAGACTATAAAGAGGTTTATTTCAGCCTGCCAAGACTATAAAGAGGTTTATTTCAGCTTGCCAAGACTATAAAGAGGTTTATTTCAGCCTGCCAAGACTATAAAGAGGTTTACTTCACTCTGCCAAGATTATAAAGAGGTTTATTTCAGTCTGCCGAGACTATAAAGAGGTTTATTTCAGCCTGCCAAGACTATAAAGAGGTTTACTTCACTCTGCCAAGATTATAAAGAGGTGTATTTCAGTCTGCCGAGACTATAAAGAGGTTTATTTCAGCCTGCCAAGACTATAAAGAGGTTTACTTCACTCTGCCAAGATTATAAAGAGGTTAATTTCAGTCTTCCGAGACTGTAAAGATTTATGTTAATTCTATAAAGGTTTATGAGCAATAAGTTCGATGAAGGCAACAAACTGTGTATTTAAAACACATTAAATATAGTCGGCTATTTCATATACGTAGATCACAGGAGATTAAACACACAAACAGCCACACACATACACGTCATCCTATCGGGATTATCATTTGACACTGCCCACAGTGTGTAGCTTGCAGACGACATTACAATCATCAGTTGTAAATGGTGAAAGACTGGTAACATTTAATGCCAGTAACTTAACGGTGAGCACAATTAGAGGTGTATCCACCCCCTCCCCCGACAGCAGACGTTACAGTGGCCCGGGAGAGTATAGACAGTTGCACGTTCAAATGACCTGATATTGTGTCGCTTGTATAGTGGCCCGGGAGAGTATAGACAGATGCACGTTCAAATGACCTGATATTGTGTCGCTTGTATAGTGGCCCGGGAGAGTATAGACAGATGCACGTTCAAATGACCTGATATTGTGTCGCTTGTATAGTGGCCCGGGAGAGTATAGACAGTTGCACGTTCAAATGACCTGATATTGTGTCGCTTGTATAGTGGCCCGGGAGAGTATAGACAGATGCACGTTCAAATGACCTGATATTGTGTCGCTTGTATAGTGGCCCGGGAGAGTATAGACAGATGCACGTTCAAATGACCTGATATTGTGTCGCTTGTATAGTGGCCCGGGAGAGTATAGACAGTTGCACGTTCAAATGACCTGATATTGTGTCGCTTGTATAGTGGCCCGGGAGGGTATAGACCAGTGGTACCCAAACTTTTTTGACTCAAGGACCCCTTTTATAGTCAAAACTTGCCCACGGACCCCCAAGTGAAAAAGCTACATAAATGCATGGTATGAAAATTATAAATTTAAAAAAAACATTTTGTTGAAAACGTACTTATTGAAATTATAATTTTCGTTTAAAAAAATGACTTGAATGAACTTGATGAGATTATATGAGTGCATTTATGTCCATCTCAATGTTTGTAAGTAGTGACTGCAAACTCCCACGAGTACACATTTCTGGTCGTTTTGTGTTTTTTTTTTTGAAGTTCATAACTGCACTGAATCCACGTTCTACCAAATAGTTCAAAGCTGAAAATCAGTCAACAACTTCTGTACAATAACACATAATGTGGCATATAAAATTGGGATATCTTTTTATAACCAGAATTTGTGGTACCCTTGTTTAAAGATTGGTTTCAATTCCTCTTTTGTGAATATTTTAATAAGCTTCTCCTGTATTAGTAAGAATTCATCTGTGTCCAAGCGTGAAAGGGCTCTACACCCAAGTGTGGAATATCCAAGTGAAGAATGTCTTCAAATCTTTGACTCAGGTCTGCATGAAGAACCGTTAAGTGTTGACAGTAAGCAAGCTGATCTTCAACTTTATTTTGCAATTTCGAAATATTTCGAATCTGAAAACATTATCCTCTTTCCAAGTTTTGTTTTCTCAGAAAAAATTTAGCCACAAACGCTTTCAGTTTTAATTAAATTAATTTTTTCACCTGGTAAATTCAAATTAGTTTCGTTAAATTTCTCAAATGAATCACTCATATAGGCTATGGTAAATTGTGTCGCAAATTATTGTCTTTGCTTTCCATGAATTCCAACACTAAATCAAAGAGCGCAAATAATCGATTTAAACATGCACCTTTAGATAACCAACGTACTTCTGCGTGAAGTAGTGAACAGTTATAGTCTTCGTCCTTTTTCAAATAAAGTTCAGAAAATAATATCTAATTTTAGACATTCCTTGTGATTTTATTAACTGCTTTAATGACATAATCAAGTGATCTATGCAAAAGTTTACTAAGATTTTTTTCTTCGACCAAATTATGTTAATGAATGACACAATGCACTAAAAATACATTTCGTGCAGTTTGTTTTAAGTATGCCAGACAGCCTCTGTATCTTCCTACCATTGTCAGAGCACTGTCAGTAGCAACAGAAAGGGTATTAGTCAAGGGTAAAGCTTTTACCAGAGGCGTAGCTAGGGGGACGGGGGTACATATGTCCCCGGGCGCTACTCACAATGGGGCGCCAAAGTTATATTTTACATACACTATTATATTATTTTCGAATGGGGGGGGGGGCGCTAAAATTGTATTTAAAAAGTACTGTGCTCCGGGTGCGAGTTAAGCTCGTTACGGCACTGGCTTTTACATTGAACAATCATTTTAATTCAGTAAATAACGTTTCACCTTTTGTTTCCAAACATTTAGCAAATCACAATATATTTCTTCTCTTACAAATCTTACATTAGCTAAAATTAAAGTTTCGTTTACCGGTAAAGTGGACTCGTCAAGCAGTATAGATATTTTTAAGTTTTCACATAAAGAATTTTCTACGGACTGAGCTAATTCGTCAATCCTTCTTTGTGTTGTATTATTACTAGTGGAATTCTTTTTATAATATCGAAAGCTGGTTTGTGCAAAACTTTGCGTATTACCTCACTTACAGATGGTAAAATAAGTTCTTTACCAATAGTATGCAGTTTTCCGGACTTTGCAATCAATGAAGAAATGTTATAAGAAGCAGCAATCAGTCCATCATCATCTCGCTTAGAGGTTGTCCCTATGAGTTGTTGCAGTGACGGTATTTTCTAATATTTTTCATTGACTATGTGAAAAAAACGTTAAATCCTTATCTTTTTTTGTCTAAGACTGAGAAAATTGGTTTACACACTTTGTATCAGCATAACATAGAACTAAATTCAATGTACGATGTACTACTCTTTTATAGCTTACGTTTATATTGTAGACAAGTTAGTGCGTGCAGCGGCGTCATTCCATTCCTGGATCAAGTATAAACGTGTTTTCGGCCATCTGTCTCACACTGCTCCATGCTTGTTATTAATTTAATTAGCGTGCTCTACTAGTTTATTTATTGCTATTATTTTAATTTCCATAATAATAAAAATAGATCATAATTTTACTATTTTACATTAAACCTTTCACGGACCCCCTAAAGTTATTCAGGGACCCCAAATGAGTTTTAATTTTCCACGGACCCCCTGAATGATGCCAGGGACCCCTGGGGGTCCGTACGGACCACTTTGGGAACCACTGGTATAGACAGATACACGTTCAAATGACCTGATATTGTGTCGCTTGTATTTCAACGGGTCTCATCCTTTTTTCGCAACTGCCCGCCCCCCACTAGACCTGCCAGCCGAATTTTTTTTTAAGTTTCGGCTGGCTGACATAATTTTTCGGCTGATAGCCGGCGTAGCCGAATTTGACCATAAATTGAGTAAATTGACATTTGCAGCTGATTTTCGGCTGATTTTTGGCAGATTACGAAATATTTGGCTAAAATTCGGCTGACGCCTAGACAATATTGAATTGATAAAACCAGCAATAAAACAATTTTACAATACTTGGGGAAAAGTTTTATTATTTAAAACAACAGAAATAAACAGTTTTATCATCATCATCTTTTCAAGTGAAGTATAGACTGAATCATCATCAGTGCTGAATTCCAACTCGTTGGACATGATGCCTTCACTGACTTATGATTGTGTCTATGACTGTCATTGATGGCGTTAGTGCTGCTCTCAGGGGCATCCATTATTGATGCACTAAGCTGATCATCTACAAGAAGCAATATACACACTGAAGACATGCCTTCTTTCAGGGTCTTTATCATTTCTTTATCCTCTGCGAATGCTGCATCGTCTTCTATAATTGCGGTCTTGAAATTCTTCATTTTTATTGATGCTGTCGGTAGTATTAAGGTGCAATACGTGTGCTGTAAAGTGCTGATAAGTCAATCTTCAAAAGCTTTGAAGTCTTTATCATAATTGCAGCACCATCATGGCAGCTAGCATTTTTTGATCAACAGAAAAGCTTTTCAAGACAGAGCTGATATGGTCAGCAAGGTCATGTGCAACAAGATTAAGTAATGCGACAGTTAATATAACGGCGAACAAAATACGGCGGCTAATGAGGCGCGCCGCATATTTTTCGGCGGATTTACGGCGGACGAAAATTCGGCGGCGTAGCCGGCGCCCGGCGCCGGCTGAGGGGTCTAGCCCCCACCCCCAGAAGAAGCGAAAGAATGTCCGCGGATAACCCTGACACGTACGTTCACGAATCAATGTATTACTTATGTCCCATAATGGAATGTTTTCACCTTTCTAATGAGATACTTTGGTCAAGTGGTTTGGTGATGAGTCACCCAGCAACACTGGCGACCTTCTTCATACTCATTGGTTGTTTTAAACGAAAAAATGATATGTCGCTGCGTAGACCTGGATAAATTCCCCCCGCCCCTGCACCCCCTGGGGCACGCTTATCACCGGTTGAGAACCTAGGTTGTGTTAGATTCTCCGAGTGTCTGCACCGTCCACCAAACGTACAGGGTTTTACACCTCTTTGTGTAACAATACATTCAATTTAAACAAAATACATTTTTTTTAATTAAAAAAAAAAAATCTTATATTAGAATGCACTAAAAAGTAAAATTCTTAGGTCATACAAATATTGATATAAATTTTCATTACTAAAAAGTAACCGTGTGCGCTTCTCTAGATATATAAATTATGTTTTTTTTTATTTATCAACTAGTGTAAAGTCACATTTAGTTCAATATATTATATTCACCCACGCTTTTAATTTCAGTAATGATACTTTACATAATTTGTATGATCTAAGGATTATTTTTTAACAACTTTTTAGCTATGAAAGAATTTTTGTTTTGGTACAAAATCTATGGTACACAATATTATGGTACACAATCTATGGTACACAATCTATGGTACACACATTAGATTTATTAGGTTAAGTCTATATAAGACTAAACAAAAGATTGACTATTTTCAACATTTATGCGCCGGTGCTGTAGTCCCCACATTTTTTTGTCATGATAATCTGAAGGAGTTGTTTTTTTTTACTAAAAAGTAATTAGCTTCCTAATTCTACAAGATGTTAATTTATGTACTCGAGTATTTTTTTTAAAAAAAAGAATATCGTCAGACAGAATCCATACGTGTGCCAAGTTTGAGCTTTCACACTAAATTAGATCAGGTCAGAAATTGAGTTACAGGATAAATACATGACAAATATAAAATATACAGACAAAAGTGAACACATTTATAGTTTTATTTGTTAATTTATCGATTGGACAATAAGTGATACCAGGACCTTCCTTAATGACTAGACAATTACACAGGTGACTGATTTAGTAAAACTAGACAATTACACAGGTGACTGATTTAGGCAAAACTAGACAATTACACAGGTGACTGATTTAGTAAAACTAGACAATTACACAGGTGGCTGATTTAGGCAAAACTAGACAATTACACAAATGACTTATTTAGGCCAACTAGATAAATACAAGAGCAACTGATTGAGGAAAACTAGACAATTACACAGGTGACTGATTTATGCAAACTACACCACTCGTTCACCCGTCCCACAGTAAGAGTATGCTTCGCCTGATATGTGTTGTACAAATCATTAGAAACAAAAATCGGAATATTTCGTCAAAATGTGTGTGTGGCATCAAACTGAGCAGGGTGGTAGGCAGAAATAAAAAAAAACAATGGACTCTGACAAACTATGATAGATGGAGCCCCCCCCCCCCCGGAACTGCAGCAAATAGACAATTACACAGGTGACTGATTTAGCAGCGAAACCAATTAAAAGATTTAATTTTGATATGTATCAGTTTACAAGCACCAATGTTGTAAACATTACGGCAGGCCTTCACAGCTAGACTGTAAGGCCCGATACAAGAATGGATAATCTGGTCAGGGGCCCATGGGCTTAAGTGATTTGGCAGTTGGAGATCTGAGCGCTGGTCGGGGGGGGGGGTCATGGGTTTACGTGACAACAGTAGGAGATCAGACGGGCCTCCAAATGGAACACTTTTCAAGGGGCCACCTAAAAAAAAAAGGTAATAACGATAACAGTGATGGAATCGCATAGCAGTCATCTAAAAAACCAAGCTGTGTACACAATGCACGGTAAAGCATTCGCGCCTGGTGACTATCGTTTTTAATCCCAGAGTTGTGATCTTAAAAGAGGAAGAAAAAAAGTTCCGGTGTGAAGAACGTATCAAACTTCAGCATTATACAGTTCTGCACAATTTGACATTGCCCCTGGCATATCCTTTCGTAGCTAGGTATTCAGTCCACACCCCCCCCCCCAAACGTCTACCCCCCCTCCAAAACATACCCGACTTCCGAGATGACAAGAATGCAGCACACGTCAAAGCGGTAATGCTCTCAGGGCTAAATGTCTCAGTAACTCGGGCCAGGAAAGTGACCTCATTAAATATCACACGGTGTCAAATCTGAAAGGAGCTGGGATCTCCACAGCTATTTCAATGAGAAAGGTTCAAAGCTGGGGAAGATGAGTCTAACTAGCCAGCCGTGATCATTCTTGATGTCTGGTCATGTTCCACCCAATTATCTCACAACGATGTTCCAGGGAACTGTTTACATTGCTCAAACACACAGGGTCTAAACCCGGTTTATCCAGTTCCTTGCCATGTTCAATCGAGCTATCTAGATTATAGACTTACACTTTCTAGAATATTCAACCAGACGTCTAGCCATGATCTGCTCATGTTCAACCATTCTATTTATGTTCAACCAATCTGCTCATGTTCAAACATTCTATTTATGTTCAATCAAAATGTATGACCGTGTTCAGCCAAAGCTTTACCGACACAAAATATTAAATGAAAATTAAGAACCCAAACTAAGTGAACACCGGACATAAAAAAAAAACAAATGGAAATTACGGTAAGAACCTAAACTAAGTGAACACCGGACATAATAAACTATTGGAAATTACGGTAAGAACCTAAACTAAGTGAACAACGGACATAAACACATTTAAATACATGCCACAAATGATACAAGTAACCGTCTGTTGTGTTTTAACGGCCAGTGCAATGAAGAAGTTTACACTTAACTGACCCCATACAGAGACGATCTGCTTATCTCCCTTAGAATGAACGATAACCGGGACGACTATCAGGGGAGATAAAAGGTTGATAATTCTTTTACTACCTTTCGGCAGGTAAAACATTCAGAGCATTTCGACTAGACACATATCTTCACTCAGCCAGAACAATAGTGTTTTTAAAAAAAAAGTAATTTAACTATTGTTGTATTATTTGTGTCACATACACACCAAACGCAAAAAATACACCATACATATCACACAAGCACGCATTCCACACATACAAACACACATACAAACTCAGGGACAAACTCAGAAATTGATGTGTATTGAATAAAATGACGTTTACAGTAGACTTTAACGGGGTTTTTTTTTCAATATGTTGGTTGTGTGTTTGTGTATGTGGTAGAAATAATAGGTAGTTTGACTGACAAAATAATAGGTAGTTTGACTGACAAAATAATAGGTAGTTTGACTGACAAAATAATAGGTAGTTTGACTGACAAAATAATAGGTAGTTTGACTGACAAAATAATAGGTGGTTTGACTGACAAAAGTTTCAATAGATTGATAGTCAGTAGTTGTTTATTTACTGGATGGATGGCAACAAAAAAAAAGAAGAAGGATATACACACAGACAGATATACACACAGACAGACACATAGACAGATATACACACAGACAGACACATAGACAGACAGATATATACACACAGACAGACAGATATACACACAGACAGACAGGTCTGTCTCATTCTATATAGCCAGGTATGTGGGCTTGCACGTTATGTCTAAGTGGATATCTAATAATAGACAGACACACAGGCAGATATACACACAGACAGACACATAGACAGACAGATATACACACAGACAGACAGATATACACACAGACAGACACATAGACAGACAGATATACACACAGAGAGACAGGTCTGTCTGTCTCATTCTATATAGCCTGGTATGTGGGCTTGCACGTTATGTCTAAGGGGATATCTAATAATAGACATTAGGTCACAGGTCGCAGTAACAAACTTCACTTTTAAAATAACAAAAAACATAATCATATTATCAAAGTGCACGTCATCTCTTGTCATGGAGGCTGTTGCTCTGTGTTGTGACACACATGTGTTTATACTATGTGTGGGTGTTCAAAGAGATGACACCGCATGCAATTCAACTGTACTGACACAAGTGAAGTTATTCTCTGTGTGTGTGTATTCATACCTCTGTTTAAGCTACCTAAAGTATTGCACGACTAATGGTGATCTTTTTTTTTTTACTTTATTGACACCGTTTATCTACAAAATGCTGCAAAATTCTACAATGTGTGTGTTTGTGTGTGTGTGTGTGGGGGGTATTATCGAAAGAATTCCCTTTCCCAACAACAAAAATAATCTGCACTTCTCACATCCCTCTCTCATCCTCATCCCTCTCTCATCCTTATCCCTCTCATCCCTCCTAGTCGTTTCAATGTGCCGAGAAAAAGAGCTCAGAATGGTCAAATACCATCTTAATGTTCATTTTTTTTTAATTAATCTTCCATGTTTATTACATTAGAATTTCTTTTTTTAATTTTACACTTAACACTCCATTTATTCTAAACACTCCATTTATTCTCAACACTTTAATATCTATGAAATCTTTTTGTCAGGTATTTCAAAATCACTGGAACAAATTCAATACATTAGCTTAAATGTGTATATGAATAACTGATAGGGTTTTCGACGCAATCTGTTATCGTCAAGAAACTATTTGCACGGAATATCGACGAAAATCGAGGTACAACTGTATGACTTTATTATGTAAGTCTACTCACAACTCTATGAGATAATCATGTAAGTGTACCCACAACTCTATGAGTTAATCATGTAAGTGTACTCACAACTGTAATGACACTATCATGTACGTGTACTCACCAAATGAAGCTGACTGTACATCAACTGACGGCTTCGTGGTTCCGAAGCCATCCCGAGAACAGCGGGTACGCCCAGCCTCGATATTCAGGACATCGTCCAACCCGCCAATATCTGTCTGGCTATTCCCGGCTCCGTTGGTCATCCACCGGTGAGAGACATGACGGTGATATCTTCACAGTTTAATGTATCACACGCTAGCGCAGCCGGCACAGTATCAGACTTTTTAGTTCAGTGTCACACCAACCAACAACATATCAACTATAATAATATTAATAAATGGCCACATATGTTTCATGGGTAACCATTGCGACTTCCGGAACACACACACACACAGCTGGCTGCAATATGGCACGGCCTCTTTTCTAGATCACTGTCACATAAACCGAAAACATGCGTGTCATAAGAATGAACTTTGACATCAGTTTCCACCGGTGTAGAGACTACCATGACATCGGGAATGCAGTGGCAAAGAAAACCTCTATGGCATCGGGAAAGCAATGACAATATCGACTAGAACGATCCCATCCTTCGTGTGACATTTGAACTGGGCGAATCATGCAGTAATTACACGGCCACTGTGCCAATCAGATGGGGGCCTCTTCTTTTGGTCACGCAGAAATCGCATAATAAACACTTGTTTACGTGAAGTGCACGATAGGACGAGTTCCATCCAGCGAGACTTAGTAACAGACCCGACTGAATTCACACAATCATGTCTGTCCAACTACACACAATTATGTCTGTCCAACTACACACAAAGAGTTTTCCCCCCACTCAATTACCACAAAGCAACAATCCACTTTCCAGGTTAGATCTCAACAGAGTAAATACTTGAAGAGCAGCATGTCACAAGGTAAAAGGGCTCACACATGACTTGTTTACTCACGTATACAAATATACCTGCACACACAAATCAAAACATACACACACAAGTTTACTGCTACCACTAAAAAAAAATCTAAAAAAAATCTGATAAATGTGATAAAAGTGAACCATCAAGTTTAACGATAAAATTTCTGACGATAGAGATGTTACCTATGTCAGGCGCGACTTTGAGAAATTCTAAATACATTTTTTTTAAACTGCTAGACTTCAGTACATCGCTAATCTCTTGGCTATATTACGGCAGCTTTAACATCTGAAGAGTTGTTCTTTGTAATGCATAGTGTGAGGTGTGAACTTTTTGAACTGGTGTGAGTTGGTGTGTGGAGCCAGTTGTTCTACCACATTGCAATATTGTATTACATTTGTTATTAGTAATGACAACATCTGACAGCACAAGGCACAGTCCCTAAGTCAGACTATGCCGTCACATAGTCATACAACGAGTGAATATTATACATGTATTAGTTTTTGCAGCAATAATTCCAACATATTTGTGTACACAATTTTTTTGGTTCGGAATCTTGCTGACTCGACGTGACAGTCATTGTTGATGATGATGGACCTGATTGAATGAAGTGTCAATGAAACGTCGAGTCCAGCAAACACAACGCACTCAAGTAATTATTTTCCGCGGTTCAATTATAATTCAATTAGGGCAGACGATCTGGGCAGACGATCTGGATAATGTTTAAAAGTTTTCACAAACTATACATCAACACTAACAAAAAATCTTCGAGTCGCTACATTGTTAAACCTATTGTTAAATATTTAAAAATAATAATAAAGACACGAATAAAACAATAATGAGTAGCAGGCTGAGATGTATAACACCAACTAGTAAGAGCTACATACAGGTATATAACACCAACTTGTAAGAGCTACATACAGGTATATGACACCAACTTGTAAGAGCTACATACAGGTATATAACACCAACTTGTAAGAGCTACATACAGGTATATATCACCAACTTGTAAGAGCTACATACAGGTATATAACACCAACTTGTAAGAGCTACATACAGGTATATGACACCAACTTGTAAGAGCTACATACAGGTATATAACACCAACTTGTAAGAGCTACATACAGGTATATGCTACATACAGGTATATGACACCAACTTGTAAGAGCTACATACAGGTATATAACACCAACTTGTAAGAGCTGCATACAGGTATATAACACCAACTTGTAAGAGCTACATACAGGTATATAACACCAACTTGTAAGAGCTACATACAGGTATATAACACCAACTTGTAAGAGCTACATACAGGTATATGACACCAACTTGTAAGAGCTACATACAGGTATATGGCACCAACTTGTAAGAGCTACATACAGGTATATGCTACATACAGGTATATGACACCAACTTGTAAGAGCAACATACAGGTATATAACACCAACTTGTAAGAGCTGCATACAGGTATATAACACCAACTTGTAAGAGCTACATACAGGTATATAACACCAACCTGTAAGAGCTACATAAGGTATATAACACCAACTTGTAAGAGCTACATACAGGTATATAACACCAACTTGTAAGAGCTACATACAGGTATATGACACCAACTTGTAAGAGCAACATACAGGTATATAACACCAACTTGTAAGAGCTGCATACAGGTATATAACACCAACTTGTAAGAGCTACATACAGGTATATAACACCAACCTGTAAGAGCTACATAAGGTATATAACACCAACTTGTAAGAGCTACATACAGGTATATAACACCAACTTGTAAGAGCTACATACAGGTATATGACACCAACTTGTAAGAGCTACATACAGATGTATAACACCAACTTGGGATACACAGAGATATATATAAAAAAAGCTAATGTAAAACTTCGCAACAGAAAAGAAGAACAACATTATATCACTTTAACACTACCATGCGGAAGTTCCAACATAAAGTATTAATCATACAATATGTGCAAACGAAGAACCTTTCCGTTCTCTACTTGATTCCACGTCAATTAAGTACTGGTCAGACGACACGTTTCTTTCTTTTTCAAGAGGATTACGCCACACGGTCCACTTCATCGGTAGCCCGTAGGTGCCAGTGATGGTAATAGGGAGAGAGGGGGGAGGGGGAGTAAAAGTAGGTCAAGGGAGGGAAATCCACAATGGAAATAGAAGCATTGCTCTTCACTTCCAGTTGAGACGGGGTGAAGTAGCAATGAGAGAAACTCGATTCCCCGAAGGGAAGTCATTTAATTGAGTCAGGTCAGTTCTGGACAGATTACTGTCCAAAGCGTAGATAGGATGGGGGTGGGGATATGAAGAGAGAGAGGAGGATCGGAAATAAAACTTCTTTGGTCCGAAGGAATCTAAGACACGCAGTTGGTAAGCTCAGCGGTCCTCGGTGATTTGAGCGTGTAAAATTATTATAGTGAGGGTGACTATGTTCCAGAATGCTGGGTCGTTCTTACGGACAGGCAGGAGCCGAATTAACGGCAAGGGGGGGGGGGGGGGGGGCGAGCTCCGGGCACGAAGTTATTCCTTTACTGTCCTATTAGGAGCCCATATTTTCTTCTGCGCCCGGGGCCTCAACCGCCGTTGTGGATAGACAAACCAGACGTCAGTATACTGCTGAGTTGTGGATAGACAAACCAGACGTCAGTATACTGCTGAGTTGTGGCCCCTGTATGTAACTTGACAAAACAGTTCGGGGGGATGTAGGGAGAACACTGAACGGTGGTGTAGATATAGTTACTTGGTTGTGTATATGGGCCACTCAACCTGTGCTGACCAGTCGACATATGTATATTTATATATTTACAAATTCATGTAACATAACAAAATTACCATTCATCTCCTTTTGACCCTCGCCGTGTCGGACTAAAAAAATATGCCCCTCAACCCCCTCCCCCCCCCCCACACCACCACCACCACGCCAAGATTCTGGTTAATACAACAGGAACAAAAAATGTACCAAGTTAATGGGAACAACGCATTGATGTGAACATAAAGTGTAGATTGACAGCAATGCCCCGTTAGTATTATACTATCAGAGAGTGGTGGTTAACAGACTTGCGGAGCCGCCAAATTTTTTTCTGGCTCCGGCTCCCACAAATTTGACGGCTCCGGCTCCCTATTAAGATAGTATCACACGAGACAAAAATTTTTGTAACTGCGCCACGCAAACATGCCGCTGATAAAAAGTTATGCAAATTTTGTCGCGTTCACCCCCCCCCCATAGCAGGCCCGTAGCGTGCGGGGGGCCAGGGCCCCCCTGCGTTTTGTCTGGCCCCCCTCTGCTTATTTGTTCTACTTTGTAAAATGTATTACCTGCCCCCCCTGCTATTGCCTGGCCCCTGCTGTAGAATGCCTGGCCCCTGATGTAGAATTTTCGCGCTACGGGACTGCCCCATAGTCAGGAACTTGAAAAACATACGCATGTCGGTTTTACTAAAAACAAACCATTTCAGTGCATCCAGAATCATATCATTATTTTCGACCGAGGTTTCGCTAGTCGCCATTTTCATAAGTAATAAAAAGTTATTTCAATGATCAAATTAGCAAATAGTAAAATGATACATTATTTAAAATATTTTAAAGACTTCAGTAATTATATTTATTTATAAATTCGAAGTGACTATTCGGACCCGGGTACCAATAAACTCCGATTTTTACTCGGACCCCGTCCCAATCAAGTCTGATTGTTATTCGGACCCGTGGCAAATATGCACTTAGCTTAGCTATACATAAACTTTATTATTGTTTTTTTTTTTTTATAATTGTTTGAATTGTATGATTTAATCGTTACTCAGTGTCTAGGGTTCCACTAAGCGGACTCTGTATTATTATTTTTTTTTCGGGTTCCGTCTAATAAAGTTTAAATATAGCTAAGCTTAGTGCATATTTGCCACGGGTCCGAATAACAATCGGATTTTATTGGGACCCGGGTCCGTATAGCCACAGCCTTATAAATTTATCTACTCTATTTCAGATATTCTGTTTATAGTAAAATTGTTAAATACAGAAAGCGACCATTTTGTTTATAGTCTCAACTTAGCGAAACTCTTGTAGATACACCGGGACGAAACGGTGAGCGCCGAAACAACTCACCGGAAACAAGATTTTTTAATGATTACTTCGCACTTTTTCCTGCTAGTGAAAAAAAAAACGATACTTTGAAAAGCAGAAAACACTGCATCCCGTGTGCCTTTTTGTTCTTATTACAAATAAATTGTCTAACTGGAAATGGAAAACTGTTTTTTTTTTAACTTTTTATTCGATCGGTAGCCGTTCATTTTTTTTTTTTGTTTTAATGATCAGTCAAACATTTATTTAATAGCATTTATGTTTTCAGACAGCGCTTCGATCGAAAGAAATTTCATTTGTAGAATATGTAGATAGACGATGTATATTTTCCTTTCAGAAATTCATATACAAAAACTGTTGCCGGCCAAAACTTATAGTAATTCATGTTTTTCTGGCAAAATTCACTTTGTTGTTGTTTTTAATGAATATACACTAATGTGAATCATTTTTTTCTATTCGAATCGACGTTTCTAAGCAGCCATTTTGTTTGTTTATCATGACGGAAAATGTAGCTCTCCGGAAAAAACTCTGCAAGCAGCGAAACTGAAAACTTTCGCTGTTCCGCAACGGAATTCCTGACCGGTGTACATGTTCTCATTAGAATATCATTGCAGCGAAACAGAGACGGAATTCGCAATGCCCTTAGATACCGGAATTTCGTCTTGGTGTATCCATACCTTTACTGTTGTGGCTTTCATAAAAAAAAAAAACATTTCAAATTGTAGAGGCAAACAATCAAACAAATCTGGAATTTTAAAGCTAAAAAAAAAAAAAATTCTGCTGTAAAAAAAAAAACATTGTCGGCTCCGACTCCAGCAAAAAGAAGTGGCCCCCGGCTCCGGCTCCGCAAGCCTGGTGGTTAAACAAAACATAAATGATACAGAATCAGAGAATGGGTCTACTATATGCAGTGCGTGTATGTGTATATACCAGAGGTTGCGGATCTTGAAATTTAGCGTCCGTCCATGGATTTCTATCAATGATCCGCGTCCGCGTCCGTGTCCGCAGAATCTTACAACATTGGTCCGCGTCAGTCCGCGAGTCCGCAACTTAACCATACAAAGCGTCCGCTGTCAGTCCGCGGATTCGGAAAAGTCTGCGGATCTGCGTCCGCAAGCGGACGCGTCCGCTGTCCGCTCATCTCTGGTGTGTACATTGACAGTAGAGGGCCATGCCAAGAGCAAATGGATGGAGTGTTTAAATGGAATTTTTTTTAATGTAAAAGGTGGCCAGCTGACGTCATTGATGTGAACCAGCATCGAGGGCCGGACTAAATATAGCCGAGAGGGGGCTTAACTCCGTCTCAAACAACACATACTTTACAGAGGTACAGACTATCCAGTCTCATAGTCGTATAACAAGGGAATATTGTCTTTCTCCACCCCACCCCTACTAATTGCCTATATAATGAGGCCCCAATATTTTCCACTGCGCCCGGAGACCCAAAACGGCCTTAATTTCCAAACCAGAGAGTTCATTTCATTAAATATGACTGACTTGATAAAATACTTTCGTAAATATATCCGACATTTTGGGAAACACCAAAACATTGAAATTAAAGTTACAAACATTAATTCTAAATAAATCATTACATGCATTAATTCTAAATAAATCATTACACACATTAATTCTAAATAAATCATTACATACATTAATTCTAAATAAATCATTACACACATTAACTCTAAATCATTACACACATTAATTCTAAATAAATCATTACACACATTAATTCTAAATAAATCATTACATACATTAATTCTAAATAAATCATTACATACATTAATTCCAAATAAATCATTACATACATTAATTCTAAATAAATCATTACACACATTAATTCTAAATAAATCATTACACACATTAATTCTAAATAAATCATTACACACATTAATTTTAAATAAATCATTACACACACTAATTCTAAATAAATCATTACACACATTAATTCTAAATAAATCATTACACACATTAATTTTAAATAAATCATTACACACATTAATTCTAAATAAATCATTACACACATTAATTCTAAATAAATCATTACACACATTAATTCTGAATAAATCATTACACACATTAATTCTAAATAAATCATTACACACATTAATTCTAAATAAATCATTACACACATTAATTCTAAATAAATCATTACACACATTAATTCTAAATAAATCATTACACACATTAATTCTAAATAAATCGTTACACACATTAATTCTAAATAAATCATTACACACATTAATTCTAAATAAATAAGCCGTCAAATACTTATTTCTAAATTTTAAAAAAAGTTTCCAAACTAAATCAGTTTATTACTCAGACAATTTCTGTAACGGGTAAAGCGATAACAGATTGCAATAACAAATTTTCCTACGGCTGTTAAATTTAGTGACAAAATGTCTGAGTTGCAACTGTTACATTTCCAGCCCGTATAATCTGTAGGCTCGTCTGTCTGTATGATATACAATTTCTTTAGGTCACGGCTTTTTTTTTCGGGGGGGGGGGGGGGGGGGGGGAGACAGAGAGAGATAGACAGAGAGAGAGAGAGACAGAGAGAGAGAGAGAGACAGACAGACAGAGAGAGATAGACAGAGAGAGAGAGAGACAGAGAGAGAGAGAGAGACAGACAGACAGAGAGAGATAGACAGAGAGAGAGAGAGACAGAGAGAGAGAGAGAGAGACAGACAGACAGAGAGAGAGAGAGAGACAGACAGAGAATGAGAGAGAGAGAACGTGTGATATATTTTTCATTATAAAAAAAAACTGACAGAGGCGGACTTAGCTCAACTGAGGCCCCGGGTCGCAGAATAAAATATTTGAGCCTGGTAAAAAACCGAAAGCACAAACAAATAAACGGGTTTGAAATTCCCTTATAAAAGGGGCGGGGCGCCTGCCGTTGTATCCGATAAAAGAATGGTGTGGATTGTGTGGATGGTGTGGATTGTGTGGATGGTGTGGATTGTGTGGATGGTGTGGATTGTGTGGATGGTGTGGATTGTGTGGATGGTGTGGATTGTGTGGATTGTGTGGATTGTGTGGATTGTGTGGATGGTGTGGATTGTGTGGGTAAAGTTGTTTTAAGGAAGAATATGAAAGGGATTGGGGGATGGTTACAGTAGATTTGGCTCGCTACTATCCAGATTTTGAATTATACGGCGGAAGTAAATATCATTTTTTTTATAAATAAGCAGAGGTTATGACATTTTTTTTCATGGTATTTTTAAACAGCGCCCAGGTATCCGGAGTTGGGGTTATCCGGCATGCCCATCCGTAAGATGACAGGAGTCTACTCTACTGACATTTTTATTATTCCAAGTGATGACGCAGGATCTAAAAATACACAGTGTAGAACAAAAATGTAATTAGATCAACGTGTGATTTATAATACAAAAAAAAAAACCCACTGAAGAGTTCAAAACGCAAGAGAAAGGTAAAGAAAAGGAAAGTTCCCAGCAGTGCATATGTTACGGCCAGTGTCTGTTATGCGGCCAGTTGCAGACATTGGCCCGCTAAACCGGCAAATGTGATCACAATGGTTGGCCAATGTCTGACATATAGGGATAACAAAGAGAAACAAGCAATTAACGCTGTTCCATTCTGGACACAGGACGTGTTAGCGCATTTTCGTGTTATGTATCAGTACGTTTGTTAGCTTTCAGTAAATATTTGTAAATTTTGGAAATGTTTATAAATTCAATTGTGTAATGCATATATCTGTAAAAAAAAAATTATAAAGACGTTTCTTTATATTTGAAAAAAAAATTATTGTCTCTTAAATACCACTCGACCACCCGTCTTCTAGGAGAATGTGCCAACCCCAAATTTTCCAGAATCAACTCAGATAAAACGCATTCGTCCTTTGAAACTACGTGCTGCAGTATTTCGCACCAAATGAATGGGTTATTGAACGTACAAGGTATATATATTATATATAAGCCCCTTAGGAGCCCTGAAGCCCGGCCCTCAGAGGTCATATCGCGAAATGAACTTTTGATGTACACTTGGCAGGCCAAGACCTACAAAATGATATATACATCATGGGTCTAGGACTTATGGTTGTTGAGATATAGGCGCTCCTTTATTAATATAGCTTATATAGTAAAAAACGGTACTAAGCCCCCTTTTACGGCCCTCAGAGGTCAGATCGCGAAATGGAAAAAAGTCATTTCTTGGCAGGCCAAGACCTACAAAATGATATATACATCATGGGTCTAGGACTTATGGTTGTTGAGATCTAGGGTGATGACAGACAGACAGACAAAACGGGGACAATAGAGCATTTTTTTTTCGAAAATGCTCTAAAAAAAACTAACAGTTTTAATTATGTCAATTGGTATCAAAAGAACTATAACTCTCAACTAAATTTGTTCGGATTTAATAAAAGATGTCGGCCACGCCCAGTGGTTAATCTGTTGGCAGTAAATGTATCTTGCTTTAAACGTTCGTAATTGATGTTATCTCTTTCACCCGATACTTTCCCCACTGTGACTTCTACATTGGCCGGAAGCACCCAGGCAATGTTCACATTGGCCAGGCAAATCTCAGACATTTGCCGGCCAATGTATGCAACTGGCCGCCTAGCAGACATTGGCCGTAACATATATATATATGTTATAGGCAAAGTGTAAAATCCGGCATTCTATAGAATGCCTAGGCAATGTATAGAATGCCTAAATTTTTCAGGCAAAGTATGAAATGAATTGCTATTTCATACATTGCCTAGGCATTCTATATAATGCCAAGTACCCGTTCGGCAAAGTATGTAACTGGCCTTGTTAGGAACTAGAGTAGATTTAGAGACAGACAATCCCCTTCGACGTTGTAAGATAAGAAGATATATCAGAAGTAGGAGTAATGCAAATAATGGTTGACAAGGTGACAGACGACTTAGGACAAGGTGGTCAGAAAACAATAGAGTAGTAAACAGCAAAGGAGTGACGTTTCTTGAAGTAGACCAGGAGGCGACGACGGACAGTTTAGGTACCATGACGACCAGGGGGCGCTCCTTTGGTGAGAACTATTATGAAGGAGACTGTGACGTAATTAGGGAAATTAAGGTGGCGATTCCCGATGTTGACAAAGGGCGGGGAGACTCACGAAATCTGTTTGCAGTTGTTATGAGCATGACAGAAGATGGCTTTTACCGCCTTGGAACTGCACATGGAATCTTGAAGCAGCTATATGCCAGATCAGAATTCACCGTATGTCCAAAAGATTTAATAAAAGCGGAAGACGTTCCTGACCTTGAAATAGCTCTCCGATCTGCTGCTACTTCTCAGTCTACAGGAAGCGGCCATGGATTCGTCAGATGTAAATGCAAGACGAAATGCCAAACTATGAGGTGTCTTTGTGTGAAAAAGAAAATTAAATGCAATTCAAAATGCCATTCTAGTCTTCCCTGCTGCAACAAGTAGCTCATTCCAGTTGTGTTCTGCTTGTTTTCACCAGAAACAACATCTTTTCATTATTTATCAATTCTTCACTAATTCGTGAAATATGAACATGACAGATCAAAATACCAAAATATGAAGTGTTTTGTCAGAAAGAAGAAAATTAAGTATAGTACAATTCTAAGTGTGAATCCAGTCTTACCTGCTGAAGCAAATACTTCAATCTGCTGTCGTTGTTTTTTTACGGTATGAACATCATATGCTTTATTTTGCATTCATTCCATATTAAAATACGTTTTTATCAATAAAGGCTTTTGTTGTTCTTTTCTGATATTTTGCCTAAACGACACTAGTCATTTTATACAATGCCTAGGCATTGTATAGAATGCCTAGGAAAAGTATGCACAATTTAGAAATTTTATACTTTGCCAAAACGACACTAGTCATTCTATACAATGCCTAGGTATTGT
The DNA here is from genome assembly GCA_021962125.1 of Bulinus truncatus. Lineage (NCBI taxonomy): Eukaryota > Metazoa > Mollusca > Gastropoda > Planorbidae > Bulinus > Bulinus truncatus. The sequence goes on along the minus strand of JAGDYQ010000009.1, from coordinate 10,296,312 downwards.
ATAGAATGCCTAGGAAAAGTATGCACAATTTAAAAATTTTATACTTTGCCTAAAATCACCAGGCATTCTATACAATGCCTAGGCATTCTATAGAATGCCGGCATTTCACACTTTGCCTATAACATATATACAGGTAAGTGACACATCTTTATCACGTGATGAGCTGGCATGTAAGGTGCCGGCCACTGCCGGGTCTGGTTCATGACCTTTCACCTCTCTCTCTCTCTCATCTCTGTCTCTCTCTCTCTCAGTCTCAGTATTGCCAGATTGTGCTATTTTTGCAAATTATCTCCTTAAGAAGTCTTTTACAATATTGCCAGATTGTCAGGCCAATTTAATTTTTTTTATTTTTTCAGTAAAACTTAATAGTTTTAAAAATAATTTTCAAAAAAAATTGTGAAACACTTGAATTAGTTTTATGTCAAAATAGCATGAAATGCATATCTTTTCAATGTGTTGTTCACAATTCCTCATGCTAGTTAGGACCGCTAATAAACTGTTGCAAAGCCTTGTTTTATCAGTAGCCTTACGGAAGTGTTATTATTTCTTTGTTGTCTGCTGCATAATTATATCACTGATAAAGAAATTTGGAATTTGTATTATAATACAAAAAATTACCGTAATTGAAGTTGCAATCCATCACTTCGTTAAAATAATATTGATGCCTTATTCCTTGCAACCAGTGCACCAGGAAGAAGTGCTTATAATCGCGTGGAACATCGAATGGCTCCATTTAGCAGCGAACTGTCTGGTGTCATATTGCCAAATGAACATTATGGCATTCACTTTGATTCGCAGGGCAGAACAATAAATGAGGATTTGGAAAGAACAAACTTCAAGTTTGCAGGTGAAACTTTAGCGGAAATCTGGTCGCATGTGATTGTTGACCAATTTCCAACAGTTGCAGAATATATCAACCCTGAGAAATCTGAATTGGATGCAGCAGGACTGATGTCGAAGGATAAGAATTGTTTGACCATCATGTTCTCACCAGCCAATACTTCACTCAAATTGTGAAATGTCAGGACATAAAATGTTGCGACAAAGTACGGAGCTCATTTTTCAACGTTTTACCTTCGAGATTATTTCCTCCTCCAAATCCAATCCCAATCAACCAAACAACTGATGGACTCAGAGCTTCATAAAGAGCAGATGCAGATGCACATACATTTCCTTCATTGTTTGTTTGTGGCACAAACTCTCAAATTTGATGACATTATGCCAAGACCAACAGGAGTTTTTAAAGTGCAACCATATGATCTTTATTGTCCATCTTTGCAGACCAGCATACATGATCGAATTTGCAAAGTGTGTCACTTATACTTTGCCTCATAAACAATGTTGAAGAAACATACAGGATAACACAGAGCTCGGGCGCAGGAGAATGTAAAAAAGTAAAGTTTCCTTAGCCCTAAAGGGCCATCGGGGCAGATGAAGTGTAGAATTCATCTGTTTCTATAACCTAGGCATATGAAGGGATTGTGTGGTTTGCACAATTCCCAGCCGCCTTTAATCCCCCAACATAAAGTCACGTACCCATTTAAAGCTGGGTGGACGTGGGAACTTTCACCAGGACCTGAAAAAGTCCTAAGGTTCTCACTGAGATTCCAACCCGGGACCCTCCGCTCGACAGTCGAGCGCTCTATACCACTCGACCACCCGTCTTCTAGGAGAATGTGCCAACCCCAAATTTTCCAGAATCAACTCAGATAAAACGCATTCGTCCTTTGAGAATCGCTGCTAGAAGGCAAAGAGAACTCATGGCAATTATTGGCAGAATGGAAAATGCACATTCAGAGAATATTGAGTGGCTAGATGAGGATCTGTCTGCAACTAGCCTTCCAGGAAACGATGATGGGGAAAGATTTATGTCAGTCTTAACTATGGATGAACACTTCACTTCACTATGGATGGATGATGTCTAGTGAATTTTTTTTAATTAAACATAATTCACAGGTCCACTATAAACATATTCAATATAGCACAAGAGCTGATCACATAATTTGTCAATCTAGTCCTTTTTTTAGTCACATTGTTTTGTTTTCATTTTTATTATTTAATCACTGGTTGAGGTCAAGTTTCGCTAATCTACTTCTTATCCTGTGTCAATAGAATGCATAATCGGAAGATTATCCCAAAGTTCACCTCACCCATTGTAAATGAATAGGTAGCAGATAAATGATGTTTATTATATAATTGTCAATCTAATTTTCGCAATTTTTTTTTCAAATTCAATTGATTGAGTTACTGTTTCAAAGAATAACTGATACAACTATTGACAATTAGTTATTCTACTATTAAACTCATTTAATAATCTGATAGTTCTTTTAATATTTATATTTATAGGCAGTTTAATAGTGAAGTGCGATTTAAGTTTTCGATTAAATTTTAAGTAGTTCTTAATACAAAAAAAAATTTTCGAAAGTGACGTACTTTAGGGGGGGGGGTCCCGAAATTTGTGACACTTTGTGACAGGGGGGGAGGGGGGGTCAAAAATAGCGTGACGTACTTTATGGACGGCCCCAAAGTCCAGCAGTCGAGCGGAAATAAAAATGACTAGACTAGTACACAGAGTATCCCGTGCTGAGAATAGTTTTAGCGCGATATTATATTCAGGCTCCATGCTACTTTTGTTTAAGACTCGGCCCATTTCTCTCACATCAGATGATGATCGGCCCGTTCCCCAACCTCGGGGAAAATCTGTAAGAACCGGAAGACAAAAAGTCTGGAAAAGATTATCCGTGTTCCCATCAAGAGGGGCAGTTGTTTACTGGGGGGGGGGGGGGCAGCCTTCTTCAGACTTGATACTTTTAATACTGACAAATAGGTCTAAACACCGCCTAAAGCTATGGACCAGTGCTGCCAGATGTTTTTAATAAAACCCGCCATTCACGTTAAAGAAAATAACCACCATACACAAGAATAGTAACATTTATATTTATTTGAATATTATATGTGTCATGTTTACTACTTAAGTTATATGAAACGCCAAAAAACAACCCCGAGATTAACCGCCAGTGACCAAAAAAAAAACTCCCGCCGAAACCCCCCGAACTGGCGGAATACCCGCCAATCTGGCAACACACAGCTGCGCGTGGACTGGTGCCACTTATACACAAGCTATGTTAATGTTCGTTATATTTAAAGCACACGTAAGCAAGCATCCCGTTGTATTTATAGCGCGCTCCTTTGTAAAAAAAAAAAAAGTAACCTCGGCACTCAAAGCGTGTTTCAAGATTTACCCACGGAGATAGATGGGTCAAAATAATGTTTGCACACAAACTAAACAGCATTTTAAGTAGTGTTGTTTTCGTCGACGAAAACTAAAACTAAAACCTTCGTTAACGAAAATGTTGACTTTTCGTCAACGATAACTAAAACTAAAATTATCAGCAAGACTAAAACTAGACGAAAACTAAATCTCGTAGACAAAAGACTGAATAAAAACTGAAACTAAAACTCCCCAACGAAATAAAAACTAAAACCCCATTTATCGTCTTTTCCGGTATAATGTTGACACATGAAAGAAAGAACAACAAAAGATAAAAAAAAAAAAAGAAAAATGACAGCCGACGATATAAATTTTGCTTTGAAAGTTTGAAATTGCCATGCGGTTAGATCAAAGAGTGTCGTTTTACAAGATATAGTGATTCTGCTTAATTGGGACACATCGGGACCGAGGCTTTTTGTCCCAATTAAGCGGCTGTCCCAGTTAAACATACAAATTTACTATTGGCTTCTTGGTTTGGTTTCTTTGAGATATGTCCCACATAAGCGGTGTCCCAATAAAGCGGAATCCACTGTATTTTTTAAAAATTTGTTGATGTTCATGTATTTCTATTCAATTAATTGTTTTTAACCACCTAAATTGTATTGTTTGTTGAACTCGGCATATTATTTAATAATATAATATGTGTTAATTATATGATATTGTTTTATTACAAAGTTTTCAATTTTAATTAAAACATACAGTTTTAGAATTTAATACCATTCAATTAATTATTTTTAATGAAATGTAGTAAATACTAAAAAAATGAATTAATAAATAAAAACAATTTATAAATATAAATAAGCACAAATGAATTAACAACTCAATTAACAAACATACACACAAGAATACAGTAAGGTATATAATTTATCACTATATAACCTATAAACACTTACAGTATATACATGTATATATATATATATATATATATATATATATATATATATATATATATATATATATATATATAAATGTATATATATATATATATATGTGTGTGTGTGGGTGTGTTGTGTGTGTGTATAACTGACAGATGGATAAAAAAATTAAGTTTTCTTTTCTGTCGTTCATTAAAACATTGAACAAATAGTTGACAGAAAGAAAGTAAATGAATGAAAGAATCTAAGAATAACATTTATAGACCTCGGCGCGCAAAGAGTCTTCAAAAGAAGATTAAAGCTAAATTTTTCCTTCAACTCGCCGACCGTGGTGTATTGATGGGGAGGTGGCTGTCGTTAATATTGGTAGAGTTGATGGCTGCTAGAAGGGATTGAATTTATGTAGATGACAATGTATTAAAATCGCTATTGTTTTTTTGCAAATAGTGGCACTAGTAAAGTATCGGTATAGAGTATCGAATTTTTTTTGTTTAAATTGTATCGGCGATACACAAGTCAATACTTGATACAAAAAGGATCGGCAATACAGCAACCAATAATAAAAAAAAAGTATCGCCGATACTGTATTGGCCGATACCGATACTTCGATACTAACAACCCTGAATATAAGTCATCAAAATAATAGAATTACTTCACTCTTCAAGTAAACTGGTGTTACTTAGTTTAGTTATTTCAGAGTTCTAGGTCTTAGAATAAACACGTTTGTTTTAATTTTGACTTACGTTTTCGGTTTCTTATTGTTATTACGTTTTTAGTTGTTTTTTTTGTACATGCACTGCAAGTCTGCTAGTCTACAACATAGTCAAAAATTTAGTCATGGTATTGGCACATAACACAATGTGATAGTGTGACTTATAATGTGACAATGAAGTGAAATGACTCAGTTTCAGTACACTGAGCTGTCATCTCTGTGACTACTATTATTATGCTTCAATCTGTTTCAACAATTGGTCATGAACAATGATGTTATTTGTAATTGGTGTTTACAAGACTAAAACTAAAAGTGAAACTAAAATGAATAAGACGAAAACTAAAACTCTGGTGTTTTAGTCGACGAAAACTAAAACGAAAACTAAAATCGGGCCTAAAACTAAAACTAGACTAAAACTAAAATTATTACAGAAAAAACGAAATAAAAACTGAAACTAAAATAGGACCTGGGACTAAAACAACACTAATTTTAAGGAGGTCGGAAGACTTTATCACGTCTCTGTAGTTATCAACAGTGATTTGAAATAACAGTATCCAAACATGAAAGTTGCAGAAAACACCAGATGCACATTAACACACACACAAAAAAAAATGCACAGGTAACTTGAGCGCTACCTTTATAAACAAACACGGGGGGGGGGGCACTTTCATTTCAACCTGCACAAGTGTAAAATGTAAACATGAAACTCATTTTTTTATGGTCATGTTACAAGAGTCTCCATTGAGTGACACTGGAGATACGTGTCTGACCTGCAAGGAGCACGGACAGGGGGGTATACTACACACGGCACACACCAGTATACTACACACGGCACACACCAGTATACTACACACGGCACACACCAGTATATTACACACTGCACACACCAGTATACTACACACTGCACACAAGAGCATACAACACACGAGTTGTTGATAGAAAATTAGAGAGGCTAGTTGTTGGTGGACATTATGAGAGGCTGGTTGGTGCTGGACATTTTGAGAGACTGGTTGGTGCTGGACATTTTGAGAGGCTGGTTGGTGCTGGACATTTTGAGAGGCTGGTTGGTGCTGGACATTTTGAGAGGCTGGTTGCTGGTGGACATTTTGAGAGGCTGGTTGGTGCTGGACATTTTGAGAGGCTGGTTGGTGGTGGACAATTAGAGAGGCTGGTTGGTTGTGGACATTTTGAGAGGCTGGTTGGTGCTGGACATTTTGAGAGGCTGGTTAGTGCTGGACATTTTGAGAGGCTGGTTGGTGCTGGACATTCGACCATTTTCCCGACCTACACTTCGGGAGCCACTAACTTCAATGGACGAACTTGTTGGCATGGACTAGGCTGGAACACTCTAAAACAGACAGTCACTCTACACATTGTAAGTGTAGACTGTCACTCTACACATTGTAATTGTACGACAGTCACTCTACACATTGTAAGTATAGACAGTCACTCTACACATTGTAAGTGTAGACTGTCACTCTACACATTGTAAGTGTACGACAGTCACTCTACACATTGTAAGTGTACGACAGTCACTCTACACGCTTGAGAGTTGTCAACTACAGCGTTATTTCATGATCTGGCGCATCTTCATAATTGCAAAGCAAGACTAATGTTATTTGAAGATTACGACTTCATCATAGAAGAGGGGAAACAGAAGTGTTCTGCATCAATCGATTGGGTTTGTTTATGTATTGTTTCAAACAGTTCAATCCTATTTAAGAGCAATGAAATGTTTAATTTCTAGTTGGTCAGGACCCAACAAGCAAGTCAAACATCAGAAATTATAATAACTGTGCACGGTGGCCCTTCATCCTCAGCCCGCGACTGTAAATATATGACGTAATGAAGTTCCTTGTATTGTTTGTTACCTGTATAATCAAGCCCGTCCGACTGGACGAGTCTATGATACACTAAGACAGGTGTGATGATGGAGCATAATGGGAGGTGGCTGGGTGGGGGAGTAGACAGGCGTCAAAAATAGGGTGGTGTGAGAGGGACGGGGAAGTGAAGGAATGAGAGAGGGGTTGAAAGGTTAAGAGTCTTCATAGTCACTGTATTACCGAGACGTGGAGAGTTGATGTGAGAGCCGTAAGGTACACACAGTGCGACGAGAGCCATACTTGCGTGGATCACTTGGGGAGCCCCCATCCACAAAGAATGCTTTGTTTATAAAAAGTGGCGCGAGGCCATCCCTAGAGTAGATTTAAGCCCACAGCTCGTCCATTAGTTTGAGCCTTACATAAACTTTGAGTTAACACCTTCCCTTTTGTTTAGGCTTAGCCTCATTACAGGCGTAGCGGCATTACTGGCATAGCAAGGCGTCTGTTTTTATTATACAGCGGCGGCTTTAACAGTGCTTAGGGCTACCAAATTTACCTCTGATTAGGGCCCTAAAGGTACATTTAATTACCCCCCCCCCAAAAAAAAAAACAAACAAACGCAAGAAAGACTTTTTTTTGTGTGCTTTTATTTACTATAAATAACACTCAGAGTATGAAATGTGTAAAATACATACAAAATAAGTTTAGGCTGTAACAAAAAACGTCTCTGTCTCTCGCTGCTATGGGGGGATAGGGATTAGTATGGGGACAGGGTTAGTAATGGCAGGAGGAACTCATCAGTTTCAAGGGCTTGGAGTGATGGGTGATTTTTTTTAGCTACTATCACAGTGAGCCTGGGCAATACAAGTTCAATGTGCGGGGCAGCGGAGACCAAGGCGGGTGTCGGATGCGGGTCGTTGAGCCGTACCCTAACCCGTAAGCCTAAAAAGATCTTCTTTCGCGGGGCCCGTAAGACCATCAAAAAATTCTAGTGTCATCAGAAAAAATAATGAGCTGAATAGTTTAGCTTGAAATACTGAATAGACTGATTGCATCATGAAACACAATACAGTTTGGCCTGGAATACTGGATAGACTGATTGCATCGTGCACCACAATACAGTTTGGCCTGGAATACTGAATATACTGATTGCATAGTACAATACAAAACACCAATCTCTTTAGTCAAACATTATAAAAATAGTACGAGTTATTTTCCATCCAATCAATAACAGTAGCATACATTTCTTCAAACACAGTATAGTATTTACAGCCATTTTATGTCAACCAGTGGTGGATTTTTATGTTTGTTTATTGTTTTGTTTTTTTTGTAATCAACACAGCATGCTTTGCCTGTTTAGTCTTTTCAAAATTAAACCCAAAGACAGATCAGTGAAATGCACAATGACATTTAAAGATGGGAAGGTTCCATAAGGATAAATTGTATAGTATATAAGTGGCACATAATTTATTATTACTGTAAATTATTTTGTCCTTATCTTTTTGACAGTTGTTTTTGCTTTGTTTTTGTTTTTTTTTTGACTTTTCTGAAGTTTAGATCTTGGTCAATGATTTTTTCATTGGGTTAACCATTGGGACTGCTTCAGCTTATGGAAGAAGGTGGCTGTGCAGTGGCAATATGTGGATAACAAGCAGTATATAAATACAGTAAATCAATCTCCACGTCTTACAGGTTACAATATTTACATATCAAGTCACGGACAGGATCACAGATGTGATGAGGAGACATTTTAAAATGGTTACTTTCCAAGGCATGAAACTTCAAATTTTGTTAAATATTTTGTTAAATGTTTCTCTAATGTAAAAGAACTGGGTTGTGGAAGTAAAAAAAAATGGCTTTGAAAATGAAAAGGTATGAAGAATGTACATGTTTACAGACCAGACTGCCTCATCAGGCCCGTAGCGTGCGCGGGGGCAGGGTGCCGGGCCCCTGCGTTTTGTCTGGCCCTCCCCCCTGCTTATTTTTTCTACTGGGTAAAATATATTACCTGCCCCCCCGCTATTGCCTGGCCCCTCCTGCAGAAATTTCACAATACGGGGCTGTGCCTCATACATATACATAGGTACATGTTTACAGACTGCCTCATACATATACATAGGTACATGTTTACAGACTGCCTCATACAACATAGGTACATGTTTACAGACTGCCTCATACAACATAGGTACATGTTTACAGACTGCCTCATAAAACATAGAAGATACCCTGTGGAAAGAAAAAAAAAATATAAAAAAAGAGAGAAAAAAAATAAATTTACTTACAATCAAATAGCTCGATCTCTGCTCCCCATGATTGGTCAAGTTGGTATTATCCCTAAGGAAACATTCCTCTGGGTCAACTTCAATGGTACCATTGTTATTATTAAAGCCACATTGATTTAGATCTTGACCAGCAGATTGTTCCACTGATCTCATGCTGCAATAGAGATAAATGAAGATTGTAAACTGGACATTCTACAAATCATCCAAGCTTCGCTATTGAGCATATAAAAAGATAAGAGCATGATTTAATATTGAAAATTATACAGAAAAACTCAAGATTAGCTAACAAACGTTCTTAAGACGAATCAAACTTTGCTTTAGAACATGACACACACACGTAAAGTAAACTGATAAACAATAATTTATAACTTTGCTTTTGTACTTCTAGTGCAGTGTGCTTGTAATCAAGTCATCACACAAATCAATGTTTAACACAGCCCGATAACCAATCCACTGCTGTAAACAAAGTTAAGTTAGTTTAACCTTATAGAGTTATTATTACCAGAGTACCACAAAAAAGTAAAAACACTAGGAACACCTATGAAGAAACATTTTGTTACTATCTCAGTTCGGTGTAAATGATTGCCAGACAATTTGATGCACATAAAACTCTGCTGTTCCCCATCTTCTTTCTAGTACTATCTTGTTGACTAAACTATGTGACATCGCTGTATTTATGAAGTGTTGATCAAACTCCTTGAACAAACTTCCCATTGATAAATCATGATGTGCAAAAATCCTTTGCTTTATAGTAATATCTAATAAATTAGATATTAATAAGATTGATGTAATGTAAGTCATAAACAGGTTTCTAAATTTATTTCAAAATAACCTACACAATTTTGTTAAAATGTATTTGTTGCATATAAAAATATTCAACTGTACTATTTCATTTGTTTTTCTGTAAAGCTGTTTTCTACCACTTCAAGTGCAGATTTTGAACAGTTTAAAACTCCCATCATGTCTCACTATCAAATAACTCTTCATTCCAAGTGCTTGTTATAAACCTGATATCTAATCCTGTAATGCAAACACAAGGTTAACATTTATGAATAACCTAGTGAAGTGAAGATTGTTATCTTTCAAATCCTTAAGCCCACTTCCCATACAGATGCCAAAGTTTTTTTTGTTTAATAACATTCATAAATACAATTAAAGAAAATGTATAAAGGTTTCAAGCAATCACAAGTTTTGGTTAAGCTAAACAAAAAAAAAATTATGTTAAAATTTTCAGAAAAATAAAAATCTGTGAAACATGATTAGTTGGTGCAAGTGGCCTATATCCAATGTACTTCTCATAAACAATAAATCACTTAAGTGATGGGCCTTCACAAAAAGTGTGGGGGGGGGGGGGGGAATACCAAATACCTAGGGCTATACTGCCTTACAAAATTGTTTATCTTCCATAAAGTGGGCCTTATTGGAGGAAAGAGGAACCCCAGTTGACACAGTTTGTTGGGGGGGGGGGGGGCTTAAATTTTCTGGCTATGACCCTGTATGGACTGTATGGTGTATTAATAGCTTTAAATATAGCCTAATATATTCCTTAAAAATTGTTTATGATATACCTAATGGGTGAAGAACAAAAATATATTGTTAGCAACTTAAGAACAAGTACAAGTACTAGGAAACTGCTGGTGTGGTGATTAGGTCTAGGACTTCAAGTGATTAATACATTATAATAAGCATGAAATTAAAACTGATGAACTGGGCGTAGGTATAAAAATGCTTTTTCATTATTACGAATTTTGTTAAAGTTGATCTTCATGTAATTTTAAATTAGTCATTCCTACAAATATATAGTGCTTTAGATTTTTTTTTAAGGAAGATAACAAAAACTTCTTTAAACTGTAACACTTTGATTAATTGTCTATCATTTCATAGACGTCATTTGCGGACAACACCAAGTCATTTAATCAATTGATCTAAATATTCTGCAGGTTAATCTGCATACACATTTGTAGTTTATACTTAAACTAAAAAGTATGTACAGCCTGTATATTAAATAAGTTTAAATAACTTGTATAGCAATACAACAGTTGAATGACATTACAATACACTACAGTTTAAGGCTTAAAGTTTAAGGACATATTCAAGTCTATGAAAGGAACTCTTTATTATTGTTGTTTTTTTTTTTTTAAATAATTTATTTATCATGTTCATCAATACAGCATTGTTTTGATAATGTAAGTAAATATCACTTACTTAGGCATGAATACACTAACTGTCAATACATATGTACGCCACTTTTTCTAGCCCTGGTACCTTAGTCAAAATGAATTCGAGATGTACATCCGTTAACTATTGCATTAGAATTTGATAGCCTAACCATAACAAAACCTCATGTCTGAACTTTGGGCCTGACCTGGTTTTTTTCAAACAGGTGAGCCTATATATAAAAATAGGGGAAGAAGGTTGGACTCAGAATTAAAAAAAACAACAAATTTTTTCCCTTTTCTGAACGTACTAAAAATTCTATACAGTGATTTAATTGAAAAACACTTGATAATATTACCAGTATTTAATTATTTGCTTTTAATTTTAAGTTGTTATAATATGCTTTATCGATAACAAATAGTAAATTATTGTATTAATTTCGTTGCATATTCCTTGTTTTTTTATTAATTAATTGTACACGTTGAAAAGTGAAAGTAGAAAAGTTGGCTGTATTTATAAATACAGTACTTGTACATGTGTTAGAGAAAATGAAAACTATTGTTACAGAGGTAATATTATATTTGAAAAATTTATAACTAAAAAATGTTATTAGGCAGGAATACAACCATTGTATAATATTACTGTATAGTCAAAGTTAAAAAAATAAAACCATTAATTAAAGCTGATACTCAATACTGAATCAAGATGGGCCCAGATGGGGGTCGTCCATTTATCGTGTCAACAGATTTTAGCCCCCTCCCCTACCATGACAACAAATACATGTATCAAACTTTTGTTCATTATTCTTACATTTAGTGGAGAAATCATCACAGGTGGCCGAAACCCGTTTCCCACTCTCAAATATTATATAACAATGGGTGCAGAATCCAAACAACTCTAAGGCTGCATGCTACTCTGAGTTTGGGCATCTCCCATGATAGTCATATCATATAAAGATTTATTTTTTTAAATTACCCTTTGAGTAGTTTTTACTTAATAAAAGAAAAACAGGGTGCAGCTCTCATCAACTCCAAGTGTGGCCACCCCTGTTATGTAATAAGCATATTTCATGCAACTGACTTGCATGTAAAAATAACTATAATTAAAATAAAGTTAATTATATAGGTAATTTACTTGTAAAGCCCTTTTTAAATTTATCATCCAACTGCAATGTGAGTTTAAGAAAAAGTTTTTTATATTCTTTAATGTTGCTATTTTTTTATTGCAGTACACCCCCCCCCCATGTCACCAACTGCCAAACTTTTTCAAACCCAAATCGTTGATGTAATAATTGAATGACACTTAAAAGTTAATTATTGAATTGAAGACCTACTTACTTGTACTTTAATGATTAATTAGTATGTAATATTAAATGTCCCCCTACCTACTGGCCCTACTCTAAAGGGTATATTTTTCATTTCAGATAGAAGATGTGGAAAAAAGTCTTGAGAAGTATGAACAACGTTTGGATGTCATTGAGAGATTACAGAGATTAACTAAAATGACCTATGAAGAAGAGTAAGAACAAATAAATTTATGACTTTATCATATAAATAAGACAGTTAATCAACTTCTGTATGTGTGTGAGAGTGTACACTGACCTTATGCTTGCTTAATGATAATCAAAACTTTTACAAAACACATATACATGTAGAGAATGAATCTTCAGGTGGAAAAAATATAATACAGCCATTTTAAATTGAAGTCAAAATCAAGACTCAATAGATCCGTCATTTTGCTCCCTTTCAATAATATGAATTAGGTCATTTTCTTTACCAAAAGCTTACTAGGTGCTCATCATCATACTTATACTCGATCATTGATTAAACGATGTAATCAAAATTCTTTTTTTTACTATCTTCATTACATAGTGTGAATAATTGAGTTTTTGAAAGATTGCCCATATTATTGATTTCAATCCAACTATTACACTCTTCATTGCTCTTTTTTTTATTCCACGCTAATTTGCGTTTTATGCAGGATTTATGAGTAGTGTTTTGTATTTCACATGTACTTATTCATTAAAGAATCGTTGTTGGGATTTTTAATAGCACGTTATAAAATAGTTGTCATTATTTTGTGTGTTTAACTATTGATCATTTTTATAAGCCAAGTACATCTTAGAATCACAACTTTCATTCTCAGGTTTGAGTTGCAAAAAGAACAGAAACTATTGGAGAAGAAAATTATTGAAAGCAGTATGTTTTTTTTTATTTATTCTAAAATCAATTTTTCTGTCCAAAATAGATTTCGGTGTGTTTTGCAAAACTAGCAAAATGTTTTTTAATTAATTTTAATTTGATATAAAAGTAAAGTCTTGCTGTATGTATACCCTGTTTGGTCTGCAAAGTAAATTATGCTTGCATCCAAGGTTTGACTATTCAGTTTCTCCATCTTAATGGGCTATTCCTTTTCATTTTTTTTAACCATATCTGTACAAACAAAATTAGATATGATGTTTCTAAATAATCATACTAATTAACATCTCTATATATATTTCTCCTCTTCGAGAAGCAGCCGGAAGATGAGGGCTGGGTCACAGCTGGGGGGGGGAGGGAGGGGTGGATAGAGGCAGACTCGGCGAATTGTCACAGACGACCACGCATTGTTTCACCAGCAAGTGCGTTTTTTTTTTTTATAAAACCAGATTATTTTTCTTATATGACGTTTTGTCAAAATAACACTATAGTCAGCTGGGAGACGAGGGCTGGGTCACACAGCAAGCGACAGCGGGGAAAAAAAAACCCAGTAATTATTACATCAGCTTGCAAGACTAATTATAGCTGGGTTCAGAAGGGAGGGATGTCAAAGATAAATTAAAATTTTTCTGATTTCTTTTATAAAACCAGATTATTTTAATTTCTTATATGACGTTTTGTTCTTTTATATAGTGAAATAAATTAAGCGAATGATACGAGCGCTATGATGGTTGTACAATACTATTTTATGTCTACACAGCTCCAGTAATTTTTAAAACAGTATTGTTTGGTCGTAATCATTTTCAGGGGCGGACCTAGGCAACTTTGACGGAAGGGGGGGGGGGCAAAACTGAAATGTTAAAATTATAGTCCGTCCGCCCGTCTTAGAACAAAAAATATTTCAATAATTTAATAATGTCTTAGCTAAACTTGCGGTAACGGGGGGGGGGGGGGGTTCAACCCCCACACCCCGTTAAATCCGCCCTTGATCATGTTTTTATGTGCTCTAAATACGAAACTATTTCATTTATCCCCCGTCGCGGTAAATTCTGTATCCGTTTAACCGCGGAAATGAGGGAATGCTGAATGAAAAAAAAATAAACAATAAAATTAAAAAAAACAAGTTGCTGGAAGGTACCAGATAGTGACCATAAAGTCTGCACATGATAGGTCAAAGTTCAACTTTGTTTACTATGTATTTTTTCCGAAGATGTCAGCCTGTTATTTTGTTTGATTGCTTATTTAAAAATATAATTACAGTAATTATATTGATTGATACGGCGGCGTATGTTATGACGCGGGATGGCTAGTATTTTTTACTGCTGCAAAAGTTTTATCCTGTATTCAGCTAAAAAAAAAAAGTTAAGCTAATTACATGTAAGTGAAAAAGACAGAGAATATTTGTTTCAAATTGTTTATTATCAGAATAAAGATTTTAAAAATAAATGTGACCATTTAATATATACATGTATATATATATATATCAATTGTAATGTTTATAATAAATTATATGAAATACTGTATACTCCAGTACATACAAATGCTCCATAGTAAAGTACATGTATTAATTTATTCTTTTTTTTTTTTTCCTCTCCAGAAAAACAGTTAAAAAGTTTAAGATGGGAAAATGGAAAAACTATGATTTTATCAGTAATGATACTAGGTTTTGTATACCTAGGGATAACAGTATATTATGGACCTTTATATACTTAGCCTTCTGTATATGATGAATTTGTATAATGTATTGATTTTTATAAAAAAAAAATGTATCAAATAAATTATTTCAAATTATTTTTTATTAGAATTTTTTGTTAAATTAGAAAATTCATTTTTATCTTGATCATGCTGCCTTATCTAATGTTTTTAAAAAAAACATGCTTTAAATTGTTATAGATTTGCTGGAAAATCATCGCAGACACTGTAGGGAACAATTCTCAATATAAAATACAAATTCTAATAGATATCCAATATTAAATTGGGTCATTGGGATTGAGAAATACAGTTTGAACCATGGAGCATGCCTTGAGAGTTCTGCATGTGTTGCCTGGTGTACTCCCACACAATGAGAGCACCACAGACATGTACATTGAGTGACCTGATGACACCTTGCTGGGGGATCTCAACACAAACATCCAGGGACTGAATTATCTCTACGGGGATGCCCTCCCTTTCATTGCTGAAAAAAAAAATATTTTTATTTATCAGAACTTATTGTTATTTTTAAAGAACGATGCTATTGGGTGGAAGTGAAATGTTTCACAATAATTGGTTTCTTTTTATTAAAGCATTTTCGAAAAAAAATGCTCTATTGTCCCCATTTTGTCTGTCTGTCCGTCATCACCCTAGATCTCAACAACCATAAGTCCTAGACCCGTGATGTATATATCATTTTGTAGGTCTTGGCCTGCCAAGAAATGACTTTTGTCCGTTTCGCGATCTGACCTCTGAGGGCCGTAAAAGGGGGCTTATAATGTACCGTTTTTTACTATATAAGCTATATTAATAAAGGAGCGCCCTATGTCTCAGCAACCATAAGTCCTAGACCCATGATGTATATATCATTTTGTAGGTCTTGGCCTGCCATGTGTACATGAAAAGTTCATTTCGCGATAGGACCTCTGAGGGCAGGGCTCCTAAGGGGCTTATATATTATATATATGGCCCCATTCTACACCTTGTACGTTCAATAACCCATTCATTTGGTGCGAAATACTGCAGCACGTAGTTTTACCAAGATTTATTAAAAAACTCATCAAATGAAATAGTAAGCTTGTGTTCTGAGTTAAATTGAAAGTATCAGAGCTATGCAACAATTGACGGAGTTTTCGGATGATTAAATGACTACAATTTCGAATGTTTTCAATTATGAGTCCTATTTCAGTAACCACAAACCACTTGTAGTTAGATTTAAGAGAAAATAATTTTTTTTCAAATATAAAGAAACGTCTTTATAATATTTTTTTTTACAGATATATGCATTACACAATTGAATTTATATACATTTCCAAAATTTACAAATATTTACTGAAAGCTAACAAACGTACTGATACATAACACGAAAATGCGCTAACACGTCCTGTGTCCAGAATGGAACAGGCTTAATTGCTTGTTTTGAGCTGCAGCCCATTTCTTGGGTTATAGAGATACATGTATAGAAGTTTGGACAAATATTGAAAAGAAAATTAACCTAAACATCATTTACTTAAATATCATCAAAACAAGTCACCAAAACAGGATAATAAAAAAAAATACAGCACTCTTGGCATTGCAGCCTAAAGCGTATTAAGGCCAGGATTGGTGAACATTTTGATAAGCCACATTTATTTAAATATGTTCCATCTATACCATTGAAAAAATTAATTTTTTGTTTATACAAAACTTTATTTTATTGAATAAAAAAATGATTTAGTTGTAAATGGAAGACATATTAAGTCCTGTATATTTTCTTTATTTATATCAGCAATGGCAAAAAATTACAAGAATTTTTTTTGGCACAAGTGATTTAATTGTTATATAAACATTAAAGAGATGTTTGTGTTATATAGTATAACACTGGCTGCATTGGTTGTTTTATGTTATTGTTATTATGTAACCACTTTATTTTTATAGTATTTTCTAAACAATGTCTTGCATTTCTTATGACAATTAAACAAAAAAAAAAGTGGGAAACTAAACTCAAGAAATTTGAGTCAATTATTGTAATGTCTATTATTCTCTTCCACACACAGTATGAATTCCTGCCTCAGTTTCAAATATTTTACATTCGTTTCACATTTTTTTTTCATTACAGTAAAATGTACTAGCTAAATTTATAAAAAACATGAACTTTCAAAACAAATTCAATCGCACATACATAAAACTATTTTATCACTTACCCTAATATTAACAAAGTTTTCTCTGGGAATTTGTAATCCTGAAGACTAACACTGTTGGCAGTTTGTTCAACACCAACTAAAGTATATCCTTGTAATTTTTTCTCTTCCAGGTACATTGACAATTTGGGTTTCAGTACCTGCAGGTGTCACACACAAAAATTGTTTATTTTTCCTAATGTATATGCAAACATTTACAGTGGAACCTTGGGTTACCATCCCCCGCCCACCCCCAGCATGTCATGAACCATTCAAGCTACAAACAACTTTTGAATTGGTTGTCTCAGGTAATGAAATTGTGCCTCTGGTTACAAAAAAATCCAACGAGAGAGAGTAAAGTTTAACACTGGAGACCAATGATCACCTACAGTACAGACGAAGACAAGAATTTACAGCTAAACACATTCAAGTAGAAGAAGTCTTACGATGATAAGCCAGTGACCATTTCAAATGCCGTAATTAAAGAAATTAGTAGCACATGGACAGACGTTGAGGAATTCATTATGAAACATCATCTAAGCAAACTTGTTAACAGGACAGTAACCCTATTTAATGAATATAGATGGCCCACTCCCAAAAGATTCTCCAATGAACATGATAGTTTCTTGGTATAGAAAGATTTCCAATTGGCTGCCAAGAAACATCTTAAGAAATAGCAACAAAAAAAAAAATGAAGTTTCCATGATCATTTTCTTGGTATGATAGACAAATCATTTTTCTTATTTCAAATCTAATTTATTTGGTTGTTTTCTCTTTCTTCATCTCATAAGCAAGCGTACTATACGAAGTCTTTGCATTTTGTCAAGTAAACTACCTGATGTTAATAAAAAAAAAAAATAATTCTTTCATAATGAAATGGATTGTGTTTATTTTATTGATTTCAATGATGTAAACTTGTGTAACAAATTAAGATTGTAACCCGAGGTACCACTGTATATAAACATTTTCTATTTACAACAATTTTTTTGTTTCATCTACATAAAGATGATGTCATAAGACCCAGACAAAAAAAATTCACCTCTGTAATTGTTATCCATTTCTGAGCCGACACACTTAAATTTTGAAACATCCTGTCCTCTACATGTGTCAAGTTACCGATGACAAATTCTGATACACCAAATATTTCACTTGTTCTGCAGAGACCTTATAAATGCATGACACATTTTTTTTATTAAATAATGAAGATAAATATATACATGTAGAAAATCTTGTTAACAATAAATAAAAATTATATTCTGAAATAATTCTAAAATATCACTTTTTTTAAAATAAAAGATTACAGACTACTATGATCCAAAATGGTATTTAAATTTTATAACTAACATTGCAGTTAATATTTAATGCAATGAGTGACAATTTTTTTAAAATACACTTACCTCCTAGATTTGGTATTTTGTCAATCAGAGATGTGACCAGAACAAGATGTCCTGCACGTTTCTGTCTCTGAAGGTCCAGCTCTGCCTCAGTTTCTTGATCAGGTGACATTTGTCGCCATGGCATGATCTTTTTCTGTACATCGCCATCAGCTGACTCCACAATGTCATCATCATTTTCAGCTGATAGAAAAACACATTTATTCAATCTCTTGATCTTACAATAGTAAATCAGCAACCACCATAAAGACAATCAGTGCTGACAACTCAATGATGGCTGTATTATCATGTTAGGCAATGAACTTACAAACCTAATGCCAACTGTTAACACTTAATTAAATAATTTTTTTTAAAATCCAGCTCATAATATTTTGTTTAAAAAAAAATACATTTTAAGCTCAGATATGGATAGCGCAAATGTATATTTCATTAGATGAGCAATGTAAAAATTCAAGTTTTAAAACTGAGTGCCCCCAAAGCATGATCGGTAAAATATGGTAAATACATGTACTTGTTTTTGTTTTTTAACACTTAGAATATTTAATCCTCCATTGTGAGAAGTTAGTCGGATGCTTTTGTTAAATAACGATGGCAAATATCTGACAAATCACATTAGCAAGTAAAATCTGATAAGCTGAAGAAAAAAAATATACCAAAATATAATAGAACTAGTGGAAAAGCCTGCTGAAGCTGGCTGAATGAAATCCGACAGAAGGGATAACAAAGAAATATACGAAATACTGCAATAGAAAAGAACATGTGGCCTTTACTGACATGAACAGAATATGATATGAGCAGAAATAACAAAGAAATGAATGAAATACTGTAAAAGAAAAGAACATATAGATACATTTTTAGTGTACGGACCATTAGCCTGATACAGATCATAGATTTCCTGGTGTATTTTTAGTGTATGGACCATTAGCCTGAGGGAGACACATGCATATGAACGGCGATTATGTGTTAGATTATTAAACAACCTTGAGCTTTGGTCCTCCAAGGTCCTTTTTTACATAAGGCAAGTTGATCAGTTGAATTATGAAGTGGAATTAGGTGATTTTCTCTTTGCCAGTTTGCATGCTTTCGTACAAAGTAATCAGGCAGGATCCGTTCCTCATCAGCTATACACGCTAATCTTGGCAATGTGTGAAATATAGTCTGAATGTGGAAAAAAAAAATTTCATATGTCAGTTACATGAGCTTTAATGAAGGTAAAATTATGTTAATTGTAGCCTAGGCTACAAGTGAAGGTGTTAGTATCAAGCAATGATGTTATAAATTTAGTGCAGTCCCTACCTCCATACTAAAATCTCTCACTGGATCAAAACCATTGTACATGTAGTTGCTCAGAAGTTTATGGGCCGTATCACTGGCATTACTGAATAGCAGAAATATAAGAATGAAAAGAAAAAAAATTGTACTGGTTTATATGAAGAACAACTATACTTGTATAATCTTAATTAACATTAGAGTGTCAAACAAATTGATTTGTACAAACTTTTTACAGATGATGAAAAAAATAATTTTTTAATGAAATTGTATGCAGCATTCATAAATATCAAAGTAGTGTTAGATAAAACGAATGCGCTGGAGAGTTGTTCCAGAGGCCTTTTGCTCCGCAAGGAGTTCAAGGAACTAAGAAAGTTAAAATATTGAGATATTTACATAAAAGCAATTACATTTTATTAATATCGATCAAATACTCTAAAAGATAAGACTAAGGTCCATTGTTGGACGATCAGAAGTTTTCATCATATTACAGATTATATATTACCTATTATTGAAAAGAAAATGAATAGACTCTTTTAAGACAAAAAACTCTGACTGAACCTCCAGAAGCTGCAGATTGTGAATCTGTTCCCAAAGTCTCACTACAGCAGCCTGTGCAGATATTCTAGTATTGTAGTGATGGGCCATAGTCCATGGAAGAATAGTCGAAAGAGCTTTTCTAAAGTAGTCCGGCTATAAGATTTTGTAAATACAGAACAGGAGTATTAAAATGAGCTTTACAATTAAAATAAATAGAAAAAAAAAAAAAGTACAAATGCTGCCAATAAAATTACTTCAGTTAATATAACTACATGATTTGCATGAACGATTAGTAATCTTATCTAGATAAATTATTTTTAACTTATTTTATTATCAGCCTATATACCATCCCATTCGACAGGAACAAACTAAATATACCAAATGTACCTGTATATGCTCCGGCAACTTTGGTCCAAGGTGACATGTGATTAAAAACAGTGAACACAGACAGACACTTCGTTTATTATCAAACTGAAAGAGAAAAAGGAACCGCTGACATAAATTTTTAAACTTAAGTAATAAATTGTTTTATTTTAACAGCGTGCTTTCATGCATTAACAATAAACAAACCATCAGAAATATGTCCCAAATTTCAGACACCTTGTGTGGGTATCTTACTAACAGCATCATGACCAGCCACTCAATGTTTTGACGAACAGATGGATGACATTCTAATTCTAATGCCTGCCATAATTCGGGTAAAATGTCGTCACACATTTCCTGAACAAAGAAGAAAAAATATTTAACTAAGAATTACATGTGAAAACTTCAAAATTAAATTTGTTTGAACTGATTCCAGTGAATGCTACCAATACCATTAAACTATTTTTTACTTTGTTGATGAAGTCTGCCATAAGGAGAAACACCAATGACATCCGATGTTTTTGTCTGTGGCTGAGAGAGTTAGAAAATTGTTTGTAGGTGGTCAGTGCCGCAAGATCCAAGTAATTCTTTTTTAAGGGCTCCAAAAACTTGACAAAAAAACTGCGGTCAGTTGCTATATCCGGCCGTAGGGTAGACAACCAGTTCAAGACTATAAGCCGAGTAAATAGGTCATTTCTGGACACGCTGTAAATGTTTTATTTAATTAATTTAGACACTGTAATTAAATGAGATTTTGTTGAATAGTTTTATCTTCTTTAGGTAATTATAAATGTGTCTAGCTTTATTTGAAAAATAAAAAGAGAGAAACTTGTGTCAAATTACCTGGAAGTGATTTCATTTACAGAGCATTCTGGCCCTAAACTTTCAATGTAAGAACACACATCAAGCCAAACTCTGAAATAATTGCAGGCACACTACTCAATAAAACTTGTCTCTTAGTATACAAGCTAATTTTCAATTTTCTTAAAATTCTTCGTAATAAGTTGATGAATCAGTAATTCTTAATACTCTCCTCTACCTACCTTTCACCTTTTTTGTATAAAACACCAAAGTAACATCCTTGGACCAAGAGGGGGATGAGTTTGGTAGCAATCTGCCTGTCAGTGTCTTTCTTTAATGTCACCTCACACAGATGGTCAAACACTAAGTACATAACACCTGTTCTAGCATTGCCCAGAAGACAAAGCTTTTCTATGAGCTAGAATAACAACAAAAAATCTTTCAATACAGTATGAAGATACAGCATACATGGGAAGAAATGAAGTATGAACATACAGCATACATAGGAAGAAATGAAGATACAGCATACATGGGAGGAAATAAAGATACAGCATACATGGGAAGAAATAATTATGAAGAATCAGCATACATTGCAAGAAATGAAGAATCAGCATACATTGCAAGAAATGAAGATACAGCATACATTGGAAGAAATGAAGAATCAGCATACATAAGAAATGAAGTAATTTAATTTTTGACTATCCTTAATCAGATTTAGCTGAAAGTTTCAGCTGGTATTTTACATATACATATACATAGGGTGGGCCAAAAAAAGTGAGAACATCATATAACATTCAAATTATTTAAAAATAAAAAAAATTGTCATATTAAAATACAAAATAGTGCACGGAAATTGTCATACTAATGACGTCATATATCTAAATGGGCAAGTAAATGAGTTAGCTATTTAAGATATTATGCATACAGCTAAACAAACTTTGATATAATTATATTACTTTCTACGCAATGTTCTCACTTTTTTTTGGCCCACCCTGTACATATATGAGCTGAGAAAAAAAGCTCTAAAAAATTCACCAAATTATACACAAATACTTTTATAAATAAAAAAATATTTGTGTAAAAGCTAATTAATCTATTTGACAGAGTGTATAAGTATAACATGACAGATTGAATGAATACCTCATTTACAGTTTGTTCAATGACAGAGTCATTCTGCTCCAAAAGTGACACATGAAACAGGACAGGTATAAATGCTTTTATTTTTTTCCAAAAATAAATGTTCTTCTTTTCTTCTACCACATTTGACCAGCTCAAAGTCAACATCTTGGCTAGAGAGTCTGCATCTGCATTCTTACAAAGCTACATTACGTAAAAGTTGAGAGGTTAGGTAAATTTACATTGTAACTGATATTAAAATAAAGGGAGAGAAAAAAAAAGATCTCTGATGGTTCAGAATGTGCAAAATCATATATTTTTTACCTGACTGATAACTGTTTCCAGAGCTTGTAATATTTCAACATCAGATGGACCAGATCCTATACCTATATCCTCCATTGCTTCATTTAAAAGTGAAGTCAAGTCAAAATAATCTCTGTCTTTGGAATTGCCCTCTGAGAAAAGCAACCAGTGCTCTAATAGAAATTTCTGGCACTTCCATTTACTTGAGATGAAAAAGCTTATGAGACGACCAACTTGGGATTTAGAGAAATCTTCAGCGCTGGAAAATATGATGAGACAATTTTAGAAATTTGACTAACAATTCCACTTAACATAAGAAATCATATATAATAATAATACATGTATATGTAGCCTTCCAAAAAGGACTATACCAGAAAAAAAACCTTGACATAACATGAACGGTGATCATGTCAAAAAGCAAAATAAAAAAAAATACTTCTTTGAGGGCTTTGATATTTTTCAACAATGAACAAGTAAAAAAAAGCTAGAAAGTTAAAAATAATAATAATTTAGCAGCACGTAGTGATTAAACCCAATTAAAACATCCATTTAATTTTTTAGAAAGTGTTTCTTACCTGCTCCTTTTACGACTGAATGGTATAGGTACATCAGAGATTCGGGTCATGCCAAAAATATAACTGGTAATCTCAGCTGGACACAATCTAAACCCTTGAGTGTGATATTTTAATTTCTCTAGAGTTACAGCCAGTAGTTTCATTGCAGAGGTACTATGGAGATCACAAACATCTAAGTTCTAATCAATTAAAAATATTTTTTAAAACATATATACATCGACCATTTAGTTTTTTAATAATTACAAGAAAAGAGTATTAACGCAAAAGGCTACAAAATAGATTTATTTAAAATCAATTTTTCTTAATCCTGTATAGTTTTTTTTATTGTAACTAATCCTTAAATAATCTAAATAGACAATTACCACTAAGAAAAACAGTAAACAGTTATATAAGAAAAATATACACCAAAATATCACCATCATTTTATCTTTTTTGCATGTCAGAATTAATAAACCTGATTATTCTGACATTTAAAAATCGGTATGAGAAAATATAGGAACAGTAAAATTATTGTGCAAATTATAACAAAATTAATGAGGAACTGTGAAATCAATTGACCTGTTCATTTGATCCTGCTTTAACAGAGTTGGAGAAAATTTTAGAAACAAAGTCCAACAGAGCCTGAATATCACTGACTAATTTGTGACTCCTTACACCCAAACACAGAAGAACATCAGTGTAAAATTCTATCTCATCTGTTCCATCAGGCTGAAGAAAGAAAAACATTATAGTATAATGAGATTTGATTAATTTTAAGAAAATGAATGGTGATTTTGTAAAGCAAATGCTATGCAACTTTGGATTATGAGCAAAATCAATCTGGACAAGTGTGTGTCAAATGAAGGGGCTTTCATAAGATCAACCAAAAAGTAATCTAAAAAAAAATGCAGTAAAAAAATACAAAACCAATGAAATACCTTGACTTGTTCATCCAACAATTGAGTCATTACAAAATATGACACATCATGAAACAATTCACCTAAATGTTTCCATATGACATCATCAACTTGATTATCAGATTCTGAAACAATCATAGACAAGTAGAATAAAAATAAATAAGCTTTGGCACTCTGTATCACATAGCGTAAAAACATTATTAATTGGTATCAATACATATGAACAACATATTTCAAGTTTCAGACTGACTTACTTCCAGCCTCCATCACCAAGCTATAGGTAAGTGACAGACATCTCTTGACTTTCCCTGTATTCAAGTAGGCTCTGCTACTCAGATCTTTTAAGGCAGCACATATTTCTGATAAACTTTTCCCAAAGGAAGAGTTCATCAATGTTTTCTTTACCTCCTCATCTATACACTGAGGGCTCTCTACCTCAGCATCAGCCAGCAACATCAACATCCTGGCAAGGCCAACAACTCTGTACCCATCCACAACTACTGAATCGTTTTCTCCTACAAAAAAAAATTATAAAATAACCAATGGGCTATATAAGAAATAAATTGGCCCAGTATACAGAAGTAATTTAGACTATTTGTTTCCAACAGTGGTGCTCAACCTTTTCACTTAGCACCACTGGACTGGTACATGGAAGCAAATCTGCTACAGAGAATTAGAAATGCTACGAATTGTTTACAGTTTACATCAAAACAAAGGGATAAAAGATTGTCAATACTACAAATTTAGGCTTCCAGATATGCCAAAAAAGATTTAATGCTATAATGTTCGAATAAGAACATTTTTGAGCACCTAATATTCTTACATAAACTCCAAGTGAGTTACTTAAGTTACAAATAAAAAAAAAAGTAACAGCAATAACTCTAAATAAGTCATTAAACTGGCACACTGTTGTGGAAAGTTATAATAATCCAATTACAAACACTTCAAAGTTTTTACAAGTTATGCCTTGAAACTTAAAATCTTCATTGCTAATCTGTCATGAAGTATAGTTTAATGGCAAACTGGTTCCAGTCTTTATACCAGTCTGAATTCTGATTCAATATTACCTAAAAACTGAATAGTATTCAATAGACCAATCTTTTATCAAGAAATACTGTATTTGTAATATCATACATCTAATCATTAAAAAATAAATTGATAAACACTCTAAAATAAATAATTTTACCACAAAAAAAAATAACTCAGTATTTATAGTGTAAGAAATTTCATTAGCTCTTAATAAAGTATAATTAATATAACTTGATGAAAGTTTCCAAAGTGAAAATGTTAGGAAAGGAAAATGTTCCTATTTTCATCCTCAATAGTTTATCGAAGTTTAAATTTTTTTTTTTTACAATAAAATTGTGGAAAGGATATAGTTCAGTGCACAACCATTGACACATTATTCTTTTCACAGCGAAAAAGTAAAATAAAGAAAACACAGAAATATCACCTTCATTATTAGCTTGAAGATAGTCCAACACAGTAGAAGATACCAACTTATCCTGACTTAACAAGCTAATCGACTTTGACTTAAGCCAATCAACAACAAACTTCCATAAAGTTGTTGTACCTCTCTGAAGACATTCATCTCTATTAAGAAAAGCCAATGTACTAAACAATTCACTCACACTGGTGCAACTCTGGAAATATAGAATTAAAAAAAAATAAAAATGCATTGGGAAAAAATAGAAAGCAGTAAAAATAAATTTAAATAATCTATAACTGTAATGTTTATAGAAAATTTTCAAGACATCATTTCAGATCATAAAAATCAGCAAGATGCTGAAAATAAATGCATTATTGCTAGCTTTGGTATCTTTCAAATAACACATTTTTTCAAATTTCTCAACACACATGCACTTGTAAAAATATATATACTTGTATATGATAAAAAGACTTTTCACAATATCTGTGACAGATTAACAAAAAAAAAAAAAAAAGAAAAAATTATATCGATACAAAATGATTATAATTAATGTTTGAAAAAAAATGTAAGCTTTCTTTGTTTCATCATTACAATTTTTTTTTTTAAAGAAATTATAAAAAATAACCTTACCAGATCTACTAGATTCAGAATAGTTTTACAAATAAAACACTGAATAGCTCCCCTTGTAACAGGTTCAAGACAAGTAAGACATGACTGAAGTAGCTGCCTATTCAAATGGAACATACAAGAAAGTGAATAAGAAATAGGTATTAAATAGAAACTTTGGAATCAAACTTAGTGGTTTCAATATCTGGAACATCTTGTAGAGGGAGAAAAAAAGCTGAAGTCTCATCTAATGTATAAATCAATACGTGTATAATCAGCTGTCTCTGTGTATAATCAGCTGTCTCCGACGTACAAAATCATTATAATAAACTCCAATATTTGCACTATTTAAATAACAAAAAAGTATGCATTAATTTTTTTTAAATACTTCATCGGAAGTAATTTTTACAACTGACTCTGACTTACCTGAACAAACGTAATAGTTCTGTATCAACGAATGAATCTGAAGAGATAAAACTTAAGCCTTGAAAAATAAAAACCAAAGGAATTGATCCCCAGCTATTGTCACAGACAATCTGAAGAAAATTTCTCAGGAATTCCACTGAAAACAAAAAAAATATTTTCATAAATAACAGTTTAGTTTCAGCTGAAATGGAAGCATTAAAAAAAAAAACACCATTTGTATGAAATCAGCCCCTTTTAATGTGTATAGAAATGCTAGAAAAGTGTGAGAACTAGATTTTTCAGCCCAGTTAACCCCAAATAATTATTCGTTCTGAATGTGATGTGCACGATGAGCTTTGCTAATTTTTTATTAATTAAGCAATATGGATGTCACTTCACAGATACATTCCAGCTTCGACCTAAAACCCTTTCCTGTAAAAGCTGTAAGAAGTAAAAGAAACATCAAGTTGACCAACCTTTCTGAACTTTATTTAGTGTAGAAAAAAGATTGTCAAAAAAACTTTTCAATGCTTGTCCAACTGGTGAGCACATGCCAAGTTCTATGCCATCGTATCTATGAGAATAAAATATTAACATATTTATGTTTCATTGACATTGTATTACATTAGAATTTATGAAGTTGTTTTTTTACTGTTTGCTAAGTACATTAAAAAATAACAGCAAAAAAAAAAAAGTCAAAACCTGAGTGTGGATTAAAGAATTTAATCGTTAATATTATTTCTATTACACTACTACCTGCTGTACAGTTTATTTTCTTGTAAACATATAATTAGATCATGTGATAAGAACTGAAAAATAAAACATAACATGCCATTAGAAATAAATGAATCATGGATAAACTACATAAATTGGTAATAGGCAATCAAACAGATATCTAAATTAAAATACAAAAAAATAATAATTAATTATATACCTAATTATTTTACAAAGTGATAACATGGTGATTTAATACATGCCTTTAACTGTTGATGTCTGATTAGCGGAACTTTCTTGAAATCCAATGTTAACAAAGTATGAGCACCCCACCGAGACATAAAATGACTATCATGGTGAAAACATCGAGTTATTATTGTAATCAGCCATGAAGAGTGAAGTAAATGAACTCCTGTAGATAATCAAGTGATTGACAATAAAACAAACAAACACTGATAAGCAATATTTATAATGGTTGTTTGTAGAAGTGGTTTTTTCCTATTTTAAGAAACTTTATTGAGTCTGATATTTTTTTCAATTATTTATGTTTTCAAAAATGTATGAAGTCACTGAATTAATAAATTAATGACTAGAGATTTTACTTAACATCAAGCAAAACATGAGTTACATATTTTGTCATACCATCACTTGTTATTACTGCACTGGCATCAATAAGTTTTTGCATTCGAGGCAGTAAAGGCTTGATAACATGAACCTGCAATTGACAGTAAAACATACAAAATAACTTTTACTGTACAAAAAAATCATGAAGCCAAAAAAAATCACTTTCAATTAAAAAAAAACAGGCACATTAAATTTCAAACACTTGAAACTTTACTCAGACAATCAAGTATGTTTAAGCCAAATAGAACTAAAAATGAATGTAACGTCTAGAATTAAGGCAGTGGAAATTTATAACATAGAAAAAGTCATCAAAGTTTTGATCACAACTAAAGAAAAACAATCTAAGTATATAAAAGTACATAACAGGAGTTAGGCAGACTGTAATACCAATAATAATTTGAACAAAACAAACATGTTTCTTACCTGTTTTTCTTCCAATGTTTCTATGAGCATGAAAAAATTTTCCCATGTAGAATTCAGCTGTTGTTTTGAGGAAGGGGACCACCAAAATAGAGGATCGCTATCTGACAATTTCTGGCTACCTGACGGAATGTTTATCATACAGGAATTTTTGTCACAGGTGTCCACTAATCTCTTGATAAGGTACATAGATAATTTTCTGTGACTTGGATCTTGACTAAGCAGACCAACCTGAATTATGCTCCAAAAATTATTAGTAGTGAGCTTGGACGAGACATTTTCTTTTTCTGTCTCCTCAACTGGAAACAAGTAATCCTTAAGGCAATAAAAGACATATAAACATTTCCAGTGGTGGTCAATGTTCATTGTTCTGGTATGACACTGTGTGTAGTGATCCCACACTTCATCCTCACAAAGCTTTCTTAAAGGTTTTGGGCAGTAGGAAAATATTTTGGCAATTACAGTGAATGATTTACAAAATGCCTCATCTTCAGAAGATATAAAAAATATAACCTTGAATAATTCCTGTAACCAAATATTCCTATCATTGACATTGTTTAAGAATTTTATAAACAACGTTTGCTTGCTCAGAAGAGGTGCAATCAATTCTAAACAGGAACGTTCATTCAAAGACTTATTTAATACAATGTGGAAATCCTCAATCTTTGATTTCAACACTTGTGAATCTGCATTCTGTTGAACACTGAACAGAGGAATGAACAACTGACTAATCATGCATACATTTTTTTTTCCTTCTAAATACTCTGCACATGTCAAAATCAATTGTATAATTAAAGTAAGAAACCTGCCTTTTTCTTTACTGATATTTTCAGCATCAGAAGAATTTTGTAAGTGATAAATCAAGGGGAAATAAACATCCCTGACTAAAGTGAGCAGTGTATCTTGTAGCTCATCAGTAAAATGACCATCAATAGTTACATATTCGATTTCATTAATATCTTTGAATGAAGATATAAACTGCACCAAAGTATTCAAAGCATGAGTATGTTCCCTTAAATTGATGGGATTATTTTTTGAATCCAGAAGATTCTGACGAACTGGTGTGGCGATGTAATCAATCACTACTTTGTAAGGAAACTGTTGAGACATTTCTTATTAAATTTTCAAGTATCAGACTAGACAGTAGAACTATATCATAAATTATTCATCAGTCATCACAAGTAACATGTGCTTGAGTCTCTATATAATGACACAAAGAAGAATCTTTAATTAAAAAATTAAAACTAATGAACAATTTAAATTACACTTACAAGTTAGGAAATAAGACAAAAGAATTTAAATACTTAAAAGCTACCATTCGATAACAAAAATGCTATAGTAAAGATAATGCACCAGCCTACAGAAGACAGTGGTAAAATAAATATTTGAGAAATTATTCAAAAGTTCAAGACTCAAGATAAGCCTACAAATTACAATGGCAAAATTAAGATAAGTTCTAAAGTTACATATACTTAAATTAATAGTTTGGTTAAATCTTGCTTTAAAGGCAATATTTTGATGACATTATTGATACACTAAAAAATAAATACCAAATCATAATATTGAATCAATAAATTTTATAAATTAAATGGTTGTAATTTTATTATTTTTATCAAAAAATAAGGAAAAAATGTCGATTAAATGCATTTTTTTACAGAAATAAAGATGTCCTCTAGATATTCTAAATAAAAAATACGTTCGTTTAAAAGTTGCCTTAAATAGTCTTCAATATTAAGTTCATAATTTAAAGAAAGATTTAATCAAGGCCTTGACAAGGTAAGTTAGGCTGTCTGGACTCTGGTTAGTTCTTGACGACTTTATCTTTAAATCAGTAATCTTGATAAGATGGTTAATTTTAAATGAAAACTTACATCAAGTAACAAGTTTCACACGCTTTTTTTTTACACAGTATAGTAATAATAGTAAAAAAAAAATACAAACGAATGATTAAATAAGTGTGCACAATATGTTTCCTCACAAGGTAAACATAACCGCGTGTTGATGTTTTTTTTTTTTCTTAAAGCTATCCGCACTGTTATCTGTCTATCTTTCGCTATTATTATCAAGTACAACTCGAGTACATTTTTGAAGTACTTTCACTTACTCTTACTTGCACCTTGGGTCTTGGGTACTTGTACTCGTACTTACATCTTTCGTATTGTGTACTCAAAGTCTTACTTGTACAGTTAAAAATGTGTGTACATGTATTGTACTTTCATCTTGAGTAATTGTGCAAGTCAGTGCCGAACCTAGGAATTCGGGGGCCCGGGGGCTTGGCCTTTATGGGGCCCCTGCATTCTGACATTCGATACCTTGACATGAGATAATGTACTTAATATTTAATGTAAAAAAAATTGGGTGCCCCCTCAAGCTGGGGCCCGGGGGACTTTCGAATTTGGACCCCCTCCCCCCACCCTAGGCACGGCTCTAGTACAAGTTATGGTCAGTAATTTGAACATCTCTACACGTTACGTCATCTTTTATTCTTTTCTTTCATAAAGTTTCATTATACTAAGCTTCTTAAATTTACTATGATGTGACTCTATTATAAATCTTTAAAAATACCGTAATGTAATTCACTTTGACATTACCCGTTGCCTTCTTGTATACTTACATTCCCAGTGGTGAGCGAAAGTTAACTAAAAAGTTACTAGCTAAAAGATTAACCAAAAAAAATTAGTTACTTTCAACAAAAAATCAGAATGTATAATTATACACTACATTATGTTTCATCTTCCTATGAAAAAGTAATACCTATCTATAACTATAAAAGGGGTGGGTGCCAGCCCGTAACGTGCAGGGGTGCCTGGGGGGGGGGGGCCGCCCTCTCCCCGCGTTTAGTCTGGCCCCCCTCTGCTTTTTTGCTCTACTTAGTACATTTTGTCTGCCCCCCCCCCCATTGGCCTGGCCCCTGCTGTAAAATTTTCACGATACGGAGAGCTGGGTAGGTGGTGACAGGACCAGATAGAGTTGAGATGCAACTAACCCTAACCCTGTCAGGCGTCACAGTAGTCACAAAATACATGCGGGGGCTGGATGGATGGGGGCGCTGTTTTGACATTAGATCAGTGGTTCTCAAATTGTGGTCGCGAGCTGGGTTGCAAGTGGGTCGATCGCCAACAATTTAAATCATTACTCGGTATGCCTATTTAATCGAGAATTTATTGACTTATATTTATCTTTTCTTTTCTTTATACGAAAGCTAGTCGCAGAAAGCGAATGTCTCTGAGTGGGTCGCGAATCGCAGAATCACTGCATCAGTATTATTAGAAGATCGTTTTTTTTTAAACATTAAGTGGCAAGGTTGGACAGGTGTTGGGTTGATGACAATGATAAAATTGTAGACCTATATTGTTTGGTCCCACTGTTCAAAGAAAAGAGGTTATAACCGTTAGATCTGTTTTATACACATATGTATTACTACTAATCAGTGCTCATTAGAATTGGCAAGGAAATTCTAAGCTGCGGTATTAATTTGTTTTATAAATTAACAGTTTTTTATTTGTTTTTTGGGAAAAAAAGGGGGGGGGTTGGTTCTTAAATTTAACATAAGGTGCTGGCCGACGGTAGATGGATGAAGTTTTTATATGAAATATTTGCAATCCGAATGTATAATTTATCGATCTCAGCGTAATAGAACGTGGGCCAGATCAGACAGTCTTGGCCTTAGTTTGTGCGTCAAACCAATTATTTATATTTTAGTTGATGGACTAATTAAAACATCACTGTCAATTTTTATTTTGTATTTTATAATGTCTATTTGAAGCATTTTGATTTTGTTCATGCAGAGCTGTGGTGATCTGCTGAGAGCTACCTATTTTATAAATGGCACTTGTTACGGGACCAAACGTGTGATCTCCGTATTTTTTTTACCCGGGTACCAGCCGTAGATAATATTGCTCCACACCCTAACCCTAACCCTATCCCTAACCCTATCATTATAAACCCTATCCCTAAACCTAACCCTATCCCTAACCCTAATCCTGAAAAAAAAATTCTGAACATTTTTTTTTTTATATATGTCAAGTTCCTTATACCCTAATATAATGGTCACGTTTGGTCCCGTAACAAGTGCGTTTATCAATACATATAGATGTCAGTGATTTCGAAGAGGGTTGACTAAAAAGTGTGTATTTCCGCATTAAGGGGGAGTGTCCCACACCTATTGTTTTGGTTATCTGATTTAATACTGAAACAAGAGCTACATATCGATTAATTTTTTTAGGAAAGAGATACTAAAGAGACTAATTAACGTTGTAAACACTATAGTATTTGTTATTTAGTAGTTCTGCTTTTATTTAAAGACTATTGAAAATGGTGAGGAAACTTAAGATTTGATTAAACTTGATTGAGAAGACCATGGCATGTCCATTACAACTCGAATAAGTTAAAATGAAAGATAACACTTCCTGGATAACTTGTGAAAGTATTACTATGATATGTCAGCTATGTGTACATTAAAAAAAAACAGGGGGCTAAATTATACCAGTCATGTGGCTATGGCATGTCCACTTATTGGGGTTGCTGTTTAAAAAATAAAATTTAATATGAAACTTGAAAGCCATCCATGTATTATAATAATAAATTACATGAATGGACAAAGTTCAATAAAACTATGACATTATTTTTTCGGAAATGATATTTTAATTTATTTTTTTAAAACTGGAAACCTTTTGCTCTAAAGTAAAAAAAATAACATTAACAGTAATCAATAAACAAGTAAAAAGTAAAGTTGAGATGTACTTATTATTATACATTTCTTTCTTATCACAGAAGAGTCATAGAAATATCTTTTTTTTTACTCTGGGTATCAGTATTACTTATTATTATTTTTTTTTTATTTGTATATTTTTTTAACAATGAATGAATTTAACTGAGCTGTATATTATACACAAATATACTAAGTGAATTTCACTGTAATATTTTTGGTAGAATAAGCAGCAAAAGCTGCTGTAACACTGTTAAATTTGTTTTCATCATTATATTCACAAGGCTTAGTCATGGGGTTTTATAGAAGTCTCACATATAATGACTATAATATTTTAGAAATTGGCCCATTTGAGAGTAAAAACTATTAGCTTATTCTTCACATTAAGACTTGTGACATCACTCTCAGAAATGATGAGCTGCATCCTATAAAAATCAGTAGGAAAATGATTGCAATTATAAAGCATGACAAAATTATAATTAACATTCACATGTTAGCTTTGCAGCCAGAACTAAGCACTTGCATTTGATAGTCCTTCTCTTTATATTTCAGTCATCCAATGTAAGTGTTTGTGAAATGTCTGATGAAGTCATTGACAGATTGAAGAAGTTTAAACTCAGAAAGGAAAAAAACATTGCTGCTATAGTATGTAAGTAGATTTTAACAGATAAGAAACTTTGTGTTTTTTTTTATATTTTGTCAATCCTGATTGATGAAATAATTTAGTTCCATGTAATAATTTTTTCTTTAAATTTTTGCAGTGAAGATTGACAAGTCCACACTCAAGATTGTTCTGGATGAAGAGTATGATGTACGAAATATTATCAGCACTGAAAAGTGTTTACATATCTAGATTTAGCAGTTAAACTTTGGTATATAAAGGGCTTTGTCTAGGGTTAATAAATGTAGCTGAATATAAAAACATTGCTTTATTCTGTGAATATCAGACTTAGTTTAGAAAACATATTTGTTTTTTGTTTTTTTTTAATCAAGAGTCTAGAGTAAGGAAAGAAAAATTGCATCTGCCTTGGTTTCCTTTTGAATATTTTAATTTTTTAGTTAGTTATTCCAAGATCTGATGATTCCTTATATTTCTTTTCTTCTTACAGGACATATCTATTTCTGATTTGCAAGATGAATTACCTCCCCAGCAACCTAGATATGTCTGTCTTAGCTATATACAGAAACACACTGACGGAAGAGTCTCATATCCATTAATTTTTATTTTCATTTCTCCACAAGGTAATTATACATCAATGCAAATGAAAATACAATACTTTAAAGTATGAAAAAGTAGATACATTCTGAGAAAATTAACTTTTTATCTTTCCTTTTTATGTCCCCTCAAACTAGAAATAAGGCAGAAACAAAACATTTTCCAATTGGTTCATTCTGTCCCCAGTCTGGATTTCTAGTCTATAAATTTGTACATTTTTATGTCTTCTAACTGCTTATTCTATCATAAGTTAGTTTCCAACTCAAGTTAAATGGGAAAATAATCAATTTAGGGAGATGAGAACTAACATATTAGTTAAGTGCTCTGTATGGACATAGGCAGACATAGATAAATAGACAGACAATTAATTATTGTATCAATGTAGATGTTAGAGGGAATTCCGACATAGGCAGACATAGATAAATAGACAGACAATTAATTATTGTATCAATGTAGATGTTAGAGGGAATTCCCTGTAGTACTGTGACGCACCTAATGAATCGGTTATTGAACGGGAGGGAAAAGGGACGAGACAGACAGTTGACGAGAAAAGGAAAGAGATCATTGTTTTTGACACCCTTGTTTTATTTGAGTTTGGGAAAGGTGTAGAATCAGGAAGGCGCTAGGAGGAGGTATTATGCATTGAAGCTGCAACATGATAAACTATTCTTTATAGTTTCTGTAATTAAAGTAGTATTGATTGTTTTAATCTAAATTGACTTCCACGTTTTATTGGAATTGTTTGTGGAACAGTGTCTTTTGTATGAACAAGATAAAATCAAAGAAACCACCGCAACCACCCCTGACAATTTGGTGTCAGAAGTTCAGGACAGATCTCATTTGTCCAGTGAACCCATGCTTTTGAATTAGGTGTAAGCAGTGACAGTTCAATTAGAGAATAAACTATTGTCTACCGTGTCAGAAGTATTGTTCAAGGCTTGCTGTTTAAGTGTAAACAAGTTAAAACCCGTTATTGTCTTAGTGACCTATAGAGTTTTTGATAGTAGCAGTACAACCGTTATTCTAAGTGAGTAGCAGTACATTCGTCATCGTCAGTGACATACCATTTGTCAGTGGCCACACAACCGTTATTGCCAGTGTCAGTCCATCCGTCATAATCAGCATCAGTACATCGTCACTTTCAGCGACAGTCCAAAGTTATTTAAGCCCACACCAACCAACATCACAGACCCCCAACTGATATAATAATCAGAGGAAAAAAATAGTTCATCTACTAAGAACGAAATGGAAGAAATAATTGCCACAGGCAAACAATGCAAACAATTGGGCCTTACTGATAAGGACTTAACAAAGTATATCGAGAAGCAGTGTGAAAGACAAGAACCAGAGAGGGAGATATTATTCGAAGCAGAACAAAAAGAAAAAGAGAGACAAGAACGAGAAAAAGAGAGACAAGAACGAGAGAAAGAGAGACAACACCAGGCAGCAGGCTTGCGGAGCCGCCATATTTTTTTTCGGCTCCGGCTCCCACAAATTTTCACGGCTCCGGCTCCCTATTAAGATAGTATCACACGAGACAAAAAATTGTGTAATTGCTCCACGCTAACATCCCGCTGATAAAAAGTTATGCAAATTTTGCCGCGTTCACCCCCAGAGTCAGGAACTTGAAAAATATACGCATTGTCCATTGTCGGTTTTACTAAAAACAAACCATTTCAGTGCATCCAGAATTATATCATTATTTTCCATCGAGGTTTCTCTAGTCGCCATTTTCTAAAGTAATAAAAAGTTATTTCAATGATCAAATTAGCAAATAGTAAAATGATACATTATTTAAAATATTTTAAAGACTTCAGTATTTATATTTATTATTGATTAATTCGAAGTGACTATTTGGACCCGGGCAGGCCCGTAGCCAGGATTATTGCATTGGGGGGGGGGAGAATTTTTTTCGGCCGGGGGCGTGCCGAAGAACTGATTCTGGGGTACAGTGGCGGATCTAGACAACTTTGACGGGGGGCAAAACTTTGACCCCCGGGGCGGGGCGAAACTGTTTTCAGTGTTGAAAATTGGTCTTTGAACAAAAAATATTTCGATAATTTAATAATGCATTACCTTAACTTGCGATAACCGGAGGTGGGGGGATATGCCCCCCGGCCTCTCCCCATAATTCCGCTCCTGGTGGGGTAGAAGAAATGTTTGGGGGGGGGGGGCGAAGATGGAGGTGCGAAGTGCCGAAAGCTTGCGAACGGAGAGGAGGGGTTTTGGGAGGGGACATCAGTGAGTCCCTTCCCCAAGAAATTTTTTGCAGTTCCATATCTGGAATGGTGCATTTTAGTACCGATTGTTTAGCTATTAATTAGAAATATATAATTTTAACTACGTTTCAATAGTGCATGCATGTTGCAGTTTTGTTAAAAATAATTTAAATAGTAAAGAGTTTTAATGACAAAAATTTATTGAGGCTGAGCAATTTCTGATTCCTGTTATAAATATATTGACCATTTGTTCTGCTACACAATTGTTACATAATAGATACCTGATTTATATCATTATGCTGTTGGTTAAACGTACAACCCGGGAAGAACGACAAAGATGCACGAATATAGCTTAGCTATTTGTGTGATATTTCTTATAAAATATTGAAAACAAAGAACAGATCTATCAACAACAAATGACCAGTCGCAATTATTCAATTTAAAATAAAATTAATTCTGCTAAAAAGTAAATTTGCAAAATAAATAACATCACTCAGAAATCACGGAGTTTGTACTTTATTATTTTATTATACATATGTATAAAAGTGAAGTCAGAAGTCAATATTATTTTATTAACTTAAATAAGTTGCTAGTTGTCCTCAGAAGATATCAATATATAAAACTATTACAAGGTTACGAAAAGGGCCCACCGACAGACATTTCGGGTCCCTGGGCAGGGGTGAAATGGGCCCCCGTGCTGATATTAATATTTTCAAAAGTTGATTGGCCAGCTCAGTCCGGGCCCCTAAAACAAAATTGAACAAAATGATTGATGTTTTATAGCCGTTATTATTAAAATTTTGTCAAAAAGCTCAAATCATGCACGGTGGGGGAGGGGGGACTCAGGTCATGAAGGGGGGGGGGGTCAGCCCTCTAGCCCCCTCTGGCTACGGGCCTGGACCCGGGTACCAATAAACTCCGATTTTTATTCGGACCCCGTTCCAATAAACTCCGATTGTTATTCGGACCCGTGGCAAATATGCACTTAGCTTAGCTATACATAAACTTTATTATTGTTTTTTGTTTATTTTTTTATAATTGTTTGAATTGTATGATTTAATCGTTACTCAGTGTCTAGGGTTTCACTAAGCGGACTCTGTATTATTATTTTTTCGGGTTCCGTCTAATAAAGTTTAAATATAGCTAAGCTTAGTGCATATTTGCCACGGGTCCGAATAACAATCGAATTTTATTGGGACCCGGGTCCGAATAGCCACAGCCTTATAAATGTATCTGCTCTGTTTCAGATATTCTGTTTATAATAAAATTGTTAAATACAGAAAGCTACCATTTTGTTTTTAGTCTATTACAAATTGTAGGAGGCAAACAATCAAACAAATTTGTAATTTTAAAGCTAAAAAAAAAATTCTGCTGTAAAAAAAAAACCATTTTGGAGCCGTGGAGCCGCCAGATTTTTTCGGCTCCAGCTCCGGCTCCAGCAAAAAGTAGCGGCTCCTCTGCTCCGGCTCCGCAAGCCTGCTAGGCAGAACAACAGGAAAAGGTCAGAGCCCATGAGCTTGAAATGGAAAAGATAAGAGCCACAAATAAAACTGTTGTACAGCAACTTTCAACACCGGGCCCTTTCAACAAACCACCACCATTTGATGGTACAACAGACATAGAAAGTTTTTTAATACAATTCGAATTAGTAATGTCTGTTCAGGAAACGGACACAACAAAATGGCCATCTCATCTTATTTCTCTAATCAAGGGCAAACCTCTCTTTTTCACACCATTAAACCAGATTATGATTATGACCCCCGACAGTTTGTAGGTACGGTCAAATCGCATTTAGTAAACTGGCTACAATTATCTGGCATTAATAAAGATGACCCTAAAGAAATCAGGGAGTTGCTGGTGGTGGACAAGTTCTTGAGAACATCCAGCCCAGAATTGTTCCAGTTCCTGCAAGAAAGAAAGGTGAGAACAGAGGCAGCACTCATCAGGGAACTCTACACATTTCGTGATGCTCATCCCGATCTCCCAGTCAGCAGGACAGATTCACCACAATATACTGCTGCAATAGCAAGTCAACGCTATAGAAGGCTCAGTGTGCCACCCAGACAGCAAAGACCAGAGACCAGGACGTGTTACACATGCGGGAGACCAGGTCACATCGCCCGGCACTGCCATGCTACCTCGCAAACCCAACACACAAATACTGTCTGTCAATCATATACAGGGTGGAGAAATAATCACACCAGTAGACACCGCTCACCACCATCCCCATTACAGGCAAGAAGAAATGAGAGCAGATCCAGACCAACCACCAGACTCAACACGCCAGTCGCCGCTGTATTGAGCCCACGAGGTAAACTCATATTCTTTCCAGCACTGGTCAACAACTGTGTAGCGAAACTACTCAGAGATACAGGGGCAGTCAATATAGTGGTGAGAAAAAGTTTAGTTTTACCCACACAGTTTCTACCATTTGAGGAAGAAATAACACTCGCAGATGGCTCACAGAAACTATTTCCGACAGCACAAATTAATATCGACACACCTTTCATATCAGGGTCTGTTATGGCGACCGTTATGGACAATCCCGTTGCTGACATCATACTTGGCAACCTACCAGACATCCAAGACTGCACTAAGGAGCAAATTCTCCACTGGATCAATCAAAAGGGCATATACAGAAAACCATGTCCAAATGTAAACAGCGAAAGACAGAAAATACCAAACACTCCACTGGACCAACATGTTGAAGAGGATATTGACATTGAAGCAGATAAACCCATAGCTCTAATTCAAACGAGGGCTAAAAAATATATGGAAATCGGTCAAGACGAAGAACAGGGTCAGGAGGTTCCAAATTTCAGTCCGACTCCTGATGAGTTCCGTGTACAACAGATGAATGACGAGTCCATCAAAACAATTTTCAAGATGACAAATGCCAGAGATCCACACCAACCGTACTTTGAATTAAAAAATCAGCTCCTTACAAGAATAATGCCCACAACCGGGGAAAGACAGCTAGTGGTTCCCAAAATTTACAGACTTCCAATCCTACTGCGATGTCATTCACTACCACTCGCCGGTCACATGGCGGTGAGGAAGACACTACAAAGGATAAAACAGCATTTCAATTGGCCCAACATGTCAAAAGATGTATCGACGTTTGTGCAAACATGCGCAACCTACCAGCGAGTCAACAGTATTAGCTCCAAGCACATAGCACCATTACAGAAAATGGACATTCCAGCATTACCTTTTCAGAAGTTAGCTGTAGACATTATTGGTCCTCTAGCACACCAGTCAGCAAGGGGCCACAGCTATATTCTAACCATGATTGACTTATGTTCCAGATGGGCGGAAGCAGTACCTCTAAGACTTATATCAGCTGAAACAGTGGGTTATGCACTAGTAAAAATATTCTCAACTTATGGATTTCCCCAAACTATCTTATCGGACAGAGGCACTCAGTTTAAAGCTGAAGTCACCACACAACCAACAAGGTTGTTGGGAATAAGACAAAACTTCACCACTCCATACCATCCCCAATCCAATGGGGCATGTGAACGATTTAACAAGACCCTTAAAAGCATGTTAAACAAGCTCGTCGATAGAGAAAAGCACAACTGGGATAGAACTCTCCCAATGCTGCTATTTGCTTACCGAGAAACCCCACACTCATCAACCGGTTTCTCCCCTTTTGAGCTTCTATTCGGAGCCAAACCTGCAAGCCCACTAGCAAATTTCAAGGAATTACTTCTACCAGAAGAAATAAAAATGTCAGCTTACGAAATTGTTACAAATACCAGACAAGCCATAGTATATGCCTGCCAAGAAGCTACGTTGAATGCAGAGAGAGCGAACCAATACCAACACGACAACAAAAACGAACACCGTCATCTCAGAGATCTCAGTGAGAATGACCTTGTTTTAGTGAAACTACCTCATAATACAAAGAGACATCTGACATGGCAGGGACCTTATCGTGTACTACGGAAAGTCGCTGAAGTCGATTATGTCATCGACATGAATAAAAAAGAATCTACATTGCATATTAATCTGCTGAGGAAATTTAACACTCCGCCAATAGGGTGTGAACATCTAGTTGCTAGTGTACAGTCTCAAAGCCCAGTTACAGCCGCTATTATCAGCTGCAATGAATTCCCAGACATTGTAATGCCAGCAGCTCCAGCAGATCCAAAAGAATCAGTGAAATATGACAGTAGTATGCCACAAGATATTCAAATAAAATTTATGGCAATGATGACGATATAATAACTGACGTTCCAGGGAATACTAAACTAATACAACACAAGATAAACCTCACATCTAACACACCAATCAGGCAGAAACCATACACAACCCCGATGCATTACAGGAAGCATGTTGAGGAAGAAATTACAAATCTCTTGAAACTAAAATTAATAGAAACGTCTAACTCACCATATGCAGCGCCAATAGTTTTAGTGAAGAAGAAGTCAGGACAAATGCGCCTTTGTGTTGATTATCGAGGATTAAACAAAGTCACAATAATTGATCCAGAACCATTACCAGACATGGAAGATATATTTATTAATCTAGCCAACGCAAGTATCTTTACCAAGTTAGACTTGAGCAGAGGGTATTGGCAGATCAATTACAGAATCACGCCAACTAACAGCCTTCACAACTCACTCGGGACTGTTTCAGTGGAATGTCATGCCGTTCGGTCTCATGAACGCCCCTGCAACATTTTCAAGAATGATGAGGAAACTGTTGAGAGGACAAGAAAGAGTGGTGGCATTTGTGGACGACATTTGCATATTTAGCAACAACTGGGCAGAACATCTATCAGATGTAGACAACATTTTAATGCTTTTGCGTCAGCACAACCTAACAATCTCGCCATCCAAAATGGTGATTGGAGCAAGACGTATAGAGTTCCTGGGCCACATGGTCGAATGTAGCACGATTTCTCCGTTACCCTCAACACTAACAAGAATATTGGATATCAGACCACCGCAAACCAAGAAAGAGGTCAGATCACTACTGGGACTCATCATTTTCTACAGGAAGTTCATTCCGAATTTAGCAGAAATGATGCTACCATTAACAGAACTAACCAAGAAGAATCAACCCAGCAAAGTCATATGGACAGAAGAGTGCAACCACTCACTCGACACCATAAAATGGAAATTTTCACAAGAACCAATATCCAGACATGTCCCTCCCATTCATCCTGGCGACCGATGCCTGCAGTACTGGCCTGGGAGCATGCCTACTTTAAAGGCACGGCAAGATAAATCATCCGGTTCTTTACATTAGTAAGAAATTAACCCACGCAGAGATGAATTACTCTACCATCGAGAAAGAATGC
Organism: Bulinus truncatus; assembly: GCA_021962125.1. Lineage (NCBI taxonomy): Eukaryota > Metazoa > Mollusca > Gastropoda > Planorbidae > Bulinus > Bulinus truncatus. The sequence continues at coordinate 10,254,234 of JAGDYQ010000009.1, read as the reverse complement.
TACGCCATCGTATGGGCTGTAACGAAACTCGTCAAGTACCTACTGGGGAAAAAGTTCACTATTGTGACAGATCACAAGCCTCTGGCAGCGTTAAACAAGAAGCAGATCCCTAACTCCAAACTAATCAGATGGTCGCTCATTCTGCAGTACTATCAGTTTGTCATCGAAACCATTCCAGGCAAACAGAATATACTGGCTGACATTTTATCGAGACTAATTAATTGAACAACCACATTGACCACATTGAACAATTGATTTTTTTTATTGCTGTTGTAATGTTGCCTTCTTATTTCATTACATTATTATTTTGCATATCAAATGTAATCACATAATTATATTCGCATAATAGTTTGCTTCATATCATGATGTTTTTCCCCTTTAATCTGTATGTACCTTAATATTTTCTACGTTGTCCACAATCACAAAAATTACCCATATGTATATATCTATACATATTTTTCTCTTGCTCATGTCCATTTTGAGGGAGAAAGGTGTTGTTATTTTTTTTTTTTTTTCATTAACTCTGAAGGAGCCTACATATAACTGTAGTTGGGAAAAAGTCTGCCTTCATTGTTTTTGTAAAAACATTTAACTTAATTTTTTTAATACACACAATTAAGGAAAATTAAATGTATTTTTTTTATGTGGCATTAGGTTAATTTTCTTTACCTCTGAAGGATCCTACTTTGTAGGTGGTAAAAGATTTGCCTTCATTGGTTTTGAAAAAAAAAAAATGATCATGAGGAGACTAAACCATACAATCAATGTATTTTTTTTATTGAGATTTGATATATGAGATTTGTGGTAGAGACTTATTTTGATATATTTTGAGACACAGAGATATGAGATAATTTTAATGATACTTATGACGATGAGTATTGAAGAAATGTGTTCATGATTTTTTAAATTTAGATTAGTATTTTTGTGACACTTTGTATTCATATTTGATATGGACTTGGTACTTTTTTTTTTTTTTGTAATATAATTGTAATACATGATTGTTAATTCTGTATTTTTAAAAAAATGCGTACTTTGTACGTATTTTTTTTTACCGAGAGGAAAAGGTGATGTAAGGACATAGGCAGACATAGATAAATAGGCAGACAATTAATTATTGTATCAATGTAGATGTTAGAGGGAATTCCCTGTAGTACGGTGACGCACCGCACCTAATGAATCGGTTATTGAACGGGGAGGGGGGGGGGAAAGGGACAGACAGGAAGGTTGAGGGAAAAGGAAAGAGATCATTGTTTTTGACACCCTTGTTTTATTTGAGTTTGGGAAAGGTGTAGAATCAGGAAGGCGCTAGGAGGAGGTATTATGTATTGAAGCTGCAACACGATAAACTATTCTTTATAGTTTCTGTAATTAAAGTAGTATTGATTGTTTTAATCCAAATTGACTTCCACGTTTTATTGGAATTGTTTGTGGAACAGTGTCTTTTGTATGAACAAGATAAAATCAAAGAAACCACCGCAACCACCCCTGACAGGCTCGTTCGCAAATGACGTAACGCTAAGGGGGGAGAGGGGGGTCTAGGATTTTGTGACTGTAGGGGGGGGGGTCTGTGAAATTGTGACGCCACAAAAAAATAATAATTATCTATGAGGGAATCCAAAATTTGGTTGAATTTTCTGCCAAAAAATTAATTCTTCTCAACTTGAAATTTTGAAAATTGACCGTTATGAAAATTTTGTATCTTAAAAATTTCGATAGTTATTACTTTTTTGACTAGGTTTGACTAAAAAACTGTTTTAATACGCTAAAAGTTCATTATTTGATATTATTAAAGAAAAACAAGTAGAGAAATAAAAATTTTATTTAAAAAATTTATATAACGATCTTTTACATTTTAAAATTGAGTCGCTTCAGTATTACTGAGCGACACACCTTTAGTTTTTGGATTCGATTTTTCTCTTTATTTTTATATATTTATTTTAAATGTTTCAATTAAAACTAATACAGAATTAAATTCAGGAGAAAAAGAAGAAGAAGCTATTGAAATTTTCTCTATCGATCAGCATCTGAATGCCTTATGGGAAAATGTAAAAGAATGATTGTCTCCAAAAATATTGAAAGAAAAATAAATCAGTAATTTGAGGTATTTTAATTTATTTTAACTTGTGACATGACATGGGGGGGGGGGGGGGAATTTGTGACACTTTGTGACGGGGGGAGGGGGAGTCTAAAATGTCGTTTTTTTGCATTACATCATTTGCGAACGAGCCCTAATAGGTCTAGAATAAATTATGTTAGGCATATATTCTAGAACTAAAGTTTAAGTTAATTGGGCTAGAATAAAGTGATTGAGAGAAAGTTAGCTTTTTTTTTAAAAAAAAAATTAGCTGGTACATGTATTACGTTAATCTCTAAATTTCATTTCATGCTATTTTTGTAACAGTAATTCAGTGATACATTTTATTGAAACATGTATAGGCTGCAGTCCTGAACTTCAAATGATGTATGCAGGCTCTAAGACCAAAGCAGTGAAAGATGGTGACTTTACCAAGGTAGGTTTTTAACATAATTTGTTTTAGTTTTTCTATAGCTTGTAATAGTTGCTTTGATTTTCATGATTGAACTTTTTTATAAACTCTATATGCTTAGCTATCAATTTTGATAGACTGATGTTGAGGTATTCGATTACTATAAAAGTACTGATCACTACTTCATATTTAATGATCTTTTCATTGTCTTGTTTTACTAGAATTATACTTTTTGTCTGGTACATGTATTAATATATTAAAAAAAAAATGTTCTAGCTATATCTAAAGGAAATATAGCTTGTAAGAAAGAAATACTCACTGTAAAATGTTAAGGAAAATTAAAGAACTTTTCATTGAAACAAGTGTATGTTACACACAAATATGGAATTAAAATGCTATCAATAATCTGAGACATACTTTTCTGGTATAGCAAAAAAATATAAAAAAAAGTTTTAAAATATTTTTTTTTAAATAAAAAACATCAATATGAAATAATACAGAGAGATTTCTGTGTACTTTTTGAAAAAAAAAATGGACCCCATAGACATGATTCAGAAATATGAATGTAAAAGAAATATTTAATTCTGAAACTAAGGCTGTATTTATATCAAAATTAAATTTGAATTATTTCAAATTATGTTTGTCAGTTGTACTAATATATAAAAAAATAAAATGTCCCTCAATTTATTAACTAGGCATTTGTTTATTATTATATTAGTAACAAAAAGAAAATTGTCTTTATTATTTCTGAAGCCACTTAATTTAAGTTGAAACTGTATATAATTTTTTTAGAACAGTATTTGAATTATAGCTTTTTAATTTATCTTATTTTATGTTATAACAAACTAAAAGTATCACTGTTGTAATTTTATGCTGTTAAATGTATCAAACTTTAAAAAAAAAATATTTTACACTTAAAAGCTATCGCTAGTTTAATTACATGGCCTTTTTTTAATTTTGCTGATTGTTCATGGAAACTTTTATATGTATTTTTTCCAAATCAGATATTTAGTAAATAAATGTGAATCTTAATTTTTTTTTTAATTTTCACAGAAACACAAAATGAATATGTTGATTTATTTGTATACATCTATAATTAATAGTAAAAAAAATGTCTGTATGATTGAAGTACTTTATTTGAAGGCTGTTGATTAACTGTAATTATATTTGATTAATACATTAAAAAAAAATTGAGTGATTAAATTTTTTAATGCAAACACCTAAATGCATAAATTTTACCCAAATGCTGTTATTTTAAGTGCCACAATGATAAATCTATTGTATACAAATTTTATATTTTTCACTTGGGCTCCTTGTATCACATTTACACAAGTTATTTGATGTTGAGGGTAGCATATTATTGTACCCAAAGGTCACTTTGCAGTTATATTATTCCTATATAAATTTAAAACGTAAGTGTTTTTATTGCTCATCCAAATCCTGTTGTTATGACTATTCTTAGCATTTTACAGTTCCTGATGGAGCCACTAAGGACAGAGACCTTTAAAAAGTGTTTGTATCGCATCCCCTCCTCTTCTTGACCCTGAAAGTTCATATATTTAAATGTCAGTATAACTATTGTGAAAAATTTCTCTGCCCATCAATAATATAAAAAAAAAGTTGTTCAAGTCATACCAAATGCCAAAAATACTTTTTGACCAAGGGAGCTTTAATGACGCAATATACTAACATACAATTACATATGACATTGTCATATTTATAATTTGGACACCTCATATTTAATTTATTAATGGGATATTGACATTCACCATAGGCCTCTTGTCATTGAATGTGGTATTAAATTTACTTTAAAATTAGAATTTGAATTCATAAACAAATCAAGACTATATTCCAGAATACTGCTATTCTGGACGTCAGTAATCTATAACACACACCCAACCACTCCCATCTACACATGACAGCAGTTGTCAAACTTTTTCAACCCCCTCCTCAAATTTAATGATGTAATAAATGGACACCCACCAAACATTTTTTTTTAAAGTAGTTAATAATAAGAGAAAATATAACTTAAACTAAAATTACAATAAATCGTTAATAAATTCCTCATTTATACAGCTAATGCATTTCACTAGATGCTGCACATGAAGACTATTAACAGATAGGTTTCTTACTTTAATTTTATTTTTCAGTGATTCTATAAAATATATGATAAACTGAAGGTGACAACTTCTGGTGTGTCTCATTTCCTCTCCAAGATACTTGTTGAGTCATGTGAAATAAAGATTTAATTATTCACTCAGTGGACAGCTAAGACCAGTAAGAAAGACAGTTCTGTGTCTCATATGCATTGAGTTAATCGAGAATGATAATTGTTTTTGAATCATCAAAATGTCCCAACATACTAATTATTCATGAGTTTTGTGGATTTTTAGTGAATCAGAAATTATTTTTTTTTACTGGCATATAAAAATACCATTAAGTTGGTCTGAAATCTTCCTCTAAAATCATCTTAATAACACAACAAACTAATTACAAAATGTTGTCTTTTAATGTTTTGTGAATATCATCCATCAGGTCAGCCTTTTTTATATTGGTTTGTATGAATATCTTTAAATTAGAATAAAATTGGTCCTTTTTTAGCAGCATGTGCATATTTTTGTTCATGGCTGAGTAGCTGAGAATCAGGATAGTAATATTTGGTTTTAAAAAATCCTAAATAAAATAATCCTCTGATATCATGAGAACTTACTGTATTTTATTGAAATATCATAACATCCTTTGCTATATGGTAATACATGAATTGTTTCATTAGTATGCTTAGTTTACTTTTTGATATAATTTATTTATTGTGCTTTTAAAAAAATCTAAAGCAATATCCACATTATGTATGCACCTTGTTTTTTAAAATTCTAATTCTTTTATGATTATAATGTGTTTCACTCAATATATTTACTTTTGTAGTTTGTTTTAACATGAAATACAGAGTTTTTATTTCTTATGACTTTTGATGCTGCTTGGAAAAATGTTTTATTTACAATTTTAGAACTCAAACTGAAATTTGTTGCAGAATCAAATATGTGTCCAAAATTTATATGAACTTAAATTTAGAAACTGCAAATTATATGTTTAAATGCATCTTTTAAGCTAATTGTCAATCAAAAAATAATTTACTTTTTTTCATAATAAATGGAACTTTTTATGTGTATTTTACTTCTGTACACAATTTATGAAAGTAGTATTAACATTCATCTTAATTATAACATTTTAATAAATTTTTGAACAAAAATAATTGTAAATTATCAAGCCTTTAATTATGTTCCCCTTAGCCTTTCACATAAAATTTGCAAGATGACTATTGGAAAAAATCTGGGGTTTATATTGTGTGCATATTTCCACCCATTTAGCCTATAACTGGTTTCTACATCTTTTGATCCTAAAAACCTTAATCAGAAATGGGGTACTTGTACTCACACGTGAACCTTGGGTACTTGTACTCATACTTGCACCTGGGGTATTTTTTACTCTTAGTCTGATGCAATTTTAAAATCATGTATACCTGTACTCCTTTTTGCATTTTTGTTTGTCCTTGCATGGTCAGTATTTGGAACATCTCTGGCCTTTTTTCAAAACAGTTTTTGTAGAGTCCTTACTACATCCCTAGTTAGCATTGGTATCAATGAATTGCAATACCAGGCAAGGCAGTTTCATAACCAAAGCCCTACCCAGTCAAAATTGGCTATAGGTTATAAATATAAAATATTTAGTGTCCATTCTCTGTATTTGAGGTCGTATAACATTCTTTGCTCACCACTTTCTTTTATAAAAAAAGATACTTTTTTTTTGTTCAGTGTAAGAGATGGTGTGGTAATAAAATGATATCATTCCCCATTCACTGTTTAAACTTCAAATAGTGAATTTTGTATTTCAAAATTTAATATATATGACATTCTAGCACTTGAAGCTAGCTTGTTTCATCTAAGAAACTCATTTTCAGTATAAATTAGTCATAAAGAGATTTCAATGTATACAAAAAAGAAATATTGTAAAAAGTTTGTGCATTTTTCTTCTCAGCTATCTAAAACTGGCATAGATTTAATTTAAAAAAAATAAATAATAGTATATCCTGATTGAAAATTTATTACAAATTATTATCTTTTTTTTTTCAGGTCATTGAGTTGAGAAGTTTGGATGATTTGACAGATGAAACCATTGTGGATAAACTGAAGCTTTTTAAATAGATTTGCGAACATTGAAAAGGCATTTAAAAACTAATTAAACCGTCTTACAATAATGGTTTGTACATTGGATAGTAATTAAATGTTGAATACAGTCAGATAAAAATTCTATTTTGGGTAAATATTTTCCTTACTTTACAGATGTCTGGTGCAATAGGGTGTCGAGTCGTAAAATATGTAAAAAATTAACAACATTCATAATTTTTGGGCATTTACACAAACATATTTGGCTGGTATAATACAAACTATGTCTTTTGTCTGTACTGCAGCAGCAGAGCAGGTTTTCATGTCCAGACAAAATACATACCAATGTAATCATCTTAAAAAAAAGTTAATAGCTAAAATATAAAAAAAAAAATTACATGATTTGTCGTTAAAGGATTCTGTAACTTTTTGTTTCAAGCATATTTCTGTTAAAGACATGATATATTTGAACTTTTACAAAGCACAAATATTTTTTTTAATCAGTATGTGTAACTATTTTACTCTTAAACTGCTGTTTATTAGACACCCCCCCCACCCTCAAATATTTCATTCCCGGTATTATATGCGCTGATATAATTTTCAGTTTCTGGAAGACTGCCTTACATAAAAACATATTCTTTCATAATAGTTATACACCTTTATTTTACTTTTCTGTTCCTTGTGTTTATCACACTTTAAATAACTGATGAGCAAAGTTCTTTTTTTTAAAAAGCTTAGTGCCTGTAAACTTTACATTTGTTACTGCTTTTACTGCTTGCTACCTTTTTTTTAAATAATAAAACATAAAATAAAGAAGAAATAAAATATATGTATACAAAACTATTACCAATGTTTCTTTTAATTATTTTGTAGATGTCTGCTACTTCTATTTATTTACAACCCTTGTTTGTTGTGATTTTTTCATTTAAAAAAAAATGTTAAAAGTTTAATTTAAAAAAATCAATTATATGAAAATGGAACAAAAAAATATGTTTTAAAAATTTTATTGATAAGAAAATTGCAGAAAAAGAAAAAAAAATAACTCACTAAAAAAACAATTTGCACAGCTATTTATAGTAGTTTTTCTTAATTTATCATGGAACCCCATGCCACTATAAATATCTATTTAAAACATTTGTTCATTCAGAGGTTATATGCTGATACCATTTATTTATAAAGTTTCAATAGAATTTCAATGAAGTCTTTGTATTACACCCAGCACATGTATTTACTGACACACAAGTAAAATGTGTCCTGTGTTCAATATCAAGTTTAGCATAAGCAATGAGCCAAGTAAATTATCCCAAGCTGAACCACTGACAGCAACTGGGATAGTTCTGTAATGATCTTTCTACATTTCCCTGAGGCTGTGGTGGCCATGAAAACCACAGAGGTCAGAGGTATTAGTGTCAATGGGATAGTAATTTTCGATCAGAGCTAAAAACCAACAGCCATCCTGACCATGAGAGCTAGAGAAGTCATGACAGGTGTGTTACAATTCTATTGAAGGCTTCAGAAAAATACATACAAACAAAATAATTTGATTTTTTAAAAAGGCGTAAAATACCATGGAAAACAATGGCGATAAAAAAATATATAGAATTAATATGAAGAAAAACAAGAGGAAGAACTTGAGAAAAGAATATGTTAATATCATCATGATAACATTTCCTGTCCATAAGCTATGAGATTATGTTAATATCAATCATGATATCATTTCCTGTCTATAAGCTATGAGACACATCTGGTCAAATAATAAAATGTGAGATGCAATTACACACAGAGGGTGCATCAAATTTCTGTATTTTCAACTATTCAGAAATTAGAGATGTAGCATGTATTGTGTATAAACATTTGTTTTCTGCAGTATTTAATGAATTTCTTTTTTAAAAATAAGTTTACATGTTTTTCAGTAATTTATTACAAAAAAATGTCTGATTTTTTTAAAATTTCTTTTGATTCAATACAAAAATAATTTCAAATACATAACTTTAATAAATCAGTAAAACGATTCAACCATTTACTCATTCCAATCTAACAAGAAAATGTGACAAAAATATTCTTAGTAGCACTGATTATAGTAGGCTTCAAGGAATGGTACTCTCTGGCTATTATTCTTAACAGGGGCCATAACCTCAGTGTATTCTCCAACATGCACAAATATGTTGACCTCTTTGATTATACCAGATTTTTATTTCAACTGACAGTTCACAAAACTATTTTATTTTTTCTACTCATGTAAAATGTTCCCAAAAAAAAAAAAATCAATCACACTTTCATTTCCTATTAAAGAAACAACTTCAGTAAAAACAAGTTAACAGATTTAAATGTGCTTGGGACATTTTGTTTTTCTGTAAACAACACTTTCTGTAATGATGTCACAACAGTAGACAGTTGAAATACATTTTATTTTTAACCGTCAACTTCCAAATAATATCTTTGTTTACAAAACCCAATGAATGGAAAAGAATCCTACTTATGAGAAGTGACTAGGCTTTGGTTATAGTTTTATTCATTAGAGGTTTGATTTTTTTTAAAAAGATGATATATGCACACACACACACACACAAAGAAATCAAAGAATTAATTTTAAAAAAATAAATTAATTCAATGCATATTATTTTCACAGGCACTTGCAATAAAATTTTGAACCGAAATCACAGCCCATTCTCCATTTATCATCCAATTTGCATCTTTTTTTTTCACGTCTTCAGCTTGACCTGGATTAAGTCCAACTACAACGTCACTTTTCAGGGTACGTAATACACACAGTGGCGCAGGAAGGAAGCCTCTCAGACTAGCGCAAAACTCTGTTGTAGGATCCCACTGTAAGTCCCCTACCAACTTTCTGTAATTCAAATCGCCTTTGAATATAATAAAGTCTGAGGTGCTTAAATCACTGTAAAGATTAGGGCAAAGCTCTTTCATTTGACTGTAGTCATTAGGCATTGTCCAAAAATCATTCACCTTAACAGACCAGGTACCTTGCTGAAGATAAGATTTCCATTTGTGACTAAATTTGCTAATTGCTAAATGGTTCATGGCAGACATCTGATTCAGCGTCCACCTAAAGTCCTTTTCTGTTACGTCAGACACAAACCATGGCATGGCCTTGACATAAAAACAGATCTTTGAGGCTAGCCCAGTTGAAATAAGAAATTCTGCCAAGCATAGGTCTGTGACAAGTTCAAAGCCAGCATTGTCCAGGATGATATCAACCTGACCTGGTGAAAGCATGTAAAAGGTAATAAGTAATAACTGAAATTCTATCGTCCCTATAAGAATGATATAAAAGATAATAAGAAATAAACTGAAAATTTATTGTCCTTAAAAGAATGAAATATATATCTCTCATCCCTATAACTAAAGTGAAAGCCATTATCTGGGAAAATTTTTTTCGCCTTTTTATAAAACCTCAAACAACAGCCATACTAGTTCCACAGAGGACAATGATAACTGGTAATGCAAGGACTCAAATTCCTAATAACTATGCATCCATGACAATTGCAGTCAAGCCTTTGGTGAGGTTGTAAAAGGTGGCATTGCAAAAACTGTCCCAATAATGGTTTTAGAAGAGATAAACATCTCACGCTTCAGGGAATAATACCATATCCCACATTGATTGAGATATATCATAGAACCAGTTTAGCAGTCAAACTAATAAACAGGCCAAAAGGAAAAAAAAATCTGAAAAGTTAATAATTGATAAAGGGTGGCAAATTGGCTGACGGAATCAATAATATTTAAAACAAAAAATAAAAAGGGTAATTAAATAACAATTCCAAATGGAAACAAAACCTGGTTGGCCACCATGACTCTCCCAAGCTTTACAAAGTATTTGAAAGGCAACATCAGTTTCATCAATGAGTAAAAAAGGTTTTAGTTTTGTAAGCTGTTCAATCGGGCAATGCTGCTGGTGGTTGTCTTGACCAGCTGATATTGACAAGTCACATTTGTTGCCCCACACAGATAGCTGCAATGAATTTTTTTTTCTCATTAAATATTTTTACACATAAAAAAATTGGCTGAAAGTGTGTTGTTTTTTTTTACTTAAATTCCAAAGAAAATTAAAAAAAAAATTTAAAAATTCTAATTTAGGTGATTGGGATAAATTTTAAAATAAAACAGGTCTTTATATGTTATTTTTTATGTTTAACGTCTTAACAAAAACATTTAAAAGATACAAACATCTGGAGCTAGTATGTCTTATTGTGTCTTAAGTAACAACAATACATGGAGAAGTTGACTAACCTGAAAAAATTCTGAAAAATAGTTTTTGGTTGCTGAGCCTAAGGAAGTCAACTCCTGCTCATCAAGAATATCCATTAAATACATGGTCAGTGTGGACATGGCTTTGTAGGAATTCAGAAAAGCCGCTTGCTTTTGTTCTTGAAAGACATCAAATTCTTTAAGACAATGGCTGTGGGCAAAATATTTTAATGATAAACTGAGTTATAGATTTTTCAACTTGTCAAAGACTGATCACATATTTGAAAAAATATTTCAAAATTATAATTACATTTCTAAATCTAATCCAAGTTAATTTAAAAAAAAAAAAAAGCAAAAGTAATATTTTGTTAAAAAATCAACTAAATATATCAAAGACATTGATTATATAAGTTCTTATAGTAACAAAATAATAACCCAAAATTTATCACCTCATCAGGACTGCTTCACAAACTCTGCGATACATGTAACATTCCATCCACAGCCAAGCATTGTCAAACCACCTCAAGGGCTGTCCATCATTCTTTTCCATTTCCTTATTAAGCTCAGTGTTCCACACAGCAGCATCTTGTCTGCTGTCCCTGAGAGGAGCTGCAGGTTTATTTGTCATAACCTCATAACGCATCTGAGACATGGCCCCAATAATTGCTTTCAGGTCAGTGGGTGAATCCTGAAACACAACCAGTTTCTACTTAAAGTGCAAAAATTAATACATAAAAGATTGATAATATTAACCTGAGTCAGTGAGGCCTGAGAAGTGGAAGATGGAGTTTAAAGCGGGATGGGGAAACTTTTTGAATTACAGCACACATTCGGTGCTTAAATTTGACAGAAGGGCCAGACCAAGAGCAATTATATGGATTGTTTAAATGAAATAAAATTAATTAAATCTCAACGTCATTGATGTAAATATTGTAAACCAGCTAATATATTCTGAACGCAGACTAGATAACTGTAGTTTGTTGCAGACACCATGTAACTTCCTTGTTTATATACAGTACATTATAACAAACGCAGTGGCTACGATTCCGGCTAACGTACTCCGTATTATTTTTTTCCGGGACCCGGCTATAGATGTGCGCATGTGCGGCAGACGGACTGCATATTATTGTATTTTTTGGTTTTCGGGGCTAGGGTTAGGAATAGGGTTAGGATTAGGGTTAGGTGCAATACCTATAGCCGGACCCCGGAAAAATATAATACGGAGTACGGTTAGCCTAGCGCATGCGCACATCTATAACCGGGCCACTGAAAAAATAATAAGGAGTACGGTTAGCCGAGCGCGTGTGCACATCTATAGCCGGGCCCCAGAAAAAAATTATATGGAGTACGGTTGACCGGAATCATAGCCACTGCGTATGACAAATCACAATGTGACTATGTCAAACTACTGACTAATTTGCATGATGGATTCTACTTAATTAATAAATTTATCACTTTACATTTATCTAACAGCTAAGTAATACCTCTCCTGGATAACTTTTAAGAATCTTCTCTCGATTTCGTGTAAGATTATCAACAATTTTGGATATGATAACAGGAATGCGATCTTTCATAGTTGGATACGCGAAAGAACTGTAATAAAGGAAAAATGTTACATGTAAATGATATAGATAATTGTAATTTTTTTTCTTTTTATCAAGGTTTGAGTATAATACATAAAATTAGACAAAAAATCAAAAATAAAATTTTAAAGGCGAAAATTAACATTCAAATAACGCAGTGACTCCGGCACCAGCCAAAACCATTATATTAGGGTATAAGGAACATGGCATATATAAATTTTATTTTTTTTTTCAGGATTAGGGTTAGTGTTAGGGTGTGGAGCAATATTATCTATGGCTGGTACCCGAAGTAAAAAAAATACGGGTTCGGTCGGACCGTACCGTAACAACTGCCTTCAAATAATTTAATTAAAGCTGTTTAAAGAACCTAAATAAAAAAAAAATCACAACTATCAAATTATATGTATAGCTTACTATAAGCTTCAACATTGAGAATTTTAATAATTTTTATTGCTTTGTGTTTAAAATGCTTACTTAACATTTTTGGCAGATAAAGGTGGTGGTAAGGAAATCGAAGGATCCATTTTCCTTTTCAATCATATGATTCTTGTTTCACTATCACTAAATCCTCCTTTCGCTTTCTCTAGCTTGTAACTTCCGCAGTATCCAGTAAAACTACACATATACCAAAAATTCACCTTAAAAATCACAAGAAAACCAACTACAAGAATAACTATAATGAGAAATAAAAAAAATGTAAAAAATCAACCGAAAGTTAATGTTATCGTTTTATTGAAGGAGAGGTTTAATAATAGGCATCTAATTTTTTTTAAAGCAGGGCTGTGGAGCCCTTGTTAGTTTCGCCGAGTTTCGGCACTTTTCCCTGGTGTCGATGTCGGCAGGTATTTGCACCGACACCCAGGGCCGGCCTTAGACCGATTGCTCCAAATTGGGCCCCGCGCCTGGCAGGGGCCCCGCATTTTACATTTAGCTAATTAATAGTAATAGTTGTTATTATAAAAATATTAGAAGAGGGGGTCTAGCAAACATCCGTTGAATTAGGCCCCGCAATTCGTATGGCCGACCTTGCCGACACTACATAAACAATAAATTGAGGGGGTAAAACTAAAACTTTAATTTAATAATTCAGAACATTTATTTGACAATCTTTATCATACAGTGTTCATTAAGTTATTTATTTTCTGTTTAAATAAATAGGCCTACTTTGTAAAACCAGTATATTGGTGGATATATTGGTTTCCAAAGCGAGATTCTCTATTGTATAACTAGTCAAACGGTCATACCATCAAAATTGACTCGCCACTAGCCCCCTCCTATTCATTTCTCCTCACCTGACTGAAACATTTCCCGTTCTACATTGACCATAGCACATGTAAGCCCGGCTCACGTGCGAAGTTTCATAGATAAATAACTGTTACTTTCGTGGTCCAATTCAGCTTTTGTTAAAGTTGAAAAATGTGAAGCAATGTGAATGCTAAAAGTGAAGCAATGTGTGAATGCTAAAAGTGAAGCAATGTGAATGCTAAAAGTGAAGCAATGTGTGAATGCTAAAAGTGAAGCAATGTGAATGCTAAAAGTGAAGCAATGTGAATGCTAAAAGTGAAGCAATGTGAATGCTAAAAGTGAAGCAATCTGAATGCTAAAAGTGAAGCAATGTGAAGGCTAAAAGTGAAGCAATGTGAATGCTAAAAGTGAGGCAATCTGAATGCTAAAAGTGAAGCAATGTGAATGCTAAAAGTGAAGCAATGTGAATGCTAAAAGTGAAGCAATGTGAATGCTAAAAGTGAAGCAATGTGAATGCTAAAAGTTAGATTTTCAAGTAATTTCAAGATATCATTCATAATAAATATTAAAGACTGTAAAAGAAGGTGACTGAATAGAATTTTCCAAAACAGGTCTAAGAATTTTTTTTTTCATTTACCTGGCACAGGTTTCAATACTACTATAAGCTCTATTATCATATTAATAATTGAACTGATCAAACCATGATACAATGCAACTTAAAATCGGCTTAATGATGTTATCAACAATTTTTCATAACAAATTATAGACAAAGAGATTTTAAATTTACTCAGATGGATAGATAGTGTGATGACATATGCATAGATGGATGAATAGTGATAATGTCTAATTATTACTATCATTACATTATTGCCTTTTTTAAAACTTAGTTTGGTAATACACTATTTTAAACTATTTTAGACACCAGGCTTCAAAGGCGTACCTAGGGTGGGGGGGGGAGGGGGGTCCAAATTCAAAAGTCCCCCCGGGCCCCTAGCACATTTTTTTTACATTAAATATGAAGTACATTATCTCATGTCATGGTGTCGAATGTCAAAATGCAGGGGCCCCCAAAGAGGCCAAGTCCTCCAGGCCCCCTAATTCCTAGGTTCGGCACTGCCAGACTTAACGTTCATTTTTAAAAGTTAAACTTTAACTCTAGCACCTAACCTAGGACTCTGAACTACTTTTGTCTCGCTAGATTAATTTTTCCTCAATTCAGTTGATCGAATTTCTTTCTGATTCTATTTTTAGCAGGCTGTATGCCTACCTCGACAATCAATAACAGTGTACGTTCAGCCATTTAATTCAGTGAAATTGAATACCTCACTTCTTTATTTAATTTAATACTATACAAGTATTTGTTATTTATATCCTACATAAAACTGGCGATAGATATACAAGTATTTGTTATTTATATCTTACATAAGACTGACGATAGATATACAAGTATTTGTTATTTATATCTTACATAAGACTGACGATAGATATACAAGTATTTGTCATTTATATCTTACATAAGACTGGCGATAGATATACAAGTATTTGTTATTTATGTCTTACATTGTCCATATTCTTGAGCGGATTAAGGTCAGTTGAGACAGAGGGTTTAGAAGAAAATGTGGGCCCCTTAAAAAGAGAATTGAGGAAGATGAAACTTAAAAAAATACAATTGGGCTTTTTGTGGAACCCTGTAGAAACCTGGGCCAGAGGTGCGGGTCGCATAAATTTACCTAAGAAGAAATTGAAAAACTAAATATTCGATTTGTAACGATATATATATTCACAGTCCATTGAATTAAAACGAAATGCTATGGACTCGAAACAGGCCCGAAGTGTGCGGGGGGGGGGTGGCTGGGGGCCGGCCCCCCCAGCGTTTTGTCTGGCCCCCTCTGCTTGTTCGCTCTACTTAGTAACATTTATTTCCTGCCTTCCCCGCTATTGGCCTGGCCCCTGCTGTAGAATTTTCACGCTACGGGGCTGACTCGAAACAAGATATTGAAATAGTTGTTAATACACGAAACACACACTATTGGTCTTGTGCTGTGACGTTGGAAGGGTAACGCGGCCGCACCGTGAGCCAAATTTGGGTGGGGCGCCGAAATAACGCTTTTATATCTTTTTATGCACTTTTCTACTACACTGGAGGAGGGCGCGAAAAAAATATTAAATCGCACAGGGCGCCACGATATCTAACATCGGCTCTGGGCTTGTGTTTAGACTCACGCTTGATCGCTCTTGATATCTTAGATCAGACCTAATCAAAAGCACTTATTTCGGAGCCTGGTGTCTTAAAAATCGCATACAATATTTTTACACTTATTTTATCTGCCGAGTTTCGTAACAGTCAGCGATGTACAACCAGGCCCGTAGCCAGATCAAAGTCAGCAGGGGGGCACCAATACCCAGCAAGGGGGGGGCACCTTGACTTTTTCTTAATTTTTTCCTCTTTTTCTTCTTTTTTAAGCGGGGGAGGGGGGTACTCCACACCTAGCCGGGGGGCACGGCCCTTCAGTTCCCCCCCCCCCACCTGGCTACGGGGCTGAGTACAACCTTACAATGATTTTGTATATTTGGTTTGACACAAATCTGTAATGTGTGGTACCTTTACCAGAGTAAAACCTAAGCCTATAGGCGGCCGACGATGCACCATAAGGGATTTTTCTGGAGGAGAGGAGGAGGCTACTAGAAGCGGTGGTACCGGAACACCTATTTATGTCGTCGTGTCATAAAGAAATCACACTGAAAATAGTGCGTTACGAAGCTTCAGCCGATAAATGACTAAGTTATTCTTTTTATTTTTAAAACGGTACCCACCTATCATGGGCGTCGCTAGGAATTTTTCCAGGGGGGGGTCAAAAATTTTCCAGGGGGGGGGGGGCAAATGACATTTTTTATGACATTTTTTCAAAATGTAGGGGGGGGGGCATTTGCCACCAGAAACAAAGCACTGTCTAGTGGTGATACCACCTTGGGCATATTGTATAGTATGTCTATGGATACTACCAAGGAGGTTGAATACATGGTGACGGCGTCTGCTATCAGATGGTACCAAGCGGCTGAATCCAGTGGGCGCAGCCTATCGCCTCCATGTTCGACTCAAAACATTCCACCAGCTTTCATTACGATACCAGTTTTCTCATTCTAGAAACGACTCCAATGAGCTTTGTATTTTGTCATCACTTTTTTTTTCTAAAGTCTGCTAAGGCCCTAGTTAATTTCTAGTGGACTAGAATCAATTACAAAGCGCTGTAGTCTATGTAAAGCTATTTATACGATCAGCTGATAGAGGCATAAAGCTTATATTATACGCTATATCGAAATTAAGCCAGGGTAAAAATTGTATATTTACATAAAATTTTGTATTTATACTTTGATGTTTATTTCAATGCATTTGATCAAACAATGAAAAATGGCTAGCACTAAGCAGCGTAAACTAGACTAAAAACAATCCTGTCAATATTGCCTTTCGGAGCGTTTAGAAGCAAACAGTAAATCAAACGATAGCAACAAACTATCGATACACAAAGACCCGCTGAGAGAGGGGCATGGGGGGAAATGTCCAGGGGCCCGGCGAGTTTTAGGGGCCCAGACAGAGCTGGCCAATCACCTTCTGAAAATATTATCAGCACGATGGGGGGGGGGGCGTGACAGCCATGCCCAGGGGCCCGAAATTTCTGTCGGTGGGCCTGCATGCACATTTAAAAAGCCAATAAAACCTGTTTTACAAGAATCAAACATGAGCCTGCCATTTGGCGATTGACGTAAACCAGCTATGTATGTCTTCGCATTGCACCGTATCAATATTTATGTACATTGTGAAACGTTGGGGGATATTGTGTGTTACATTGTAGTGCATTGTGGATTATGTGGTACATTATGGTGCATTGTGAGACATTAATTGTGGGACATTCTGATACATTGTGGTACATTCTGTTACAATGTGAAACGTTGTTGAAATCGTGGGATATTCTGTTACATTGTATAGTACATTGTGGGACATTGTGGTATACATTGTTTCATTGTGGTACATTGTGGGACATTCTGTTTCATTCTCTCAATGCCACCTAATCCATCGATTAAAGCATAGCCAACAGGCAACTTAAATGAACCATTGACGGCAACAATCATAAACGTTAGGCTCTCTTTTTGCCAACGGCATTGTGTCATCATCTAGATGTTTATTGCATATCACAACAGCAATGCTTTACAGCAACAGTATTAAGCACAAACAAATTAACTAATTAGCATTATTATTATAGTGACTAACTGATGAAGCAATATCCCGTTTTCTTGTCGTCGTTGTGTACAACCGTACGCCAAACAAGAGGGCATTTATTACGTTTAAAAAAGAATTAATACACAGTGTTTTATAACGTTCAAAATAGTACAATAATATAACATACACACTACACAGCTACCAATGTTTTGAGTCGAACATGGCGGCGATAGGCAACGCCCACTGGTTTCAGCCTAGTGACGTCATGCCGCCTCCAGTAATTCAAACTCATTGGATACTACCCTCAGAGTAATGGCCCTTTATCAAAGAAATCAATATAACCATCAAGAATATTTCCAATAGGTATATATACTTTATTTAATAAAACTACAACAACAACAACAAAACACTGACAGGAAGCTGTATCTGCCAGCAATAAAATGTCACAACTTGTTTATATTTATATCGGGCTAGCCAATAATAGTAATAGTATTCATTTAAGATAACATCAATTTATATATATATATATATATATATATATTTATATATATATATATATATAAACATCTGCTGCAAATTTTCAAACTGATTTATAGATATTTTGGGTATTTGTACAAGGCTGCACTTAACCAATGTGTTGATCCTTAAATGGTAACCTGAAGAAAAGTGTACACATGTAGTTAAAACTAATAATACTTTCAGACATTATGCAGTAGTCTAGTGACCTGAAGCTCCACCTGTGAAACAACAACCCAAACCAACCCACTCTTTTTTCCAAGACTGGACCAATGAAACCCAGCTGGGTCTCATGCATACTGGACCAATGACACCCAACTGGGCCCCATGCAGACTGGACCAATGACACCTGACTGGGCCCCATGCAGACTGGGCCAATGACACCTGACTGGACCAATGACATCCAACTGGACCAATGACACCCAACTGGGCCCCATGCAGACTGGGCCAATGACACCCAACTGGGCCCCATGCAGACTGGGCCAATGACACCCAACTGGACCAATGACATCCAACTGGGCCCCATGCAGACTGGACCAATGAGATCCAACTGGGCCCCATGTAGACTGGGCTAATGACACCCAACTGGGCCCCATGCAGACTGGACCAATGACACCCAACTGGACCAATGACACCCAACTGGGCCCCATGCAGACTGGACCAATGATACCCCAATGGGTCAAGTGCAGAAGTGACTGCACTTGTAGAATCTAGTTATTTTGGAATTTATAACTACACATGCCAACAAAGCTTCAACCAAAGTATTCCTTATTGGGCCAGTTATTCCCAATGTAGACCCTGTTTTCAAACGTTGCTTCTGACGAATCTTTGTACAATATTTATATATATATATATTTTTGGAGAGAGTGCAATATACAGAATACTGGAACAGTTAACAAGGGAATAAAAAATGAGAATAAAATGTTGTTAAAAACTCTCCTTTTTTAATTCAAATTTGAATTGATGTGTACTGCATACAATGCGGGGTGGGGGCAGGAGGGCAGGGGGGGGGGGGAATCAAGGCGGAAACAATTCACAATGGTTTTAATTTCAAGGGATTTGCACACACAAAAAAAAAAAAAAGAATAATAAAATACTGTTTACATTAAATACACGGAGAATGAATGGAGCACTAACAAGAAGAATGTAATGTCTGGTGTATAAATAATTAAAACATAGTTCTTTAAAATTAAGCAGAGTTCCTTAACACACAAGTTGACTGCAAGATAACGACTGAAAATTAGATGGTTTACTTAGTGGATTTTTTTGTTAGCCAATTTCAAAGTTAATCGGTTCCATGTTAGTTTATAGGCCCACATTTTAATACAGCTGTTGTTTTTTTTACCAAAACGAATGAAATAACTTTAAATCAGTACACAATGAATTTCTGCCAATCTAATAATTATAAAGTATTTTATTAATAAATTGTTTGCTGCAAAATAAAATTTCACTTCCTCCAAAAGGGCCCTAGGGTAAAAATGATTTTTTTCTTGACAAAAATAACATTAAAAAAATCTGTGAGTCATGTCTGTGTAATGAACAGAATACCAATGGATTAACGAGAATGTAATTATTGTTTCAACTTAAAGATGTAAGGACTACGTACATAATTACATCAACAATGTCGGAGAGAATTAATTAAATCCAAATATGGAAGGAACACATTCATGTAAAATACAATTTAAAAAAAATGAGTACATTGAACAATAAGGTAAAACAATGTCTAGAGCTCTGAAAGTAAGAAAACATTGCAAAAATACTTAATAACTTCACATCTGAGATTCTAAAACAATCTAAGTAAATTGTGATCATTGCAATTATTAATTGTGATTTTACACCTTGTGTGAGAATATATATATGTCAGTTTAAATAAAACTGATTGAATGGTGCTCCTTTTAGTTTAGTGTTAAAAATACAAACACTATTCTATGAGTCAGCTTTTATTAAACAAATATAAAATTTGATTAGGAATGTTATTTAGTGCATAAAAAAACAATTCAACTTGAGGCACATAGATATAAACAAGAACACAACAGTTTTTTTTAAACTTCATAAATAAATAGATATCTCTATTTATAGCATTAGTTTGTAAATGTACACCCTTTTCAGAAATAAAACATTTTTTTATAAACTAAATAAATATAAAACTCTGTAAAATTGTTATTTATCATTTTTTTATATTATGAAAGTGTAAAGAGTTTTCTTTCATAGAAACATAATTTATGAAAAGATTCAACTGTTGTAGAGAAATATAATTTATGAAAAGAATCAACTGTTGCAGAGAAATATAATTTATGAAAAGAATCAACTGTTGCAGAGAAATATAATTTATGAAAAGAATCAACTGTTGCAGAGAAATGAAAGTAGAAAACTCATCTCAATAATCTAAGTCAGCAACTTTTCAGCTCAGGGAGCACTAATTCATGAGTTTCATTCCTGTATATCACTAAATTCTTAAGTTTCGTTCCAGCAGATATTTTAATTTAGGAATTTATTACCCATAGATCACTAAATTGATCCCTTTTTTTTTCTTATATACCATATGTGCGCTAATAATTGTGTATCTTTGAATAAAACAAATTATCAATAACAACTTCCCTTCAAGCATTATTTGCTTTAGCAGTGGATTTCTATCTTATATTTTCTTAAGCAGACAAGCACAATTTTCTCATGGGTGGCTAATGATCTGTGGACCACCAGTTAAAGACTGATTTAACCTATCATGTAAAAGGTGTCAATATATTTTTATTATAACTGCTACTATAAAGTTTCCCTGTATTGTAAGTTTACTGGAACTAATAATATGTCAAATGGATTTTATTACTTAATTACAAGAAAATAATACATTGGTAAGTGTAACTTTTAATTGGTGAATCAAATATTTAAAAAAAACAACAAACAAGCTATGTGTATAAATATTTATAAATATACATATTTACAAATAAAATTATACATCAATTTGACATGATTTAAACAAGCACCATGGATTATTTTAGTTCAAGTAGTGATTCCATACAACTAATGATTATTTTAGTTCAAGTAGTGATTGCATACAACTAATGATTAGTCATTTGTGTCTTACATTTAATTGGACAAGAAAAACAAAGGTAATGAAAAAATGAATGGGAAAAAATGAATGGGAAAAAATCAACAAATCAAGTTGGGTTGACACGGACATGGACACAACAACGACATTTAAAAAATTTAACAATATCAAGAGGAAATAATGTTTCACAACCATGCTTCCAAATCAATCTTGACAGGCAATCCACATTCATTTAACAGACATTCCGCCACTTTGACAGACATTCCTGCACAATTCAGAACCAATAACATCATACAAATAATACAATTAGCAAATAAGCCACCATCCAATGAGATCAACTTTTCTCTTAAGAAAAATTTCTCACATGATTTTTAATGATACAGGATGGGGTTAAGAATGATACAGGATGGGGTTAAGAATGATACAGGATGGGGTTAACAATGATACAGGATGGGGTTAACAATGATACAGGATAAGGTTAACAATGATACAGGATGGGGTTAACAATGAGCAAACATTTCTGAGGACCTAAATTTGACATTATGTATTGAAGTATTTAATAGTAAGTGAGCTAGGCCTTGGAATTCATAATAACCATTAATTAGGAATGATTTATAATTAGTTTTTTAATTTCCCTTTTTTAAAATTTACAAATATGCATTTCTAAGAGTATGACAATTTGAAAAATTGGAAAAAGAGGGGGGATGATAAACTTCAGCAGTATAATCGTTTAGATCTATAATAGGGAACATTGTACGTTAAACCCAAATGCAAACTTTTTTTTTTTTATTTTCAATTAGAAAAAAATAAATTATATTATCAGTGAAATTTGTTTATACTTGATAAAGCAAAATTTTCTTTGATATAGAAAATAAATGTACAGAGTGTATTATTGTCAAATATTTGAAAAAATCTAAACATTAGTTTATAATTCTATGTACATTTCAACTCAAGTCACAGATTAAAGCATGTACAACTTCACACAACTCCAGTTATACTGCACTTGACTGTATAGTTTTATGAACTTCTTCAAATATGGATATCAAATTGTCCAAGCCAAACAAATAACCATCTTCGTGGTTGCCCTCCTGCCATTGATTTCTATGGTTTATTTGAACTCCATTAGGCAGAGGTTCTGTTTTTCCAAAATCAATCATCCAAACTCCAACATTGTTATCAGCATCATGAACAAATAGAAGGGAACTGCCGACCACCTATAACCAGTCACAAAAATAAATAAATTAAGGAACATACATTTAATTTAAAAACTGTTGATATAGGTCAGTGGTTCTCAACATTAACTAATTTGAAAATCAACAGAAAGTTTATAATAGAGAATATTTCAGTGCATGATTATAATTTATTTTTTCTAATCATAAAATATATTTTATTTCTGCATTTCTAGGAAAGAACATGTGTTTAGTAAAATTCTCATAATTTTAAACACAAAATAATCAGCCTGCTACCATATCGCAAGCAGTAAAGTATATTCAATTGGATTTATTTCTTTGGTTATTCTTTTCTCAACAGATTAAAAATCAAAACTGTTTTCTTAGAGGGTCATGAACCATTTAAGTTGGAGAACCTCTGATAAAGATAAATCCTACCCACGTCATTTAGATGAAAATTTTCTAATTTAAAACTAGTCAAATACATGAATATTTTCTAATTTAAACTAGTCAAATACATGAATATTTTCTAATTTAAAACTAGTCAAATACATGAAAATTTTCTAATTTAAACTAGTCAAATACATGAATATTTTCTAATTTAAACTAGTCAAATACATGAATATTTTCAATTTAACCCTAGGCCAGATATATAGATGAATTCAATGATAAAAGTAAGAAAAATAATGAGTTCAGATTGAAATACCTCGTGGGATGAAAAAAATTCAGATGCTTCCTGCGTATGCATTATTTCTTTTAATCTGTTCATGTACTTCTCCTACAAATAAAAACAAAAAAATGCACTCTTCAAATATGAAACTTATTTTTAGAAGTTATAAAAATAATAAAAAACAAAAAAAACTACATCAAGCAGTAAATTGTATCAATTCAAAAAGATATTTTAATTTAAAACAAATTGAAAGAAGTTAAAAAACAAACACCTGAGACTGTGATAAAATATTAAGTAAAAAAATTAACACAGGATTCTGATAGCTGAACATAGAAACTGCTATTAATTCTTGAAAAATTAACATGACTGGCATTCCATTAGTATAAATTGTTTTTTTTCTGGTAAATTATAATAAGGCCAATACAATTTGTATGAGGCAAAAGAAAAAATGATTGTCAAGCTTTATGAAATTTACCTTTAAAAGAAAAAGAGTTTAGAAAATAGAATTTTTATATAATTTTCTTGTCACTTGACTTACCACAATACTTTCATTATCACCAACAAAGGATTTGAGGATATCCACTACATTATCTCTAGTCTTTGTCTTTTTAAAATCTTTACTTGAGTTGCCGTCACTTTTCTGTGAAATTAGTTCGGACCATTTGAATATCACAAGCAAAAAAAAATGTAGCCCCTACCATAATTCTATTTTAACCCCTCAACTATCGCCACAAAGAAATTATTTCACACATTACTTCAATTAATTGTGAAAAAGAAAAACTAAAATTTACTGCAAAACTACTACATGTATTACTATTCATGGATAATAATAAAGAAATACATAATAAAATTTTAGAAATAATTTTTAACAGATGTCAATAGTTACATACATTTATCATGTTATGAATAACATTTACCTTAATACCTTCCACTCTAAACCCCAGTTCCACAGAGGAGCTCATTTCATCCCTCCATTGCATATACCGTGGTTTGGTAACTGCCTTGTGTTCGTTTTCTTCATTAGTTGGCGCGGTACAGTCGATCTCTATCATCTTTTGATACATGTCCTAAATTAATATAAATATTTCAGCTTACTACAATGAAAATAAATTTAAAAAAAATAAATATATATTTCAGCTAAACATAACAAAATAAAATCGCAATAGAAATTAGGACATACACAAATAATTTGGTAGCTAAAAAAACTATTTAAAAAAAAACAACTGACTATTTATAAAAAAAATTGACCAATTCATAAAAAAATCCATGCAGCTCTACATGTTTCTTTAAGATTTCGTTAAAATAATAAAAAAAAACTTTCAATAGAAGTCCCTAGTTTAATTTTTTTTTAATCTTGCCTTTTTGACTTTAATTAAAAAGTAATGTTATACCTTCCTGAGTGGTGGAGACTTTCTGGCTTTTTGTAGTTCTTCTTCAAGGTAAGTTCTAACTCCCATCTTGACATCCATAACACAGGGATGATTAAATGTACACAGGAGATCTTGCAATTGAATGAACACTGATAGTTTGAAGTTAAAGAAACCTGATACTGTTCTCGTTGAATACTCTTATACAAATATTTGATAATTTAAACAAAGAAGAGGTCAATAACAAAGCCTACATATTTTGTTGGGTTTTTAAAAAAAATATGATTTATGTACAGTAGAAGAAGTGGTGGAGAACATGGGATGTGGGGTGAAATTGGCAGGATAAGAAGACAATGGTTAACATATGTCACAGATTTTGAAGGAAATGGGTTCAAAAGTTTAAGGCCTAAAATAATACCAATATTTTGAAACATAAAAGTAATGATTGATTGAGTTTTTAAACTTTTAAGCATATGGATGAGCACGTCTGAAAATTGTTCAAAGAAAGACACGCTTAATAAGTTATATGAAAATGAATAAAAGTTTTTCAGAGTCCTGATAAGGGGTGGGTGGGGGGGCAGGCAATAAGTATTTGTCAAAGTCTGGATGGTGGCTTTAGGAAAAAAGTGTTTGTCAGAGTATGGATGGTGGATCTAGGCAGTAAGTGTCAAAGTCTGGATAGTAGCTTTAGGAAAAAAGTGTTTGTCAGAGTATGGATGGTGGATCTAGGCAGTAAGTGTCAAAGTCTGGATAGTAGCTTTAGGCAAAAAGTGTTTGTCAGAGCATGGATGGTGGATTTAGGCAGTATTTGTCAAAGTCTGGATAGTAGCTTTAGGCAAAAAGTGTTTGTCAGAGCATGGATGGTGGATCTAGGCAGTATTTGTCAAAGTCTGGATAGTAGCTTTAGGCAAAAAGTGTTTGTCAGAGCATGGATGGTGGATTTAGGCAGTATTTGTCAAAGTCTGGATGGTGGCTTTAGGAAAAAAGTGTTTGTCAGAGTATGGATGGTGGATCTAGGCAGTAAGTGTCAAAGTCTGGATAGTAGCTTTAGGCAAAAAGTGTTTGTCAGAGCATGGATGGTGGATCTAGGCAGTATTTGTCAAAGTCTGGATGGTGGCTTTAGGAAAAAGTGTTTGTCAGAGTATGGATGGTGGATCTAGGCAGTAAGTGTCAAAGTCTGGATAGTAGCTTTAGGAAAAAGTGTTTGTCAGAGTATGGATGGTGGATCTAGGCAGTAAGTGTCAAAGTCTGGATAGTAGCTTTAGGCAAAAAGTGTTTGTCAGAGCATGGATGGTGGATTTAGGCAGTATTTGTCAAAGTCTGGATAGTAGCTTTAGGCAAAAAGTGTTTGTCAGAGCATGGATGGTGGATCTAGGCAGTATTTGTCAAAGTCTGGATAGTAGCTTTAGGCAAAAAGTGTTTGTCAGAGCATGGATGGTGGATTTAGGCAGTATTTGTCAAAGTCTGGATGGTGGCTTTAGGAAAAAAGTGTTTGTCAGAGTATGGATGGTGGATCTAGGCAGTAAGTGTCAAAGTCTGGATAGTAGCTTTAGGAAAAAAGTGTTTGTCAGAGTATGGATGGTGGATCTAGGCAGTAAGTGTCAAAGTCTGGATAGTAGCTTTAGGCAAAAAGTGTTTGTCAGAGCATGGATGGTGGATTTAGGCAGTATTTGTCAAAGTCTGGATAGTAGCTTTAGGCAAAAAGTGTTTGTCAGAGCATGGATGGTGGATCTAGGCAGTATTTGTCAAAGTCTGGATAGTAGCTTTAGGCAAAAAGTGTTTGTCAGAGCATGGATGGTGGATCTAGGCAGTATTTGTCAAAGTCTGGATAGTAGCTTTAGGCAAAAAGTGTTTGTCAGAGCATGGATGGTGGATTTAGGCAGTATTTGTCAAAGTCTGGATAGTAGCTTTAGGCAAAAAGTGTTTGTCAGAGCATGGATGGTGGATCTAGGCAGTATTTGTCAAAGTCTGGATAGTAGCTTTAGGCAAAAAGTGTTTGTCAGAGCATGGATGGTGGATCTAGGCAGTATTTGTCAAAGTCTGGATAGTAGCTTTAGGCAAAAAGTGTTTGTCAGAGCATGGATGGTGGATCTAGGCAGTATTTGTCAAAGTCTGGATAGTAGCTTTAGGCAAAAAGTGTTTGTCAGAGCATGGATGGTGGATCTAGGCAGTAAGTGTCAAAGTCTGGATAGTAGCTTTAGGCAAAAAGTGTTTGTCAGAGCATGGATGGTGGATTTAGGCAGTATTTGTCAAAGTCTGGATAGTAGCTTTAGGCAAAAAGTGTTTGTCAGAGCATGGATGGTGGATCTAGGCAGTATTTGTCAAAGTCTGGATAGTAGCTTTAGGCAAAAAGTGTTTGTCAGAGCATGGATGGTGGATTTAGGCAGTATTTGTCAAAGTCTGGATGGTGGCTTTAGGAAAAAAGTGTTTGTCAGAGTATGGATGGTGGATCTAGGCAGTAAGTGTCAAAGTCTGGATAGTAGCTTTAGGAAAAAAGTGTTTGTCAGAGTATGGATGGTGGATCTAGGCAGTAAGTGTCAAAGTCTGGATAGTAGCTTTAGGCAAAAAGTGTTTGTCAGAGCATGGATGGTGGATTTAGGCAGTATTTGTCAAAGTCTGGATAGTAGCTTTAGGCAAAAAGTGTTTGTCAGAGCATGGATGGTGGATCTAGGCAGTATTTGTCAAAGTCTGGATAGTAGCTTTAGGCAAAAAGTGTTTGTCAGAGCATGGATGGTGGATCTAGGCAGTATTTGTCAAAGTCTGGATAGTAGCTTTAGGCAAAAAGTGTTTGTCAGAGCATGGATGGTGGATTTAGGCAGTATTTGTCAAAGTCTGGATAGTAGCTTTAGGCAAAAAGTGTTTGTCAGAGCATGGATGGTGGATCTAGGCAGTATTTGTCAAAGTCTGGATAGTAGCTTTAGGCAAAAAGTGTTTGTCAGAGCATGGATGGTGGATCTAGGCAGTATTTGTCAAAGTCTGGATAGTAGCTTTAGGCAAAAAGTGTTTGTCAGAGCATGGATGGTGGATTTAGGCAGTATTTGTCAAAGTCTGGATAGTAGCTTTAGGCAAAAAGTGTTTGTCAGAGCATGGATGGTGGATCTAGGCAGTATTTGTCAAAGTCTGGATAGTAGCTTTAGGCAAAAAGTGTTTGTCAGAGCATGGATGGTGGATCTAGGCAGTATTTGTCAAAGTCTGGATAGTAGCTTTAGGCAAAAAGTGTTTGTCAGAGCATGGATGGTGGATTTAGGCAGTATTTGTCAAAGTCTGGATAGTAGCTTTAGGCAAAAAGTGTTTGTCAGAGCATGGATGGTGGATCTAGGCAGTATTTGTCAAAGTCTGGATAGTAGCTTTAGGCAAAAAGTGTTTGTCAGAGCATGGATGGTGGATCTAGGCAGTATTTGTCAAAGTCTGGATAGTAGCTTTAGGCAAAAAGTGTTTGTCAGAGCATGGATGGTGGATTTAGGCAGTATTTGTCAAAGTCTGGATAGTAGCTTTAGGCAAAAAGTGTTTGTCAGAGCATGGATGGTGGATCTAGGCAGTATTTGTCAAAGTCTGGATAGTAGCTTTAGGCAAAAAGTGTTTGTCAGAGCATGGATGGTGGATCTAGGCAGTATTTGTCAAAGTCTGGATAGTAGCTTTAGGCAAAAAGTGTTTGTCAGAGCATGGATGGTGGATCTAGGCAGTATTTGTCAAAGTCTGGATAGTAGCTTTAGGCAAAAAGTGTTTGTCAGAGCATGGATGGTGGATCTAGGCAGTAAGTGTCAAAGTCTGGATAGTAGCTTTAGGCAAAAAGTGTTTGTCAGAGCATGGATGGTGGATCTAGGCAGTATTTGTCAAAGTCTGGATAGTAGCTTTAGGCAAAAAGTGTTTGTCAGAGCATGGATGGTGGATCTAGGCAGTATTTGTCAAAGTCTGGATAGTAGCTTTAGGCAAAAAGTGTTTGTCAGAGCATGGATGGTGGATCTAGGCAGTAAGTGTCAAAGTCTGGATAGTGGCTTTAGGCAAAAAGTGTTTGTCAGAGCGTGGATGGTGGATCTAGGCAGTAAGTGTCAAAGTCTGGATAGTAGCTTTAGGCAAAAAGTGTTTGTCAGAGCATGGATGGTGGATCTAGGCAGTATTTGTCAAAGTCTGGATAGTAGCTTTAGGCAAAAAGTGTTTGTCAGAGCATGGATGGTGGATCTAGGCAGTAAGTGTCAAAGTCTGGATAGTGGCTTTAGGCAAAAAGTGTTTGTCAGAGCGTGGATGGTGGATCTAGGCAGTAAGTGTCAAAGTCTGGATAGTAGCTTTAGGCAAAAAGTGTTTGTCAGAGTATGGATGGTGGATCTAGGCAGTAAGTGTCAAAGTCTGGATGGTGGATCTAGGCAGTAAGTGTCAAAGTCTGGATGGTGGATCTAGGCAGTAAGTGTCAAAGTCTGGATGGTGGATCTAGGCAGTAAGTGTCAAAGTCTGGATGGTGGATCTAGGCAGTAAGTGTCAAAGTCTGGATGGTGGATCTAGGCAGTGTCAAAGTCTGGATGGTGGATCTAGGCAGTAAGTGTCAAAGTCTGGATGGTGGATCTAGGCAGTAAGTGTCAAAGTCTGGATAGTGGCTTTAGGCAAAAAGTGTTTGTCAGGGTGTCTATGCCAGATTCCTGATGTCTTTGGGGGAGGGGCACAGGCAATTATTGCTTGTCTTAAAAATAAAAGGACAATAATTATATGAATTGTATGAATGTTAATAATTATTTTGTCCATTTAATAATGGGTTTGATTAAATAACATCAGCTGGGGAGTGGGGGAGATGTTTAGTGGATAGGAAAACAAGGCAACCATCTTAGGTCACTAGTATCAAACAGCTCTTGACCTGAACTAAGTTGCAAACAATCATCAGGGACTCCACAGTTACTTTAGTCTAGTGACCCCAAATATCTGAAATATCAGAGGCCCACACAATAAAGATGCCTCTAGCCTCTGGCCACACATAAACCTTAAAAAAAAAGGTCTCTGCTAGGTGGTTGGTTCCTTTCTCCATCTAAGAACTTCTCCTATGCAGCACATTTAAAACTATGCATCATGTTTTATTATGACAGCCAAAAATAAAACAAAATGGCTGCCTGGAATCATGCACACACACACACACACACACACACACACACACACAAAACAAACAAACGGCTCAATTAATAAAGAAAACAAAAACAACAAAGGATACACTCTCCATTTTTGTCAACATTTCCTCTGTATTCTGGCACGCATGACCTCAGGGTGTCGGACATTAACTGAACAAAACAAGCCTGCTCCCTGGCATCCAACTTCTTCAACACAGAGCCTGCTTCACCTGCATGGAAGTTGCCTGAAATATAAAATAGATGCAGTTAAAGTGAAGTTACAGTGAAGGAATGTTTTTAAGCTCACCTATAAAAGAGTTAATTATAACATCAATAGAGGTTTGTACTGCAGTAATTTAACACGTCAATCTTTTAAAAAAAATATATATACGAAGGAAAACTGATATAAACAAAACAAAAACAAGCAATTAATGGTACCCCTCTCCCCTCCTGTTGTTGTTTGGGTTTTCCCCTTTCTTGAAGGCTTATGTGTTGTTATTAAACCTCGCTCAAAGTTCAGTTGTCAACAAAAAGAATATCGTATTAACACTAGTAACAGTATTTTATCACCGGGTTTTTTTTTTTTTAACATATCAGACTGAACCTCCAGTTGTCATTTTATGGTCTACGTTGTACACTTTTATTAAATCCATCGCTAATACAAACACGTACACACACATTTACTTGTTTTTCTTCAGAATGAAATCTTCTGAACAAATATCAAATTATAATAAAGTCTTATGAAGTAAACAGCTGGGCGAGTCAAAAGATGAGAGTTAATAAATAGCTGTAGAGAAAAAAAAACATCTTTCACAAGTATGGAGTAAACAGAGAATTTGTTAACCCTTCAAAACTAAATGAACAAATCACTGTAATGTTAGACACCTGTTGTGTGTGTTAGGCACACCACACGTTGTGTGTGTTAGGCACACCACACGTTGTATATGTTAGCTGCACGTAATAAACTACATGTTGCGAATGTTAGACACTTGTTGCAAGGCTGTTTTTACGGATAGCTATAAACATGACAACCTGCTTGCCCCACTCCAACAACGGTCCTTACAATTTTCCAAATGCTGTGAGCGCCCAAAAGATACTGGTTGTGCAGCTTTGAAAGGAGACTTTCAAAACTGTGTGCATTCCATAACGGTCTACTAAACGAAACGGTTATGCTCTCCATGATATGTGTGCACTGGTGATCAAACAGGTACTCCACCTCCCCTCCCCTCAACATAAGAGCGGCTCAGCGGCATTTCAATAAATAGTGAAACGTGTTATTACCATACACAAGTTATTACCACATGCGTCTAATTACCATATGCGTCTGATTGCCACATGCGCCTGATTGCTAGATGTGTGTTATCACCACATACGTGTTATTACTAAGAGAGAATGTTAAGGCGACTGTGACGAGCTAAAGTAGATGTAGAGACAGAGACAATCCCCTTCGACCTTTTAACATAGTAGATATCTAAGAATTAGGATTAGTACGAATAATAGTGACAAGATGACAGACAACTTAGGGCGAGGTGGGAAACAATAGAATAGTAGACAGCGAAGGTGTGAAGACTGGGAGGCGCCGTCGAACAGTCTAGCAGGTTAACAATGACGACCAGGTGACGCTCCTAGAAAGATTAGATAGTGAAGAGACTGTGACGTACTTAGGGTAATTAGGGCACGGACGTTAGGGGTATAAATAGGGGCTGGAATCGGACATTAGTTAGTGAGGGAGCAGTTCGTAGTTATGAGAGGAGTGGGAACGAGAGTTAGAGAAGAAGAGATAGTTACGACAGATCTAGTGACGAGAGTTTTTAGGGATCGGAATTTTAGTTAGTCAGAGTTGAGGCAGAGTGAACTATTGTGGACTTTAAAAGTGTATTCATGTATGGACTTGTTATATAATTTGTACATTGTGTAAATAAACCGTCGTATTCACCACACATCTTGTTCGATTGGTTATTGGCTGTCAAAGGAGTGAGCGAACAGAATGAAACAGACAGACACTCCCCCCCCCCCCTTGAGCTAAATTGACATCTCTACGTTTGAATTAAAACGCACAACTCATAACATAACCCAAAGGGCCTGAGACGTTCATAGAGCTTAATCCAAAAGGGCCCGTAACATTTATGAAGTATATAGAAAGAGCCGTAACAGCGACATTTGAGATCTGAGAAATAGTTTAAGTGCGTTTTACTTCAATGTCCAGAGTGTCATTCCAGTGTTATGTCAACATATGTCCAGGTCTGTCCAATCATGCGAGGTACGCGATCGTTGATGTGGAGTCACGTGTTTTGCCCCCCCCCCCCCTCCGATCTTTAGTATTTGTAAACACCAGATTGTGCTCGAATAATAAAAAAAAAGCCTTTTGTTATTATTTGTCCAACAACAAAATTTTTTTTTGTCATTGATGTTTTGACTTATAGAGGTGGGTGTGGATTGTTCGTAGAACTCTCTAGTGACTTCTATTTCTGATTGTGCTAAAAATATAACACTGACATCACGTTTTCCGACCAATAGAAACAAAGGCTTCTCTGATCATGACGAAATGTTCTCATTCAATCTATGCATTTCAGAAATTTTCGAAATCTCATCCTCATTCTACAGAGGATTGCTTTGAGACGGAGTGTAAAAAAAAAATGTCCAAACTCTCAGCTGAAAATGAAATGACAGCTAGCGGCACAAGGAAGTACTTGGTACACGATGAGTTGTCAGCAGCTCTCAGCCAACACTGTAGGATGATGCCACACTAGTGTATTTCTTCGCTTTTATTATTACGAAAATCTTCGATCGTTTTCTGAAGCGTTGACTGAGTAGTTGGCTGCTGTTATATCTTAACAAGTGTTAATTGTTTTCATAACAGGAAATGTCGAGGGGAGGGGGGTATATTCCGTCTAATCATGTTACAACAGACCTACACCAACTTATAGAACATCTCAAGTCATGTTACAACAGACCAACGACTTCCTTTCGACGTCTAAACGCACACGCACACACACAAATCCTTTTGACGCCGACCATCATGCTATTTGTGATGAAATTGTCTCGAATTGAAGTGGAGATACAACAAATATTTAAACTTTGTATTCAACACATCTAATTGATAACTTTTTTTTTAAAATTTATAAGTATTTCCCAGTTAGATATTACGTCATACATTGAACATACGTCATACTGTGCACAGAGCTGTTTTGTCATGCATTGAACAGAAGTAAATATGATTATTAAGCACAGAGCTGTTTTGTCATGCATTGAACAGAAGTAAATATGATTATTGTGCACAGAGCTGTTTTGTCATGCATTGAACAGAAGTAAATATGATTATTGTGCACAGAGCTGTTTTGTCATGCATTGAACAGAAGTAAATATGATTATTGTGCACAGAGCTGTTTTGTCATGCATTGAACAGAAGTAAATATGATTATTGTGCCCATGCATTGAACAGAAGTAAATATGATTATTGTGCACAGAGCTGTTTTGTCATGCATTGAACAGAAGTAAATATGATTATTAAGCACAGAGCTGTTTTGTCATGCATTGAACAGAAGTAATTATGATTATTGTGCACAGAGCTGTTTTGTCATGCATTGAACAGAAGTAAATATGATTATTGTGCACAGAGCTGTTTTGTCATGCATTAAACAGAAGTATATATGATTATTGTGCACAGAGCTGTTTTGTCATGCATTAAACAGAAGTAAATATGATTATTGTGCACAGAGCTGTTTTGTCATGCATTAAACAGAAGTAAATATGATTATTGTGCACAGAGCTGTTTTGTCATGCATTAAACAGAAGTAAATATGATTATTGTGCACGGAGCTGTTTTGTCATGCATTAAACAGAAGTAAATATGATTATTGTGCACAGAGCTGTTTTGTCATGCATTAAACAGAAGTAAATATGATTATTGTGCACAGAGCTGTTTTGTCATGCATTAAACAGAAGTAAATATGATTATTGTGCACAGAGCTGTTTTGTCATGCATTAAACAGAAGTAAATATGATTATTGTGCACAGAGCTGTTTTGTCATTGTCACATTCTATGATTTAATGAATGAAATCCAGAACATTCTCCTATTGTATCAGTAGAGAGGGTGGGAGATATATATATAGGATAGATAAAGGCTTTTGTATTCCCAGGTGTGGTCAGCGCGTCTGGCACTAGATTAACCCCCTTTAATTCGCACACCACCTGGGAAATGTCTACATGGGGAGATAACCTATGCCCGTGTAGCATTCAAGCGGAAAGGGGCGAGAGAGGAGTGTTCCTTTATCCCCCCCCCCTTATCTTGAAGGTTGGAACTGTCCACGAGTGAGGGGCAGTAGATCACGCACGATGAGCGAGCTATACCCGGCTCGCTGCCCATTGGTCAGCGAAGTCGCTCTCGAGCGAGAGCGGATGTGCGTGGCGCACCTTCCGGTCGAGTTAGGATTTGGCATTGAGAGTCAGTGAGCGTCGGACAATCGAACAGAGAGGTCGAACTCAGACTCTCGCACCGGGGTGGGGGAAATAGGCTGTTAGCCTAAGTTCCTTTAGAACTACCCCACCCCAGGTAACTATTCTAATTTTGATGTATGTATTATATTGTTGTTGTAGTAGCTTGTAAAGCTACGGCCCTTCTTAGGGCCTGCTGATGTTTGTCTTTTTCAAGATAAATAAAGGTGTTGTAACGTATGTACGATTAAGTTGTGTACTCATTTATCGTTGTGTTGTGCGTCCTGTATAACCACGTGGCTGGGACAAATATAAATGTTGGCCAGAACTCAGTAGGTGATCATACCCATAGACAACGACCGCAGGGACCCCGCAAGGGGACCTTGACATTCTGGGTGGCTCGTTTCGGGATCTTTACCAATATCTGATTAATCAGACGGGGCCAATCACCTTACTGAGTTCACGGCCATGGGGGCTCAACCAGCCACGTGTACAGGCTACAACCAACAGTGGATGACATGCTGTCATAAAGTCGAAAGGTGGCTCGATGAGTCGCTGAGGCCGAAATGTCGTTATCATAATCACAAATGTATTCCCACTGGTGAGAGGCAGATCTCCATATGGCGAAAGTGGATGACACGCTGTCATTAAGTCGAAAGGTGGCTCGATGAGTCACTGAGTCCGGTGTGATTCGCATAATCACAGGTGTGGCGCCATTAGTGTTAGGCAAACACGTGGCAAAAATGGCAAACGATGGCGGTACGCTTAAACCGCCTACAACAATGCAGACGTCTTCCCTCGGGCCAGTAGAGATAGACAACCCCCACCAACCGAAGTCAGACAAGAGTTTCAAATTCATGAACGATTTTTGTTATATAGACTCTTAGTTTAAGTGGTTTGGTGAGAATGTGATTCTGTGTTGTTTTTCATTCATAAACTGGAGGACTGGAAGCGTCGAGGTAGGCCAATTATTTTTTTGTTTAGTCTGTTCTTTCTGCCCCTGTGAGATGCCTAAATATTTTTTTTCTTTTTGAGTAACGTATTTCCTTTTCTTAAACTAACTCATTTGAGTTTTAGTGTACCCCATTTTATCGTGCGGTAAAAATCAAAAGTTTGTATAGGTTTAAACTTGATACGCATTTAATAAGCTCGTTATTAGTTTCAAACATAGGAAGGTAACAAATTATATTTTAGTTACACGTGGTTAAATGCTAATGGCGTCATGAACCATACACTGATATTTACTTTTAAGTCACCAATCTTAGGGTTGTGTAAGTATATTTTTCGCACGCGTTAAAGAGGATTGAAGAGTTTTGTGAAGGGAAATAGTACTGATCGGGGCTCACAGAGAGAAGAGATCGGGGGCCTAAGTTGTTGTCAGGGGGCCACGTTAGTACCATTCTTGGATAATGGGAGGGCCATGGCATTTTAATGTTGTAGGGGTGCAGTAAGGTACCGGCCATGCTGTTTTAATGGTGCAAGGCATCTCGCTGCCATGTACATGCGGTAGGAGATGGGCCGTTTAAGCGCCATTGTTGGTGGTCCATGGCCATTGTTGGTGGTCCATGGCTGGTTCATTGTAACCGATGGACGTTATTGTATTTTGATTGTGTAAGGCACAATTTTGTTGTTGGTCCATGCCTGGTTCATTGTAACCGATGGACGTAAATGTATTTTGATTGTTTAAGGCGCCATTTTGTGGGTCCATGCCTGGTTCCTTGTAACCGGTGGACGTTAATGCATTTTGATTGTTTGGGCGCCAATTTGTTTGTTCATGCTAGGTTGCAGAGAACCGGTGAACATAAATGTATTTGGATTCTGTGTAAAGGTATTTTGAAACTGTAGTCATTTTGACTTTGATTGAGTATTTTCATTTTGACTTTGTGTGTACAGTCATTCTAATTTTGTATACCTTCTTCTTTGTTTGGTGAATACTTTAATTTTAACTTTGTGTAGTCATTTTTGTTTAGCGTACACTTATTCTGATTTTGTGTACATTCTCTTTGATTTTATGCACATCCATGTGTTTATTATTGTGTGTGAGGACCGAGTCATTGTCGCCTATTAGCAGGCGGGACTTCGGGTGCCTCATT
Source organism: Bulinus truncatus (assembly GCA_021962125.1). Classification (NCBI taxonomy): domain Eukaryota; kingdom Metazoa; phylum Mollusca; class Gastropoda; family Planorbidae; genus Bulinus; species Bulinus truncatus. The sequence continues at coordinate 10,217,952 of JAGDYQ010000009.1, read as the reverse complement.
TGTTTTTAGTGGGCTACGTTAGAACCATTCGTAGATAATGGGAGGGCCCAGGGAAATCTAAAAGAGATTTAAAGGATGCGGTAAGCTACCGATCAAGTCGTTTGGGGCGCAGGGCATCTCGCTGCCATGTGCATGCGGCAGGAGATGGGCCCTTGGGGCACCAATTAGCTGTTCATGCTAGATTCCAGAGAATCGGTGAAAGCTAATGTATTTTAGATTGTTATTAGATGTTCATGCTAGATTCCAGAGAATCGGTGAACACTAATATACTTTAGATTTTGATGGGATGTTTATGCTTTTCATGCATAATATATTTTTTCTCTTTTACTTTGGCTGGTGTAATCATTTTGAATTGATGTTGTGTTCTTTCATTTGATTTTGCGTACTTTCATTTTGATTTTGAGCACATTTCTTCTGTTTTTTGTGTACCTCCACTTTATTCGTTTGTTGTCAGGGCGCCACATTAGAACCATTCATAGATTGGGTGGGCCCATGACTATATGTTGTTGATGCCATGCCACCTACCTCATGGTACGTGTCCCTTAGATAGTTAAGGTCCAGCTGCTCTTTGGTAACACGAGGGTTGGGCGTGGGACTAGAGGAGCCCAGGGGGCCCTCGAAACCGCGCAGTGGAACGCCTCGTCTGATGCGGCCAGCGTAGAGTTATCCAAATGATTGAGTGGACCGCGTTTGATGTGTAGGGAAGTAAGGTTGTATGGAGCCGCGGCATAGTCATTCCTTGTGAACGCTAAGAGGTTGTGCGCTATGGGCAGGCGGGCCTCATTGATTAGGCGGACACCGGGCTAGTTGCTTGTAGTCTTCTTGACGGGTCCCTTAAGTGAATGAGTGGCTGCCTCAACTATTCCATCAAACTGGAGGGTTTTGATATAGGTGAAACCCAAGGGGGGTCTGTTATACAACAAAGGAAGAAATGTCTGTGCATGCTGTTGTCATGAGTGCTTGTTTGTTTAGGCGGCCCTGTAGGGGCGTGCCAGTTAATTATCGTTGCAAAACTTGAGGCGTTGATATGTGTGAGACCCAGGGGTCTGTTGTACGACTAGAAAGGTCGGTGCATATTGTTTTCGGGAGCGTTTTGCTAGAGGCGATTCGGTGGTTGCCATTCGTTCTGTCATATTAGGCAATTTGTTGTACACTAAAGGCGGCGCAATCATTACTTGGGAAGTTAAAAGATCGTGGCATCGAGGCCATAGATTAGGTGGACGCCGGGTTGAAATGCTTACAGTCATTCTGACGGATCCCTAAAGTAATGAGTTGCTGGTCCTAGTATTTGACTCGTTTGGAACTAGGAGTGTCCGTGTAAGTCCAAACCTGAGGTGTCAACAATTGTCTTAACTTGACAGGTCGCGAATTGTCGTTTTGGCCGAGTTACGCCGTGAGGCATAGTGTAAACTTAATGTTAGCCGTATCTGCGCGATAGGCCGAATTTTTAGGGATTCCAACATTTAAAATTCAAGTTAATTTACATTTGGCACTCACATGTCAGAGAAGAGGAGGCTAGTTAGAAGGCCACCTAAGAGTGAATGTAGTGTGAAAAGTTATGTAATTAACTATTTGATGTTATATTTTATAATGTTGATGCATGTTTACTATTGCCTTTTGCAAAGTCGATTTCTCTTTTGACCTCCTTAAACTAAGAGGGGCACATTTGTCTATGTCTTTTGAATTAGATGTTGCGTCGGGGCTGATGTAACGCGGCATAGTTTAGATGGTAGGGGGACTTTATTATACCCACCACTATCCCATTTCCATGGGTTACTCGCCCCTGGATTTCATTTTCAAGGGGGGGGGGCTGATGTCACATTCTGTGATTTAATGAATGAAATCCAGAACATTCTCCTATTGTATCAGTCGAGAGGGGGGTGATATATATATATATATATATATATATATATATATATATATATATATATATAGGATAGACAAGGGCTTTTGTATTCCCAGGTGTGGTCAGCGCGTCTGGCACTAGATTAACCCCCCTTAATTCGCACACCACCTGGGCAATGTCTACATGGGGAGATAACCTATGCCCGTGTAGCATTCAAGCGGAAAGGGGCGAGAGAGGAGTGTTCCTTTATCCCCCCCCCCTTATCTTGAAGGTTGGAACTGTCCACGAGTGAGGGGCAGTAGATCACGCACGATGAGCGAGCTATACCCGGCTCGCTGCCCATTGGTCAGCGAAGTCGCTCTCGAGCGAGAGCGGATGTGCGTGGCGCACCTTCCGGTCGAGTTAGGATTTGGCATTGAGAGTCAGTGAGCGTCGGACAATCGAACAGAGAGGTCGAACTCAGACTCTCGCACCGGGGTGGGGGAAATAGGCTGTTAGCCTAAGTTCCTTTAGAACTACCCCACCCCAGGTAACTATTCTAATTTTGATGTATGTGTTATATTGTTGTTGTAGTAGCTTGTAAAGCTACGGCCCTTCTTAGGGCCTGCTGATGTTTGTCTTTTTCAAGATAAATAAAGGTGTTGTAACGTATGTACGATTAAGTTGTGTACTCATTTATCGTTGTGTTGTGCGTCCTGTATAACCACGTGGCTGGGACAAATGTAAATGTTGGCCATAACTCAGTATGTGATCATACCCATAGACAACGACCGCAGGGACCCCGCAAGGGGACCTTGACAGTCATGCATTGAACAGAAGTAAAAAGGTTACTGTGCACAGAGCTGTTTTGTCATGCATTGAACAGAAGTAAATACGGTTACTGTGCACAGAGCTGCTTTTATGGACAGGAAAATTAGTCGACTGCATGGGGGCTTCCTTTTGTATCAATTCCTATAACATCTAAGGTTTAGCAAGGGGCTTCCAAAGACACACTCAGCAAAGGGCTCCCTAAGACGTACAGTCTCTGCAAGGGGCCCCTAATTATAAGAACGTCTCTGTTTGTGCTCTAATAGTACTTAGTTAAAATATGAATTAAAGCGGACATGAGTACATGTTGAATACAACGTACTAAGGAATCTAGTTCAACATATTCTCTTGCAAAGATGTGTCCAGAGAACAGTCCCACTTTCATGTTGGCCAATACGAGGTTGTCGAACTTAGCAACAAGCAGCATGTTTATTTTTAGTTTTGTCAGCTGGCTTGATGCTAGTGACAGGGAACCCCAGCTGCCGCCCTGATTGTGCGACCACAACTGGCACTTATATACCTAATATGTAGGTCAGGCCAACAGGAACAAGGAAGTCGTTTTGCTCATACAAGAATATGTACACCACTCACATCAATGCAGTCTTGACATTTGATCTTTTTTACCAAGCCTGGTGTGTACTCGTATTAGTAAATTGTTCTGTCGATGTAATAATACTCAGTGACCTATTACTTGTTGTTTACCTTGAATATATTTTATTCTATTTACGCACATTTTAGTGCACACAAATGTAGGCTACTTGTTTCAGTGCATGTTTGTGGTGAATGTAATACATATAGTAAAGTCTGTATTTGGTTTATGTTTGTATTTAATGTATTAAATGGTGTATATTTACAGTTGATGCATTAGATGATGTGTGTGTGTAGTTCAATTATTATGTTAATTAAGTCATATCTCGGTTTTTGTTATCTTCGGTTATCGTTAGACTAGTTTTTCATTTAATTAATTTATTTGGCTGCAATTTTTCGCTTTTCGTACAATTACCTCGTAACATTCGCTGGTGTCTGTATTTTGTGATGTCTAGAACAAATTCAGTCATTGTACTGAATCTGTGTACTGAATATTAGTATTGGAGGAGACAATCAGTGTACTGAATATTAGTATTGGAGGAGACAATCAGTGTACTGAATATTAGTATTGGAGGAGACAATCAGTGTACTGAATATAAGTATTGGAGGAGACAATCGGTGTACTGAGAGGACACATCACTGGGTACAGCAAAGAAATATAAAGAAAATTATCCGTAAGTTATGAAACGAAGTATTGGAAATCTGAGAATTTAAAAAAAAAATGACAGTTTTGAAACCTGGCATACCAAGAAATAAAGGTAGAATTGGATTGGTTCTTTGTAGTTTTGTCAAGTAATATACAGTGAACTGTCCAACCAAAACATTTATAACATTGTCTATGAATTGGTTTTGTCTTCATACACAATATAAAAGTTATTATAGTTTGTAGAAGTTTTATTTTGTTTAAAACTTGGTTTAATCAATTTTATAGTACAATTTAATTGGTCGGTTTAAAATAAATAAAGCTAAATCATAGGCCGACACCGAACTATTGAAGACAAAAGTCAATGCTTGAAATATTGAAGTGAATTTAATAATCAAAAGTACATGTAATTAGAGAATTTCCCCCCGGAAGTTTTTAAGGAGCTTAATCTCGGCCGGGATCCCGGGGGAGAAACCACACCCCGCACTTGGTTGTATTATTAGTGTTGGTACTTAAATGATGGCGGACGTGGGTGAGAGGACAAACATTGTCGGGGGTGGGGCATTATCCTAAATTTGCTATAAAATGATCATGCAGTTAATTATAGACACCCCTCCCCCCATGAATGTCACTGATTGCCTGTCATGGGGGGAGGGGTGGGAGAATTTCTGGTGGTGGCCCATGTAAGGAGAATAACGAAGGCCAAACGGGATCGAGATATCATAAATTATGTAGAGCAGTGACTGTAGAAGAGTGGCAGTAGAGCAGTGACTATAGAGCAGCGGCTAAAGAACAGTGGTTATAGAGCAGTGGTTATAGAGCAGTTAGTATAGAGCAGTGGTTATAGAACAGTTAACATAGAGCAGTGGCCGTAGAGCAGTGGCTGCAGAGCAGTGACTATAGAGCAGTTAGTATAGAGCAGTGGCCGTAGGACAAGAGCCAGGAAAAGTCAAGTACTCGCTAATATAACGGCATGTGCACCATCATCAAAGTGATCGAGATGAAAAAGATGGGAACATGACAGCAATAACAGGCAGCTTTCATTACAACGTAGATGGTGGAATGATGGATAGAATAGCACATACTGAGAGAGCGAGAGAGAGAGAGAGAGAGAGAGAGAGAGAGATGAAATGTGTTTAGTAAGTGGCGAAGTGAAGACATTACTTATCCTCTAAAGATGTCGAACTTATTAAAAACTAAATTATCTCCACGTGTTTCTGATAATTAATTTCATTAGATCTCATTTCTCTATACAGCCATATCCTGGAAGAAAGTACACATTTATCTGGGTGAGAGGGGAGTAGTGTTGTTTTCGTCGACGAAAACTAAAACTAAAACCTTCGTTAACGAAAATGATGACTTTTCGTCAACGATAACTAAAACTAAAACTAAAATTATCAGCAAGACTAAAACTAGACGAAAACTAAATCTCGTAGACAAAAGACTGAATAAAAACTGAAACTAAAACTCCCCAACGAAATAAAAACTAAAATCCCCATTTATCGTCTTTTCCGGTATAATGTTGACACATGAAAGAAAGAACAACAAAAGATAAAAAAAAAAAGAAAAATGACAGCCGACGATATAAATTTTGCTTTGAAAGTTTGAAATTGCCATGCGGTAAGATCAAAGAGTGTCGTTTTACAAGATACAGTCGATTCTGCTTAATTGGGACACATCGGGACCGAGGCTTTTTGTCCCAATTAAGCGGCTGTCCCAGTTAAACATACAAATTTACTATTGGCTTCTTGGTTTGGTTTCTTTGAGATATGTCCCACATAAGTGGTGTCCCAATAAAGCGGAATCCACTGTATTTTTTTTAAATTTGTTGATGTTCATGTATTTCTATTCAATTAATTGTATTGTTTGTTGAACTCGGCATATTATTTAATAATATCATATGTGTTAATTATATGATATTGTTTTATTACAAAGTTTTCAATTTTAATTAAAACATACAGTTTTAGAATTTAATACCATTCAATTAATTATTTTTAATGAAATGTAGTAAATACTAAAAAAATGAATTAATAAATAAAAACAATTTATAAATATAAATAAGCACAAATGAATTAACAACTCTATTAACAAACATACACACAAGAATACAGTAAGGTATATAATTTATCACTATATAACCTATAAACACTTACAGTATATACATTTATATATATATATATATGTGTGTGTGTGTGTGTCTGTGACTGTGTGTTGTGTGTGTGTATAACTGACAAGTTTTCTTTTCTGTCGTTCATTAAAACATTGAACAAATAGTTGACAGAAAGAAAGTAAATGAATGAAAGAATCTAAGAATAACATTTATAGACCTCGGCGCGCAAAGAGTCTTCAAAAGAAGATTAAAGCTAAATTTTTCCTTCAACTCGCCGACCGTGGTGTATTGATGGGGAGGTGGCTGTCGTTAATATTGGTAGAGTTGATGGCTGCTAGTAGGGATTGAATTTATGTAGATGACAATGTATTAAAATCGCTATTGTTTTTTTGCAAATAGCGGCACTAGTAAAGTATCGGTATAGAGTATCGAAATTTTTTTGTTTAAATTGTATCGGCGATACACAAATCAATACTTGATACAAAAAGGATCGGCAATACAGCACTCAATAATAAAAAAAAGAATCGCCGATACTGTATTGGCCGATACCGATACTTCGATACTAACAACCCTGAATATAAGTCATCAAAATAATAGAATTACTTCACTCTTCAAGTAAACTGTTGTTACTTAGTTTAGTTATTTCAGAGTTCTAGGTCTTAGAATAAACACGTTTGTTTTAATTTTGACTTACGTTTTCGGTTTCTTATTGTTATTACGTTTTTAGTTGTTTTTTTTGTACATGCACTGCAAGTCTGCTAGTCTACAACATAGTCAAAAATTTAGTCATGGTATTGGCACATAACACAATGTGATAGTGTGACTTATAATGTGACAATGAAGTGAAATGACTCAGTTTCAGTACACTGAGCTGTCATCTCTGTGACTACTATTATTATGCTTCAATCTGTTTCAACAATTGGTCATGAACAATGATGTTATTTGTAATTGGTGTTTACAAGACTAAAACTAAAAGTGAAACTAAAATGAATAAGACGAAAACTAAAACTCTGGTGTTTTAGTCGACGAAAACTAAAACGAAAACTAAAATCGGGCCTAAAACTAAAACTAGACTAAAACTAAAATTATTACAGAAAAAACGAAATAAAAACTGAAACTAAAATAGGACCTGGGACTAAAACAACACTAGAGGGGAGCAGAGGTTGATTATGGTGAAGTGTCGGGTAAGACAGATTGGTTCAAACTGGTGAACAACTTTACAAGGAATGAACTTTTTTTTAACTCATCTGTCCAGCCAGTTATATATTTCACTCATCTGTCCAGCCAGTTATGTATTTCACTCATATGTCCTGCCAGATATATATTTCACTCATATGTCCTGCCTATTTTATATTTCACTCATATGTCCAGCCAGTTATATATTTCACTCACATGTCCAGCCAGTTATATATTTCACTCATCTGTCCTGCCTATTTTATATTTCACTCATCTGTCCAGCCAGGTATATATTTCACTCATCTGTCCTGCCTATTTTATATTTCACTCATATGTCCAGCCAGTTATATATTTCACTCATATGTTCAGCCAGTTATATATTTCACTCCATATATCCAGCCAGTTTTATATTTTACTTCTCTGTCCGATCAGAGTGATCATATGGTACATTTTGACCACTTTCTAAAAAAATACTCCATAATACCCTGAAGCCCCGCTAAATACACTACAGACCATTACATACATTGGGCCACATCAAGCTGTATTTATTATTATGTCCTTTTTTTCCATGCAGGCCGCCTACACGTGTCTGACAGCAAATAACACACACACGCTGAACACATCCAGTATAATCAACGACCTACACTGATTACCCCGAGACCTGCTTCTACCACTAGTCTAGTCCTACAACGTTTAACTCTGGGGGGGGGGGGGGGGGATTCAGAGGAAAAAAAAACATTTCTACGTGGGCGTCCACGAGTAAATGGGAATCCCCGGTAGAAATCAACAAGTCTGACTTGCATTGAAAATAAAGAGGGGGGGGGGGGGAATATGGGTAGAGATGGGAACACGGAAGTGATATCACAGATCAATTCACATTGGTTTACAAATTACAAGATAAGGTTTCAAAAGACCTGTCGAGTAACAAGCTTTTCAAAAATAAAAAAAAAATTCTCCATTATAAATTTGAAAAGAATTATTGGCATCCTTCCAAGAATTTCTTACCTTGATGTCCGGCCAGCTGTATCCATGGATACCTGTGTTTTTTAAACACCTGGATGAAGGGTGACCAGAGAATGAAACTCCGAATTTTGCGCCATGAACTTTGCTGGAGATGAAAAAAATAAAGAGAAAAGTTTTACTTACACACTAAATAATACAAATGACATTAATTAATATTGTACTAGCTGTACCCTGCAAAACCTTAGGCTTGATGGGTAGTCGAGGTTATTTTTGGTTTCGGGCAGAACCGATTTTTTTCTTGATTGTATTTTAAACCGAAATACTGCTGTATTCATTCTTTACTTGCGATTTCACGCAGAACCCAAACCGCTATAATTTTATTAGATATTTACAAGTACACTGAAACACGTATGATATCTAGTGACAGTTATACTATTTTGACCATATCCTTTGAAAAGTGTTTAGTCACATCAGGGCAATGTTTAGGTTTGTAACGGGATTAAAAACAAAAGGTGACATCCCTTTGATACCAAATATCTAAAGATCATAGACGGGCGAGACCTATGAGGTTTGAAAAAAGAAAAACAATCTGCGAAGTCCCTGAAAGTCCAACAAATACTTATTTGAAATATTGCCCGATATATACTGTATTTATATATCTATGTATGTAGCCTTCAAATTATAGCGCTCTCACACTTTCAGAAACATACATACATGTTCACAAGGCCGTACCCGGGGGAGGGGGGTAATTAATTCTAAAAATCAAATTTTATTATAAGATATACTTCTTTATCATTGTGTTCCAATTTTTTCTTATATAAAACTCTCCGCACAGCCCCCCCCCCCCAAACAAAATCCTGGGTACGGCCTTGCATGTTCATACAAACGAAAACATACGTACAAACACAAATAAACACATACACGTAAACACCAGGGCCGACACCAGGAGGTGGAAGGGAGACGGAGGGGTAGGGGTGTTATAAGCCAAAACCAGAACACTTGTTACAGGCCTCATTACTTTCTCAAATCTGTTACAAAATAACGCGGCAGTTGATATGGTGGGGGTCACGTGTTTTTAATATATACTTATGGTGGGAGGGGGGGGGAGAGGGACTGTCAGGGAGTCGAAGACTTCCTGGCGGGCGGCCCTAGTAAACAGGTTTACACATACGTATACACCATTTACAAAACACTTTACAAACACACACACACACACACACACACACAGGCATCAGCATATACATCCATGTAAACCTATCGGTGCATGTATAAACAACATACAGTAGATCACGGCAGGATAACGCTGGAAAAAACAAACATATCGTATCAAATATCTAAATATCTCCGCCGGACAGAGATTTCATGACCACAATCTCTCTCTCTCTCTCTCTCTCTCTCTCTCTCTCTCTCTCACACACACCTGATATTTGAACTGGCACGGATTGAAAAACATTTACGGCTGTCATGTCATATGTCAAAAATGAACTACTCAGATCTATTTAGCCAAATGCGAGATCAAGACGAAATCTACTGTACATGAACACAGCGTTTTAATAAAATACAAAATAAATGAATTCAGCTATCTTTGGGGTTGTCGTGAGGTTCTTGTGATGGCTGGCTATTTATACGTAAAACTTAAAACAAGGGGCCGGCTAGTTGTACGTAAATGGGGGCGTGGCGTGGTGTTGATGATTAACACATATAGATACACACCTTTGTTTGTGACTCTTTCAATCTACGGGGTTCGACATGCAAACAAGAACACATTGATTGAAATATTCTGGAGCAGACAAGACTGACACAGGTACCTGAGGACATTTTGCCCATCCTAGATAAATGACTCGAGTTCGTCCTGTCGCACACAACGCAAAAAAATGAATTTTTTTTTATTGTTTTGTATTTAAAAAAAAATAATCACACTTTGAAATATTTCATGAATTGGTTCCAACCAAAGCATAATATTTAAACATTTTAAAATACCTTCCTGTTTTTTTTCCCGCCGTTAGCAGTCAAGTAAACGACAGGTAAAATCAATGAATTAATAATTCAATAGTTGAATGATTAAAATACTCAAAGGGAGGTCTCAAAAATCCGAACGAATGCCACCATAATCCGTTGAAATAGACACTATATGCTGTTGTTTTATTTAATCAGTAGGGAAGGAAGGTGAATCAACCAGTCAATTTATAATTTGATCAGCCAGATTTCTTTGACACTTTCTAATCTCACCACGGTACACAATAATACATGTTCATGGTTCATAGTGCAAAGTACATGTTCATGGTTCATAGTGCAAAATACATGTTCATGGTTCATAGTACAAAATACATGTTCATGGTTAATAGTACAAAATACATGTTCATGGTTCTGAATTCATCAAGTCCTAAGGCCTCTAGGCCAGCGCATGCGGTGAATGCCCAGGCCACACAACATTCAAAACACCTGTACCACGTGAACAACAGCCGGTGAATCCTTGATTACAAATGAAAAACGTCGTACTGGGCAGTAATATATATGTATATTTAAATATATACTTAAAACCTGATATCAATATCGAATCCAACTTGGATGGTTCCGTGGTGAATCTCATCACTAGTCTAAACAAAACGATAGAATGTAACAACAACACAGCATCAGGATATTTAAAAAAACACACACTACCACAATATCACACTTGTATATCACATCTTTCAGTATATAAAAACATTGGCCATCAACATATGAACGTACACGTGATAGATGGTGTCTCACGGGGACACCACACACATTATCATCCACTCAGCTGTGTAAGAGTGTATCATATACATCGTCCACTAATACACTCGGGTCGTCAAGTTAAATAGAACATGATTAAAACTGCGACAGCGCAGTTTGATAAATAAAAAAAAACACATATTTATATTTAACCTGATAGTAGGCAGATTAACGTCATTCTGGGGAGGGGGGGTCAAAGGTCGCAATTGTTCAGATACGCTCAGTCGTCGAGTGCAGTTTGGATGAATCAGGCTGACCTACTTATGATTACACTTAAGACGTTTCGTATAAAAAAAAAACGAAAATAACCGGACTGTTGCTAATTAAAACGTCATTTCGCTACTGGTTAATGCTGAAAACAACAACAACAAATGACCAGATTTTCCCAAGAGTATTAATGGCCCGGATCATTGTATTTCTCATTTGTTTTTTCAGACCCGCTATTTTTATATTATTTTTGTTTCTATAAGATGTAATCAAGAATAACACGCAAAGCTAAATTAAACAAGCAATTAAGCCTGTTCCATTCTGGACACAGGACGTGTTAGCGCATTTTCATGTTATGTATCAGTACGTTTGTTAGCTTTCAATAAATATTTGTAAATTTTGGAAATGTTTATAAATTCAATTGTGTAATGCATATATCTGTAAAAAAAATATTATAAAGACGTTTCTTCATATTTGAAAAAAAAATAATTTCTCTTAAATCTAACTACAAGTGGTTTGTGGTTACTGAAATAGGACTCATAATTGAAAACATTCGAAATTGTAGTCATTTAATCGTCTGAAAACTCCGTCAATTGTTGCATAGATCTGATACTTTTCAATTAAGTGAAGCTTACTATTTCATTTGATGAGTTTCTTAATAAATCTTGATGAAACTACGTGCTGCAGTATTTCGCACCAAATGAATGGGTTATTGAACGTACAAGGTGTAGAATGGGGCCATATATATAATATATAAGCCCCTTAGGAGCCCTGAAGCCCGGCCCTCAGAGGTCCTATCGCGAAATGAACTTTTGATGTACACATGGCAGCCAAGACCTACAAAATGATATATACATCATGGGTCTAGGACTTATGGTTGCTGAGATATAGGGCGCTCCATTATTAATATAGCTTATATAGTAAAAAATGGTACTTTATAAGGCCCCTTTTACGGCCCTGAGAAGTCAGATCGCGAAATGGAAAAAAGTCATTTCTTGGCAGGCCGAGACCTACAAAATGATATATACATCATGGGTCTAGGACTTATGGTTGTTGAGATCTAGGGTGATGACAGACAGACAGACAGACAAAACGGGGACAATAGAGCATTTTTTTTCGAAAATGCTCTAAAAAAACACAACCTTCTCTCCTTAGAGTCAGGTATTTCAACATGAGCGTGACGTATTACAAAATACTGAAAACAATCTTTTATATTTTTATGTTGGTCAGTGTACAACATCGTTTCATTATTACTGGTGCCATGACTTATACAACTTTCATTAAGTCCATCACATCTACAGTAATGGCAGGGCGCGGAGAAGGAAGGGAGCCACTAAAGAGAATCATATAATGACTCCCAATGCTCCGCGCCTCATTGCGCAAACAATTTATTTTTTTACTACCTGGTAGGTCTGTATTTGACTGCTTCGCTGACAATCGATACAGTAATGACGTCAAGCATAGGCCAATCAAACAAATACTAATGACAAATACGAACAATTTATTTCTAGTCATTGATCTTAAACAAGATAGTATGTTTGAAATGTGCTGCTTCGTACAAGAAACGAATGACTAGCAATAAATAATGGACGACTTCATGGGCTATTTCAATACAGACACAATCTAATTGTATTCCCCACTGAACTACTTCACGTGGCGCTAGTTTATTTTACGTGTATGTTTTAAGGGTTCAAAATTAAGACAAGCTAATCGCCATTTTACTTTTCCAAGCATTATTTAAAAAAAAAAAAATACATATATTGTAGAAGCGTTTTTTTTTTACATTTAGATTGCTAAAACAAAAAAATATGTAATCTGGTCATGAAATATCCAAATATCGGCAGCTCAGCATTTGGGATTTGAACCCTAGCGTCTGCTCCTTCTAAGCTGTGAGCGTGTGGACATGTACACCAGAGATGAGAGGACAGCGGACGCGTCCGCTTGCGGACGCAGATCCGCAGACTTTTCCGAATCCGCGGACTGACAGCGGACACTTCGTATGGTTAAGTTGCGGACTGACGCGGATCTTCTTTAGCGTTACCATAAAAAATTTTAAGTCATTTAAACAGCTAAATTTCAGCAATGCGACGCGCGGACTGACTGTGGACCAATGTTGTAAGATTCTGCGGACGCGGATCATTGATAGAAATCCGCGGACGAACGCGGACGCTAAATTTCAAGATCCGCACACCTCTGATGTACACTACTGAATTAGCGTGCGTACATACATGAAAGAAGTGGTACTATGAAAACAGCAACTATAAAACGTCCCATTCGTGACCAGTAGGATGAAGAGCTTAACACCTCGTATTTAATGACCGGACACTGGTATGTGTGTGTGTGTGGGGGGGTCCTTTTAAGAAAGGTAAAGAGAACCATCACAAGTCATTTCAAAATACACAAATTAAATACTAATCATTGTAAAAACCACTTGATCTTTACAACTCTCCCAATTAAGGTTAGTGCCAAAGCTCAACCATTAATTATTAAAACAGTAAAACTGTGCTCCATTAGTTTAGATATCGGTGGAGAAATGTATAAAGTGGCATTAGACAGAGATTCTCATAGTGTGGATGAATATTAGGTCGTAAACAAAACAATAATGATCAAGTAACAAATACATCAATGTGTATTCCATGTATCCTTTTTGTTGACAGGTGGGTCGCGAAAACATACAAACAAAAAACTGTTTTCATGTGTGTGTGTGTGGCGCACAGAATAAGCGTTTGAGAACCACTAGCCTAAAAGAATGACCGACGCAGTACAGAGCTTGACCTGGAGTTCCAAACCTAAGTTGGTGACCTGGAGTTCCAAACCTAAGTTTGTGACATGGAGTTCCAAACCTAAGTTTGTGACCTGAAGTTCCAAACCTAAGTTTGTGACCTGGAGTTCCAAACCTAAGTTTGTGACCTGAAGTTCCAAACCTAATTTTGTGACCTGGAGTTCCGAACCTAAATTAGTGACCTGGAGTTCCAAACCTGAGTTTCTGTTCGCGTAGCTCATGTCTCGGTGGCGTCTGGAGTCCCAACGTACACTGGGTGAGAATCGTTCTAACTCCGGGTACGTGGCTCGAAAAACAAACTAAAAACAACAGGCAGCTTTTCTATTATCGGAAACTAAACATGACGACTTCTAAACTCTGTGATAAACTGTACATTTACAACTATAACAAAACGAATCATTCAAACAAAACAGTTTAAAAGCCAAGAAATGTTTTCTAAACCCACAACATTAAACAGATTTTAATCTGACGTTAAAGAAATAAAAAAATATAATAATATTTTACCGCAGACGGAAGAACATTGTTGAGCTTTATTTTCATCATGAGTAAACAAAAAATTTCACCAAACACTCCCGGAGTTGCTGGTAACAGAAAGTGAAGAAGTGCCAACTTTCTTTTTCTAGTAAATACTCGGAGGCTCCGCCAACTGTCAGTTTTTCTAACAAGCCAGTAAATTGATCATCTATAATCAGAAGTGGTGACATTTTATATCCCTCCCTCCCCCCCCCCTACCCATACCTATTTCTACAGACGCAATCACCGTGACGCGTGCGGAGAGAATTAAAATGAGTTGTGACATTTGTAGACCAAAATCAGAGGAAACTGCAAACTCCCTGAACTCGTTTGTATAATATTATTCCAGACATTTCGTACAGACACACGCTGAATGTATACACTGTACTGTACGGTTTTATTGGTTGGCACCGGGTTGAATATTGACAGCACGATAGAAGTAAATATTGTATCAAAAAAGAGGAAAAGACTTGCCTTCCATGAGAAAAGCAAATTACACTACCGACCAGGTTCGTGCTGACTTAGTATGACGCAACAAACATTCGACGTGGTGCCCCAGGGGTTGGAGACAATGGTTTGAAAGTAAAGAAATTATTTGTATAAAGAGATTCAGTTTGATTTAAAAAAAAAGATTTTTAAATATGATTGCATGTGAAAAATAATAATATTAACTCAATTATTATATGTTTAACCTTCAGCTTAACCAATTTGCATAAACTTTAAAAGCAGATATCCCACCAATGTCTAACGGAAACCGCCCAAAACTAGCGAGAAAACCGCACGTCTGGCTTCACTACCGACAATCTATTGTGTTCGTGGGGAAGTGTGAAAAAATGTTTAATGATGCACAGACACTGCCAACTATACGGTAAGATGCCCCCTCATCCCCGGTGCCCTGTAACGTAAAAAGGGTTTTTTGCATATTTCAGAGATGGAAGTCACCACATTAGCTCGCTACGGCTCTGCCCCCCCCCCCATCTTGCATGCTGACGCCGCCAGTTCCAGGGCTACACATTGTGAGCGGGGCCCCCAGACAAAAAAAAAGTTCAGGCGACTTCACAAGCAGGACACACCTCTGTTTAGTGTATAGCGTGCAGTGATTTGTAAGAATGTAGAGCTCATTATGTATTTAGTTGACGTACATTAACAAAACATGAACTAGCGATGGATAGTGACATTTATTTAGTAAGCAGGGCTATTGCTATCGATTTGGACTTACTTTACAGCATGTCATGTCATGTCATGTAAAAATAGAGAACACCGAGTGCCAGTAGGCACTTTGTAACTTGACTTTGTTTGACACATTTTCAAACAGAGAGAGAGAGAGAGAGAGAGAGAGACAGAGAGAGAGACAGAGAGAGAGAGAGGCAGAGAGACAAAGACAGGTATCTGGCAGTAGCTGCGTTCAATAAACAGAATGATAAGATTTGTAAAAAAAAAAGTTTTGTCACAGACCCGAAAGAGATAAAATTAATTATACTGCGGGAATGTTTCGATCTATGTTAGTGCATTGACATTGTCATTAAATACGA
Organism: Bulinus truncatus; assembly: GCA_021962125.1. NCBI lineage: Eukaryota > Metazoa > Mollusca > Gastropoda > Planorbidae > Bulinus > Bulinus truncatus. The sequence continues at coordinate 10,202,031 of JAGDYQ010000009.1, read as the reverse complement.
TTCGACTGTCACAATGGATGTTCATCTCTGAGGCAAACTGTCACAATGGATGTTCTTCTCTGAGACAGACTGTCACAATGGATGTTCATCTCTGAGACAAACTGTCACAATGGATGTTCATCTCTGAGACAAACTGTCACAATGGATGTTCTTCTCTGAGACAGACTGTCACAATGGATGTTCTTCTCTGAGACAAACTGTCACAATGGATGTTCTTCTCTGAGACAAACTGTCACAATGGATGTACTTCTCTGAGCCGAGTTAGGTGAGCCGAGTTCTGATGTCGTGCCACGAACGCTGAGGGTGTCGACAAAGTATCTGCACAACCAGGCTTGCGGAGCCGGAGCCGCGGAGCAGAGGAGCCGCTACTTTTTGCTGGAGCCGGAGCTGGAGCCGAAAAAATCTGGCGGCTCCACGGCTCCAAAATGGTTTTTTTTTTACAGCAGAATTTTTTTTTTAGCTTTAAAATTACAAATTTGTTTGATTGTTTGCCTCCTACAATTTGTAATAGACTAAAAACAAAATGGTAGCTTTCTGTATTTAACAATTTTATTATAAACAGAATATCTGAAACAGAGCAGATACATTTATAAGGCTGTGGCTATTCGGACCCGGGTCCCAATAAAATTCGATTGTTATTCGGACCCGTGGCAAATATGCACTAAGCTTAGCTATATTTAAACTTTATTAGACGGAACCCGAAAAAATAATAATACAGAGTCCGCTTAGTGAAACCCTAGACACTGAGTAACGATTAAATCATACAATTCAAACAATTATAAAAAAATAAACAAAAAACAATAATAAAGTTTATGTATAGCTAAGCTAAGTGCATATTTGCCACGGGTCCGAATTAAAATCGGAGTTTATTGGTACCCGGGTCCAGGCCCGTAGCCAGAGGGGGCTAGAGGGCTGACCCCCCCATTCATGACCTGAGTCCCCCCTCCCCCCCCCCCGTGCATGATTTGAGCTTTTTGACAAAATTTTAATAATAACGGCTATAAAACATCAATCATTTTGTTCAATTTTGTTTTAGGGGCCCGGACTGAGCTGGCCAATCAACTTTTGAAAATATTAATATCAGCCCGGGGGCCCGTTTCACCCCTGCCCAGGGACCCGAAATGTCTGTCGGTGGGCCCTTTTCGTAACCTTGTAATAGTTTTATATATTGATATCTTCTGAGGACAACTAGCAACTTATTTAAGTTAATAAAATAATATTGACTTCTGACTTCACTTTTATACATATGTATAATAAAATAATAAAGTACAAACTCCGTGATTTCTGAGAGATGTTATTTATTTTGCAAATTTACTTTTTAGCAGAATTAATTTTATTTTAAATTGAATAATTGCGACTGGTCATTTGTTGTTGATAGATCTGTTCTTTGTTTTCAATATTTTATAAGAAATATCACACAAATAGCTAAGCTATATTCGTGCATCTTTGTCGTTCTTCCCGGGTTGTACGTTTAACCAACAGTATAATGATATAAATCAGGTATCTATTGTGTAACAATTGTGTAGCAGAACAAATGGTCAATATATTTATAACAGGAATCAGAAATTGCTCAGCCTCAATAAATTTTTATCATTAAAACTCTTTACTATTTAAATTATTTTTAACAAAACTGCAACATGCATGCACTATTGAAACGTAGTTAAAATTATATATTTCTAATTAATAGCTAAACAATCGGTACTAAAATGCACCATTCCAGATATGGAACTGCAAAAAATTTCTTGGGGATGGGACTCACTGAGGTCCCCTCCCAAAACCCCTCCTCTCCGTTCGCAAGCTTTCGGCGCTTCGCGCCTCCATCTTCGCCCCCCCCCCCCAAACATTTCTTCTACCCCACCAGGGGCGGAATTATGGGGAGAGGCCGGGGGGCATATCCCTCCACTTCCGGTTATCGCAAGTTTAGGTAATACATCATTAAATTATCGAAATATTTTTTGTTCAAAGACCAATTTTCAACACTGAAAACAGTTTCGCCCCGCCCCCCGGGGGTCAAAGTTTTGCCCCCCCCCGTCAAAGTTGTCTAGATCCGCTGCTGTACCCCAGAATCAGTTCTTCGGCACGCCCCCCCCCCCCGGCCGAAAAAAAAAATTCTCCCCCCCCCCGCCCCAATGCAATAATCCTGGCGACGGGCCTGCCCGGGTCCGAATAGTCACTTCGAATTAATCAATAATAAATATAAATACTGAAGTCTTTAAAATATTTTAAATAATGTATCATTTTACTATTTGCTAATTTGATCATTGAAATAACTTTTTATTACTTTTGAAAATGGCGACTAGAGAAACCTCGATGGAAAATAATGATATAATTCTGGATGCACTAAAATGGTTTGTTTTTAGTAATGGACAATGCGTATATTTTTCAAGTTCCTGACTCTGGGGGTGAACGCGGCAAAATTTGCATAACTTTTTATCAGCGGGATGTTAGCGTGGAGCAATTACACAATTTTTTGTCTCGTGTGATACTATCTTAATAGGGAGCCGGAGCCGGAGCCGTCAAAATTTGTGGGAGCCGGAGCCGAAAAAAAATATGGCGGCTCCGCAAGCCTGTGCACAACTGGGCACGATTTCAAAAAAAGGGTTTGCGAGCGACTTCCAGACACGGGCTGGAGATTAGCGTCATGACATTACGTCATTGCAGTGCTGTAGACATGATATTACGTCATTGCAGTGCTGTAGACATGACATTACGTCATTGCAGAGCTGTAGACATGACATTACGTCATTGCAGTGCTGTAGACATGACATTACGTCATTGCAGTGCTGTAGACATGATAATGATAACCGCGAGCTGGCCAGGATATAAATAGTAGGTGGGGTTGTGTGACGGGGTTGGGTGTGTACAAACGGTAGATGGTGGGTGAGAGGGAGAGAGAGAGAGAGGGGAGGAGGGGGAAGGGAATACGTGCCATACAACCAGGTATCGAATCCATCCCCCCCTCCCTTCATACCCCGTGGCAAATAACGTCACGGAAAGAAAAGAAAGATTAAAAAAATAAAAAAAAATGAAACTAGATGGAAGGATAGTGAGTGGGTTAGAAATGGGGCTGAAAGGGTTGCGGCAGTGATGGAGGAACTACGGGGGAGGGTGGTACCCACAGCATGAAACACTGACATTTAAAAAAAAATGTTAGTTCCATTAGAATGGGTACATCACACCTGACAATTTATATACACATGATATATATACAGCTATACATGACATACAGTTGCTATACATGATATATATATATATATATATATATATATATATATATATATATATATATATATATATATACAGCTATACAGTTCAGATGAAATTTAGAAAGAAAAAAAAAACATATTTTCTTGTGTGCAAAAAATAAATTATCGAGCCTATGATGCAGTGCTGAAATATCAATGACGTCACGGCGCGGGGCAGGAGTAGTGACGAAATGTTCCAGAACGTATCCCTCACCCCCCCCCCCCGTCTTATGTACGTGACCCGTATGTAGGATGAAGTGAATGGCAACCCATTCAACGTAATATAAGATTATAAGGTTTTGTGTGTGTGTGGGGGGGGGGGAGGTTTTTAGACAAATGTTTTCTTTTGATTTTTTTTATTACACTTATGCTATTGAAATAAGGTTAATCGAATTCAGCCATTTCAACTATGAATATATGTATAAATACAATTTTATTCTTTTTTTTTAATCAAAGCTCAAGCAATATTGTGTGTGTGAAATCTCTTAAATCTTATAAACCACTAATGATGTCATTTTTTTGCAGTGCCCTTCTTTCATCCCCACCATAGCCGATGGTGGTGTGTTGCATTATTTTTTTTTAAAACCTGGTAATTCAATATGTTCATCAAATTGTCAAACCATAGCACGATTTCCAAGAGAGATGGCAGATATAGTAGTCGTGGCACAATGACATAGGAGATGACATATCAACTAGTGGCATGAGAAATGACAGTTTAACTAGCCGTGACACAATCACAAAGGAGATGACAGTCTAGTCTTGGCACAATGGAATGAGTGTTTCCAGCAAGTTCAAACATGATAGTTACCATCATAATAACCATAATCAATCAATCAATCAATCAATCTATCTATCTATCTATCTATCTATCTATCTATCTATCTATCTATCTATCTATCTATCTATCTATCTATCTATCTATCTATCTATCTATCTATCTATCTATCTATCTATCTATCTCTCTCTCTCTCTCTCTATCTATCTATCTATCTATCTCTATCTCTCTCTCTCTCTCTCTATATATATATATATATATATATATATATATATATATATATATATTAAAGACAGTTATCTCATAACGTATTTCAGTCGACAGCAAACATAGATTTAAATTTACTTTGAAATAATCAAGGCTCGACAGAACTAAAATAATCTATACAATACACCAAACGAAATCAATCGTAATTATTGAAAATATCTTAACAGACTAATGATGAACATTGTGATTTGAAAATTAGAACTAGGTCACCAATAGCAATAGCATTGTTTGTTGTTTTTTTTAAACCTGTCGAGTTGTAAATACATCACTTTAAATACTCGCTACAAGATACAGTTTGTGGTGTTTCTGTTTACCTGTTTATGTCGAGTTGTAAATACATCACTTTAAATACTCGCTACAAGATACAGTTTGTGGTGTTTCTGTTTACCTGTTTATGGCGAGTCACCGGGTCAGCGAGGTCAACATCCACTGGACTCTCCCAGTCACTCAGGTCATCCTCGGCCTCGGACACACTGAGGTAGTGGACAGACGCCACATGGTTGTTCATGGCTGGTGGGTGGGGATGGGGGCGGTGCGGAAAGGGTCTATGCCACACACACACACACACGCACAACCTCGGACCCTGGTTCAGAGCAAACGGCCGCTGGAAAACCGGGTGAAGAATTCGATGTAAAATCACAGAAAATTCTTAAGTCATCTCAGGAAGCTCAGTGTTTGATTTTTATCCTGTTATTTTTCAGAATGTTTTCATTGTAGTGACACTGGCTCGCAACACATCTAAAAAAAAACCACAGAGACTTTAGAACATGAACACACGGTAGCGCAACGAATGAAGTGATACATCAAGATACTCCCCAGTTTAGCGAGAACGTGAACACGGAGTTAAACAGAACACATAACTTCATCCTTTAACATCACATTTTCCCCACTTCTGGGATACTTGGTCAGAAAAAAAAAGAAAATCACACCTGTCCAGCCCCTCTCCCACCTAATTAGAATAACGGAAATATAGGTCATACACCTGTTCGACTTGAAATAGTTTGCTTTTTTTTCGCGAATTTCGGGATAATTTTATTTTAATTTTCGGCGTCTCCACTTTTCTGTAATAACCGTAACACATACGGTATATATATACTAGTTGCAAGTACCCGGGTTTAAAATAAGGTTTTCTGTTTGACTTCTGTTTTCTCCCTACCCCCTTTCTCCCTTTCTCTCTCTCTCCCTCCCTCCCCCTCTCTCCCTTTCCCTCCCTCCCTTTCTCCCTCCCTCCCTCTCTCAAATCTCTCTTCGTCCCTCTCCCATCTCCCTCTCTCCCCCCGTCCATCCTCCTCCCTCCTCCTTCCCTCTCTCTCCCTCCCTGCCCCCCTCACTTTTTATCTCTCTCCCTCCCTCTCCTCTCTCTCCCTCCCTACCCCCTCTCTCCCTCCCTTCCTTTCTCTCTCCCTCTCCCCCTGCTCCCTCTCCCATCTCCCTCTCTCCCCCTCCTTTTCTCCCCACTGTCCACCCCCTCCCTCCTCTCTCCCCCTCCCGCCCTCCCTCCTATCCTCCTTTCCTCTCTCCCCCCTGCCCCCCCTCTCTGTCTCTTTATCTCTCTCTCTCTCTTTATCTCTCTCTCCCTCCCCCCTCTCTCTCTGTCTGTCTATCTGTTCCCTTATAACTCAAGATCCAGAAAAACAAATAACGTGAAATTTGTTACACATACACATAATTGTTGATGTTTTTTCATGCTCTCTGATGTGTACAGTTTGAGGAAGGTAAAGGAATGAAGAAGGATTTTAGAAGAAGTGTGAAACCATAATAATAAGTATATATATATATATATATATATATATATATATATATATATACAGAGAGAGAGAGAGAGAGAGAGGGAGGAAGAGAGAGATAAAGAGAGAGAGAGAGATAAAGAGAGAGAGAGGGGACAGGGGGGAGAGGAAAGGAGGGTAGGAGGGAGGGCGGGAGGGGGAGAGAGAGGAGGGAGGGGGGTGGACAGGGGGAGAAAAGGAGGCGGAGAGAGGTGCTGTATTGTGCCTTTGTGATGCAAAGAATTGTTGATGTTTTTTCATGCTCTCTGATGTGTACAGTTTGAGGAAGGTAAAGGAATGAAGAAGGATTTTAGAAGAAGTGTGAAACCATAATAATAAGTATATATATATATATATATACAGAGAGAGAGAGAGAGAGGGAGGGAGAGAGAGATAAAGAGAGAGAGAGATAAAGAGAAAGAGAGGGGACAGGGGGGAGAGGAAAGGAGGGTAGGAGGGAGGGCGGGAGGGGGAGAGAGAGGAGGGAGGGGGGTGGACAGGGGGAGAAAAGGAGGCGGAGAGAGGGAGATGGGAGAGGGTGTAGGAGGAGAGGGAGCAGGGGGGAGAGGGAGAGAGAAAGGAAGGGAGGGAGAGAGGGGGTAGGGAGGGAGAGAGGGGAGGGAGGGAGAGAGATAAAAGGGAGGGGGGCAGGGAGGGAGAGAGAGGGAATGAGGGAGGGAGGAAGGGGGAGAGAGGGGGAGGAGGAGGAGAGAGGTGGAAAGGGGAGGGAGGGAGAAAGGAGGGAGAGAGGGGTTAGGGAGGGAGAGAGAGGAGAGGGAAGGAGGAGTGAGGAGAATGGACGGGGGATAGAAGGAGGGGGAGAGGGGAGAGAGGGAGATGGGAGAGGGACGGAGAGAGATTTGAGAGAGGGAGGGAGGGAGGGAGGGAAAGGGAGAGAGGGGGAGGAAAGGAGGGAGGGAGTGAGGACGGGAGAGAGGGGGTAGGGAGAAAACAGAAGGTAAACAGAAAACCTTATTTTAAACCCGGGCAAAGCCGGGTAGTATATATATATATATATATATATATATATATATATATATATATGTATATATATATATATATATATATATATATATATTTAAACTTGAAGTCATTTCATTAAGAATGATTATGCTAACTATATTCAATAAACACATTAGATACCATTTTCTATAAATTTGACTCACACTCAAGCCTAGTCCCTGATGGACAGATAGGTTGGCAGATATATAACAAACAGGGGAACATATAGACAGACAGGCCGACAGTTGGAAAGAAAGACAGACAGACGGATAGATAGATAGATAGATAGATAGATAGATAGATAGATAGATAGATAGATAGATAGATAGATAGATAGATAGATAGATAGATAGATAGATAGATAGATAGATAGATAGATAGATAGATAGATAGATAGATAGATAGATAGATAGATAGATAGATAGATAGATAGATAGATAGATATACATGTACACAACACCTAACAAACAACATTCCGTGTTCTCATTCAATTCCCTACAATAATCTTGGTCAGATAAGACAGGTTTATGTCAATCTGAAAGTCAACATACAACGAATCACAGCTAAGAAATCCAGTCGTACAGTCCTATTGCAAACATAATGTATGAGTGAGTCAGATGCACAAGTTACAAGCTAGGTGTGAATGTAGCCTAATACATGTACTGCCCTGCCGTTGTGTTTGTATCGGCAAAAGACTCGTTAAAGTTAACTCTACGCAATCTTTCTAAGATCTATGTTCTATAGCAGGAATGGCAAATGCATGGCGAGTGTCACATTTGGCACGTTGGCACGCCATTAAATTTTCCTGGCAGGTCAAAAAAAAATCAACATAAATAAGTATTATACAAACTACTACAAATACACAATGTGCAAAAGATTTAAAAAAAAGAAACATTCAGATTTGCTATATGCTTGGCAAGTGCAATTTTTTATTTTTTTTAAATTTGTTTTCTTTTTATTTTTTTTAATTTATTGGCACTTTGATCTAAAAAACTGGCCAATCCTGCTCAAAGTATTGGTGGCCCCCCATGCGGCTCATCCTTGAGTTAATGGCGGCTCCCGTTGATTCACTTTCTTGTTTCTAGCTTAAGTCTGAGTATTGTCACCGAGAATTGACAGTTGTTACAATTTTTTTTTTTTTCAAATCGGTCCGACTCTATGAAATTAGTGATAATTGAATTTCACATTTTCCAAAAAAACACAGCTCAGGGTTTTCGACTCATTCGAGAATAAGTAACGCCAGACAGAGCGGATTGTCTGTAAAAATAGGAATCTGTTAATTCACATCAACCTCAAGCGTGCCGCCCCTGTCACAGACTAAATGCACTTTGTCTCTCTCTCTCTCTCTCTCTCTCTCTCTCTCTCTCTCTCTCTCTCTCTCTCTCTCTCTCTCTATCTATCTATCTATCTATCTATCTATCTATATATATACATATATATATGAATAAGCACTTAGAGATTATAAGAGCAAAGGTCTTTAAAACGCACACGTAAACACACACATAGCCCAAAGGTAATTCAGGAGCAAGACATTATTAGATACACTCACGATAGAAAACACATGTGATGTGAAACAAAAACCTAGACAATATTTGAGTTTTAAAAAATACAACTTGATAAGAAATAAATTCAAACTTGTCCACTACACAGTCCACTTCGCAACTTGTCCACTCACTTCACGGCGACCAGAGAGCTCAACCCTGAATAAGACAATATGAGAATAACTGCAAGACATGGCGCCACCAGTTGCAGGAGGGGGTGGGGGAGGGGGTGAGTGGTCTATGGGTGGCTGGATGGGACTTGCCAACCAGACAAAAAGTAAACAATCGTTAATGAGGCAAAAGTAAACAATGTCAGATTTCGGCTTCCTTTAATCCAGCCTATCGATAACTCCCATTATGACCACGTGGTCACCATAACAACGGGCAAGTTACCCCCCCACCCCCCCTCCTCCTCCCAGCGCAAGAGAAAACCTCCCCCCTCCCCCCGGGGGGAGAATGTGGTATTTCTGTACCAGGCTGGTTGTAATTTTATAAAACGGTTTATATTTGACACGTTTTGAAAGGTTGCATGATAATTCCGACCTTCACCGTACATTATGAAACACGATTAGCTTAGCCACACGATCAATACATTTCAAAATAGCACAGAGCCCTCAGTTGTTTATAGAATGATACTGATACGAACTTCATTGCCAACAAATTATTTTCAATCATAGCATCAGGTTATTTATTCCAAACCTATTCTTTCTTTTTTTTTTTCAAAACTACGCGGTTTAATGGAATCAGCCGAGAAGTATAAAGAAGATGGTGTTGTATTAAAAATAGGTTTCTCAGTGGAAGTAAACTTCGTAATACAAATAGGTTTCTCACTGGAAGTAAACTTCGTAATAAAAATAGGTTTCTCACTGGAAGTAAACTTGTAATAAAAATAGGTTTCTCACTGGAAGTAAACTTGTAATAAAAATAGGTTTCTCACTGGAAATAAACTTGTAATAAAATAGGTTTCTCACTGGAAGTAAACTTGTAATACAAATAGGTTTCTCACTAGGCGTAAACTTGTAATAAAAATCGGTTTCTCACTGGAAGTAAACCTGTAATAAAAATAGGTTTCTCACTGGAAGTAAACTTGTAATAAAAATAGGTTTCTCACTGGAAGTAAACTTGTCATAAAAATAGGTTTTTCACTGGAAGTAAACTTGTAACAACCATGTTGCTGTGTTTATCGTCTAGTTATACTGTCACTTTATCTCTGCCCGGCTAAACGTCTCCCTGTGTTTGTCTTGCACTAGTAGTGGACAATGCTATCGCTACCAAGACAGGAAGTGACCTTTACAAAAATACTGAATGCCACCCGTGCTCTGTTCAATACTAGGATGCGGTTAGATTAGATTTAAAAAAAAAAATTAAAATAATCACGTCATTAGTGATTGTCAAAGGTTCTCAAAATATGACCCATAGAAGCGTGTCTATAAGGTCAGAATATTTATGTTAATTTATGTAGAGTAACCATGACAGTGTTTTTAGAGTTCTAATGTCAATATGTATATAAAGTATAATATATATATATATATAAAGTATAATATATATATATATATATAAAGTATAATATATATATATATATATATATATATATATATATATATATATAATATATAAGCGTTTTGGGCTCTGCGTTAAATCGAAAGTAAAGAATTAATACAATAGTATTCCAGTTTAAAATACAATCATGAAAAAATTGGATCTGCCCGAAACCAAAAATAACCTAGCCTACCGATCAAGCCTAAGGGGATATAACTATGTTACAGGTTTTTGCAGGGTACAGCTAGTCTAATATAACAATAGCGGTCTGGTTTCTGCGTTAAATCGAAATCAAGAATTCAAAATGGCGCTTTGTCCTCGTCTCGATTGGATAAATGTTTTTTTTTTAAATGTACAGTTTTTAATAGTTTCTGCGGTTTTTAAACATAAAACCCAAAGGCCAAAATGTGAAATAATTCCATTTAAATGTTTTTTTTTTGTATTGTAAAATCAAGAAAATTTCGAATCAAGAAACTGGAAACCACAAATAACCTAGCCTAGTGATCAAACATAACGGAATATAACTTCCCTTTGCGAGGGTCAGCAGGGTACGGCTAGTATCAAAATATCTTCAGTATTTATTTCAATTAAATTATAGTATCTATGTTAAAAGACTTGGAATATCTAAGCCAAGTCATTTGAAGCACATGACTAACAGCCATTGATGACAAAAGGAAGGTGAATTAATCTGCCAACCATATTCAGGTTCACTCTGACTTCTCCCTTTTAAAAAGAAGAATAACGATATGATTATTTATGTCCATGTATAGGTATTTGTTATCATTACAGATGACGGTGAGCACCCATCAATTTGATGTATTTTATCCAGGTTTTTAGAGAAATCCGGTTACCGATGACGGTGACCCCCATCAATTCGATGTATTTTATCCAGGTTTTTGGAGATATCCGGTTACAGATGACGGCGACCCCCATCAATTCGATGTATTTTATCCAGGTTTTTTGAGATATCCGGTTACAGATGACGGCGGCCCCATCAATTTGATGTCTTTTATCCAGGTTTTTGGAGATATCCGGTTTTGTCTGAAATACTAAAAAAAAAGGTCCCCACAAATCTGCCCCAGCAGTAGTCACGTGTTTAACATTCAATTCAGAGACATCCCCTCAAGAGATTTAACACCCTTATAATATGGATGGCCCAAAACAAACGTATAGTAAACTAGAAAGTGCTGTATATCAAGACAAACAAACGTATAGTAAACTAGAAAGTGCTGTATATCAAGACAAACAAACGTTAGTAAACTAGAAAGTGATGTATATCAAGACAAACAAACGTATAGTAAACTAGAAAGTGATGTATATCAATACAAACAAACGTATAGTAAACTAGAAAGTGATGTATATCAAGACAAACAAACGTATAGTAAACTAGAAAGTGCTGTATATCAAGACAAACAAACGTATAGTAAACTAGAAAGTGCTGTATATCAAGACAAACAAACGTATAGTAAACTAGAAAGTGCTGTATATCAAGACAAACAAACGTATAGTAAACTAGAAAGGCTGTATATCAAGACAATACTAAACGTATAGTAAACTAGAAAGTGCTGTATATCAAGACAAACAAACGTATAGTAAACTAGAAAGTGCTGTATATCAAGACAAACAAACGTATAGTAAACTAGAAAGTGCTGTATATCAAGACAAACAAACGTATAGTAAACTAGAAAGTGATGTATATCAAGACAAACAAACGTATAGTAAACTAGAAAGTGAAGTATATCAAGACAAACAAACGTATAGTAAACTAGAAAGTGATGTATATATACTGTAGTGTTCACATAGGATACTAATAGGGACAGGTGGCAGAGAGGCGTAAAGTACTTGACTGTCAACAAGAGAGTCCCGTGTTCGAGTACGTGGATGCATTCGAGATTTGAAGTCAGTTGGGAAAATAAAAAGCGAGTATACAATCCTCTAGTATCCCGTGGCTATGAAACTGTTGAGTTCTACACTTCACCTGCCCAAATTGACCCTCACAAGCTGTCCAAGAAATCATTTACTTTTTTTTTTTTGTGTAGTCCATTTATCAAACTTATAGACAAATGTGAAACACCCTCTAACTACTTTACAGTCATCACATATAACGGATAAAACGTCCAGGTATAATATTATTCATTGATTAGCATTATACATTGTATAACATTCAGGTATAACATTATACTGTGTATGTGGAAAACAAAATCGAGTTGGGTCAATCGATAAAATAAGGCAAGTCATGTCATTTCGTCAAATGGAGTCTGACATGTCCAACACCCACGCCCCACCACCTCTCATCCAGGGCTGCCAACCTAGATATTTTTTAATACAGATCTAGATATTTTTCGAGAAATCTGTAATTTATAAATATAATAAAATGGCCACCAAATAATACAGCTGCATAATTTTAATTCGTCAATTAGAGTTTGAAAACTTTGTTGTTTGTTTTTATGGCTATATAGTTGGTCAAATATTTTCTGGATAATTCTTTTGGAAAATAGTTGGCAGCCTCTCTTGTCAAAACCAAAACACCTGACAGCATGTGGTCGCATTGCACCGCTCAAGAGTCCTGTCGCCTGCTATCGACATGACACAGATTTTTAGCACTGTCAACACGTCATGCATGAATGGTTTCTGGTAATACAGTTTTAAAAAATGTAAACTGAGAAACTAAAGTTTTTATTTTTTGAACGTTTGGTATTGTTCATTGCCAACGTTTGGTATTGTTCATTGCCAACGTTTGGTATTGTTCACTGCCAACGTTTGGTATTGTTCACTGTTAATTTTAATGTGTGTCAAACGCTGAACCAGAGTTGAATAATAAGTGTTTTGTTGGTTTATCTCTGAGATATCTGTCTGTGTAATTCAACATATTTATCAGAGAGTTTAAAGTGATCATTACATAACAAAATAAAATTCAATTTATAAGCTATCACACAACACTTTGACATTATTATATGCACAATGGCGATGGCTTGGGCCACATAATAAAGAACCACCAAGTCATCACACCCACACACGTCCGATGACTTGAGCCCCACCACACACAACCACCAAGTCATCACACA